>JAJSPL020000010.1:600000-1048234 GCA_021272945.2 Cytospora paraplurivora
GGGAGAGGGGGCTGGTAACAATTTATAAGCAAGGAAACCTGAACCTCAAATGATGAAACGTACCTGGATTTGATTGAAGGTGATCACGGCAGGTGTCAAAACGGTACAGTGATCGAAATGTGGTAGGTCGCGACGCGAAGGTCGGACGTGGACTGGTGCGCTGTTGCGAACATGGTCAGGATTTTGATGAGGGACGACAAGGTAGGTGGTGGGGGCAAAGGCGCGATGCTGAGCGACTGCAGTTCGAAACGAAATGTGGAGTGTTGTTGAAGGTGGGAAGGTAGAGGATGAATGGGAGATCGGGATGGAGGGTTGGAAAGCTGAAGGATGATGGAGGATTGATTGAAGGTTGTGTGGGAGAATTGGAAGATGGAGAGTATCGAAATGATTATCGATGGAGGAGGGGTGATGGGGTAGAGGAGTAGAAGTGGCAGCTCCAAGAACCGTTTTGCAGTGATTGCGCTGGGAGACGCGTCTGGAGACGCATTTGAATGATTGACGGTAAAGTGAAGCATCACCAAACTTACCAGGATCACCGCCGCCGCGTGGGGAAGGAGTGACCCACTCTTTCGCGCGCCGTGTTGAACGGACCCCACAGTGTGGCACACGAAGGATGATCTGTTCAAGGCATGTGCCAATTGGAAGGAGCAGTGGTGATGACGGAGACGGTGGATCGCATTGATCGCTTGGGAAGGTATGACTGTGACTGATTGACTGAATGAATGAAGTGATCAATTGATCGAATGCTCAAGTGAATTGATTGATTGCAAGTGATTGATGGTTTGGGTGGATGGGTGGATGGGTGGGCGGGAAGGTGTGGTTGTGGTTGTGGAACAAGGAAGGTGTGTGGGTGGGTTTGGTGGGGAAATCTAAGTTCATTAGATAAACGGGCCGGTTGGCTGCAGGTGGCCGCCTTCCCGATATGGAAGGAGGCAGAATATTACGCTTTAGGATAAGGTAGATATCAGCATGCTGGCGGCCAGTCGACGGATCACGAACAGCACGTGGTGCCAGGTGGCGGGGGCTGTCTGTTGAGGTACCTATGTACCTGAGTACTCGACGGGATGCTGCGCCGGCGAGTCTCGAGGCTTGATATTCATCGCCGCTCGCGCTGCTCAGAGTCCCGTAGCGATGATGAAGCAGACAGTCAGTCAGGGGTGGATGAAATTGTAATTATATATCACGCCAATCTTCAATCACTACGGAAACATCCTGAGACGATGATGCTGCCATTGAGTGGTTTTGCATGTAACCTCTCGTCCTCATCAATTCGTAATTATAATCCGTGGCAAGTATTGTTTCGCTCTAGTGAATACCTAGGTACGTAGGTAAATGGAGGGCTGGCTCTCCTCTGCAATTCTAGTTGTTGGGATGCATAACATGCTTTGCTGATGATGATGAGACCTCCCACATGGATAATCCTCATACAATAGCACGCTGAGGCGACAACGTCAAACGCCCGAATCCAAGAACACACCGCAATCACCCCGCCCCATGTTCTGTATGCTACTGGCTACATATGGCACATAGTAGCAGCCGACCTCACCGTTGAAAGGAACTTATGTTGGTGACTCTTTATGCGTTTGGTAGTGCCAAGTGGTGGCATGTAGAAAAGTTGATATAAAAAACGTCGCTCATGATGCTGCCGCAATGTTTTGAGAATCGGAAAGAAAACATAAACACCCTCTCTCTTCCTCCAAGCATCCCTTCTCCTGTATTGACATCCACTTCTATCGTGCAAAGGTAACGTCCAAGATGGCAGAAGCCTCCATAACACCGACAACCTCGCCGTCGTCCAAGACCGCCACGACCGACTCAGGTGTACACACATCCTCATCGTCCTCGGCGAGGTCGCGGGGCTTCTCCATGTTGGCGCGCAGCCACGCGCCCGCCGCGCCCAGCTGCGTCGTGGCGCCGAAGAAGATGAACCCCGCCCGCGGGACCGTCAACCACGGCATCTCGGCGACGCCTTTAGTGAGCTCCGCCGATGTCATGCGGCGTATCCTGCTCGGGCTCACGACCGCGTCTTCGTCCTCCTCATCGTGGCCACCGGCGCGCAGCCAGCCCGTCTTACACGTGTAGGCCGCCTTGAGGATGTCTCCGCCGACCTGGGCGTGGACACCCGAGATGCGGGTTATGTCCGCGAAGGGGACCATGAGTTCCCTGACAGTCTGTGGTTTCTGGTAGGTTGCGCCAATGGCGCCTCCCGGGTGGTTGCGGCCAAATGTGGCGGCAACGCCGCCTACCATGGGGTTGAGCTCCCTTGCGCAGGTCAATGCCAGAGCATCACCCACAGCAAGTGACATTGTTGTGCTCGTCGTGGGCGCCGAGACGCCGAAACTAGCGGTTTCGCTCTCGTGTATAGGCGCAGGGAGCAGGATGGTCGGGCTTGGTGCTTGCTTCATCCGCTCCATGACCACTGGAGCTTCAGATGTCTTTCCAGTCAACACTATCAAGGGTAGCCGTTCGTCCAGGTGAGGCATCAGCATCTTGAGTTCGGGCGTCTTGCCGGAAAAGGTGATCAGCAAGAGGGTGTCGTCAGCGCCGACATGACCAAGGTCGCCATGGAGGGCCTCGGTTGGGTGCAAGAAGCTGGCGTGGACCGAGAGTGAGTTGAAAGTCGCGACGAGCTTGCGGGCAATATGGCCAGATTTGCCCACGCCAATGACTACGAGCTTGCCACGGGAGGTGGTCCGTTGCCTGGAGACGATGATGTCGACAGCGTCGTTGAATGCTGTCCGAGCAACGGGATCGGTAGAGTAGAGTTTTGTCAGTGCGGTCAGAGATGTGGCCTCGGTGTTGAGGACGTGAACCGCGTTGGCGAGCCTGTCCTCTAGTACCTCGGAAGAGGAGGCGGGTTCAGGTTCGGATACCGAGGCCCTCGGTGTTGGAGGGGCATTTGATGGGGGTGATGTTGGCGACGCTGGTGCTGAGATGACAACGTCGTCATCTAAGCTGAGTTCCTCGATCTGTAGACACAGATCTGGACCACTGCTGGGGTTGGCTGGGGATGGCGGAGAGGGGGGCGGTATGGCAGGTGCGTGTTGGTCATGCCCCAGGATGTACACGGCGCTGTTGTGTACCGGACCCGCCATCTTGACTGGCGTTGATGTTGTGGCTCTGTTCATGATTGATGATGAGAAGGAAGCCGGCTCGGATGTGATCTCATGCCCAGGTGTGAGGATGAGATGTAGATGTGGTGATTTGTATTATGTCGGTCCTGTTGGGCCTTTCTTTGTATATGCCGTGTACTTCCTACAAGTCGTTCATAGGCACGATGCCAAGATGGTAGCTGAATGAGGCGGGGAAATGGAATTGTAACAATGAGATGTGAACAATGTCTTGTGTAAGGGCAAATATGGAGGTGCGACTGTGGGCACCAGATATCCGCTTCTCAAGTATCCATGGGTCTGGGGTTATGGACTTCAAGATAGGAGGTACATGTGATAGTAAGCGCTGATATCGGAGCAATAAGTATGGATCTCGGCCGCGTCAGGTCATGAAGTGGCTGCTGATAGCGGGCCAAGGCTGATGAATCATATGGGCGGCCGGGGTTGAAGATGTCAGAGAAGAAACCAGGGGGGTGGGGAGTTGAAGGGGTCCAACAGGACCTAACTCGGATGGGAGACAAGCCGGGGAGATGATGGAGATGATGGAGATTAACGGGGGAGATCTGTCGAGGCTATCGAGATGTCCAGATCGGTGGCGTACTGGCTGGTGCGTGCCGAGGACTTGTCTCGTCCGTGTCTTGAGTCAAGTTTGAGGATCCCTGGAAGTATGAAGTAGGTACTGTAGGAAGCCCGTACCCGGGGGCGAAGAAAACTAAAGAGACGGGGCCGTAAGTGATATGCGGGAGAGGTCGAGAGACAAGAGGATGGGGGAAAAATAGGAGGCACGGGACGGAGAGATTGTGGATGCCGAGATGCGGATGCTGCGTTGAAGCCAGATAGATCGGGTCTCCGATGTTGCCCGGACATTATTTCACTAGGCAGATGAGGCTTCTCTTGCGTGATGATCCTACCAGCCTACCACCTACCAGCCTACTCTTGTACACAAAGCTTGACTAGACGGCTAGAATGCCGCCAACACGAGCCAAGGGCAGAGTTAGACGGCGTTAACCATGCCTAGACGGGCCCGCCGGCATGGATTAAGGATGGAGCAACTCCGGCGGCATGAGAAATGCCAATCAAAGGGTTAGGTTACCCATTGTCCGGGTTGCCTGTTGAAAGCGCCCGATGTCCATCAACGGGGCGGTATAGATGTATCGATGTATCGAAGAACTATGTTTAGCTCGGATCGGAACACGCGCTTTCCTTCACTCTGCATCATCCCGCTGGCCTTGGGACGTAACAAAGCTTTTACTACAGCCTTAGACTGGCGGCGAACATTACCAGCCATCTGGCGCAACACTTCGTACTTCGTGGGCAAAGGGTCCGGCTCCGTGCTCGGGATTTTCACGTTGCTGCAAGTCAGAGAAGCATTGCCCGCAAGGGCGTAGCAAGGGCTGTGGATGAGGAGAAATGCAGTTTTGGGCGTGGTGTGGACACGATTTTGATGGTTCACAGTTGTGGATGGTCGTTGTGTGGATTCGCGATGCAGGCATGTATCTTGCGTGATGGCGAGATCTGGGCAACCCGTGCAGATCTGAAGTCCTCCACTAACGGGCACCGTGATTGAAATGCGCAACTAAGTGTTAACCGGATACAGTGTTATCGACAGTGCATCGGCCCCACCCCTCCAACCAGACCTCGGGAGCCTCAGGGTGCGCTAGGACCGACGACCGACCTCTACTGTAAAGATATTAGAACAGTAGTACCCAAGGGCCAAGTACCTGCAGTACTATTATACCCGTGGGTCTACCTTTGGACGTAGCGTATATGATAACCAACATATATCTCCCGAGGTCGCCAAGAGTGTCTCACTAACCCGACTGCCAGACCTCGGAAGTTCCAAGTCTTCAGCGCACGTGTCTGCTTACGACTGCAGGCAGGTTGCGACCTACGGCCAATCTCATCTCGTGCGCGTCGCAAGATGCAGCCCTTTCGACGGGCTTGCATAATCAGTCTGACACTTCGACGGTCTGACTGTCTTGACACGCTTGACCGACCTTTGTCGAACTGAACAGAAAGCAAGGAAAGGAAAGGAAAGGAAAGGAAAGTGGCCGATGCTGCACGTGGCTGTTTCAAGCATGCGCATTCCGGTCAAAACTTCTGGAAATATACCCCCCCCTGACCTGGTCCATATCAGGTACCACCAGGACCCTTCTTTTTAGTGTGCATATTTGCAAACAGGTCTCAGTCGTTGCGACATCCCCCTTCGAGAAGCAGAGAGGCACCGTAGATCGGAGTATGACCAAGCAACCGGCCTGCCTCGGACAAGACCGCCGGCAGATGTTTATGCCGCTGCCTCGGACCAACTCTCGGGGATACGATACAATGTCTACGAGTTTCTTGTGAAACAAGCCAAGAGTTGGCACTCCTTCGGCTGCAGATTCAGGGTCTGTTAGGAGCTAGCTATCAGAGGCACAGAGATAAGGTTTGGTTTATCCCTATTGGATCTGCAGTTGATAGTCACAACCACCATCCCCCCGGTCCCGGTCTGTGCAACCAACACCAGGGCCCGGAGCCAAAACCGCCAGGGATAGTAACAATACGTCCAACCTGAGGGTCTCGAAGGGCTGAAGAATGAGACAAAATGGTCAATATGATCGCCAGATATAACTGTTTGGGCTGATGAGGCCCCCATGCCAAGCGGCGTTACAGACCCAACCATGCCAACCCTGCTTTACGCCGCATCAACGAAATATCAGTGCTTCCAATACATAGTGAACATATGCATCAGAATCACCCACAATCCCCGAACGTGAAACTTCCGACGATAGTCCTTCTGTGTTAATGCCAGAGCTCAAGGTAGCTGCGTTGGTCCACTGCTGGTGCGGTACATGGGTGTGGCACTGGCACCGGATATGCTTTCGTCTGGAAGTGCCAATGCCACACCCCAAGAGAGACCCTCGCACACACATTTGATGCGCTGTGGGTTGGTGGGGGAGCAGGTTGTCTCGAAGGCCTTCGCGGAGCGGGTACCAGAGACGGACGATGCAACAAGGTCGTCTCGGCCGACGTATCGGTGGCACAAATGGATGTGCTGAGCCGCCCCATCGAGACGTTGGGTTCCCTCCGGGTTCCCCCAAGGTGCCAGCCTACCTGGAGATGGATGCATCTAGCCAGGTCCAACCTCTACGAGAATCCTCCTCCGTCTTGTAGCGAGAAGTTAGTCAGAAGAGGAGGACCTCCATCAACTGCCTGAGAGAGACCGCCCAGCCACAGATGAGACCATAATCGCGGCACGGAAAGCAGAAGATCCATTCATTCAGTATCTAGGCATCGCATCGTCAAACAGACTAAACAGGTCCAGGAAGATACTATAGTCTTCTGAAAGCTCCCCAGGACATGGCTGTCATAGAATTTTATAGAACAGAACACAAGGAACACACGATTTCTCTGTCTCATCATAAACTCATGGCATCGTATACAACACCGGCAACCTTCCGCCCCAACATCACCAGAACATAAAACAACATAACATCGTGACTTTCTTCCTCACCCTCTCTTCCAGGCATTTATCTAGAAAGCAGAACAAGAGCCTCCCCAGCGATCATGTCATGGCGTGAAAAGCCATAGCGTGAAACACAACTATAAGAAGGACATGGAAAACCGCCCTCATGATGGATATCCAAAGAGGAGATAAGAGAGATAACAAATAATGACAAAAACAAACACAGACAAGGGAGATCAAGAAAACGGAATAAGAAGTCGTTCATAACAAGTCATCAATCCACCTCCCTCCTCCTGCGCCGCCTTCTCCTCCTGGTACCACCCTCCTCGTCATCGTAGTCCACATCGTCATTATACTCGTGATCGTCAGGCCTCCGTCTACCTTTACCCCTCTCGTCGCGGCTGATCTCGCTCGATGGACCACCGTAGCCGATCCTCCCGACATCTCTCGCACCACTCCCGTTCCCACCTCCCCTACCCCCACCGCGCCTATCATCACCATCGTCGACCTCACTCGCATCGTCATTAGTCAGACCCGGCAGCCCACCACCCCCCAATATCCCACTCCCCAACAACCTCCCCGCCAGCCCGATCCAGCCCCCAACACCCTTAGGCGGCCCGTCCCCGATAAGATTCGTAACATCCCTCATCATCCTCTCCACCTGGTCCGGGTCCGTCCCCCCGACGCTCCACGCCCCGCGCGCCTGCGTACCACCGGGCTTGGGACTGCGGTACTCGAAATCGCCCTTCCTCTCCGTCCACCCCTTATCATTCCTGCGCGAGCGGGATGACGACGCCCTATCGCGGGGATCCACCGGCCTTCCTTGCGAGTCGAACCGGTCGGGCAGGAGCTCGACCTCGTCCCCGGAGGACGACGACCGGTCGGACTCGGTGGCGTTGCCGTCCCGCCGCCTCGCCACGTCGGGGCGGTTGGAGGAGGGGTCCGAGTTGCTGCGCCGGCGCTTGCGGAAGCGTCGGCGGGGGCGGCCGCTGTCCTTGTCGTCGCCTGTCTTGTCGTCGCGGTCGCTGTCGCGGTCGGAACCGTCGGCGTTGTCTCGGGATTTGGAGCGGTTCTGGCGGACGCGCAGGAGCGTCTGTGAGGATTGTGGCGATAAGGGCCCGAACTGGACGTGTGATGGGGTCCTTGAGGGTGATCGTTGTGGAGATGGCGTGTGGGGTCTGGACTCGGGCTGCGCTGGCGTGGTTTCCGAGGGCGCGGGGGAGCGGCTTGGTTCGTGAGGGCGGGTGTTGGTTTGTTGTTTTACACCATCTGCAGTGAGGGAAAAGCAATACAGTCAGTTTCCGAAGGTTATTGTCCATATCTTCCCTTTTCAGTAGTGTTGAATCTGGTACATCTGGGGACAGGGGTAAGAGAAGAGAAGAGGAAGCCCACTTAGGCCAAGGTTCACAGTCGTCCACCCTCCCTGCCTTCCTCCACTTTGGTAACAGAATACGAGGAGGGTGGGTGGTGATCGTGGTTCTGGTGGTCTCTGACCAATCCGCGAGACAGATGGTTGGGGGTAGATTTGATGTTGTGAAATTGGATTAATGACGAGTATCACCGGAACCAGACGCACCCTCTGCTTCGCGGCGACCAAGCCGTCGACGTCGACGTTGACGCCCGCGTCCACGTTCAAGGTCCTCTCCGTCTTCTCGGACATTGACATCGCCATGAACAGAAGTTTCAGAATCATCACTCACATGCTCGGGATCGTTTGGGCGGTAGCCCCCCGTTGGCGGCGGTGGCATGCCAGTTGGTGTCGCTGCCGAGTTTGGCGGAGGGCCTGGTGGTGGCGGCGGAAATTCCGCATATTCTTGTGGGTTATATGGTGGGTAAGGAGCGTCGTGGAGGTTGGTGGTGGCCATGTTGGGATGTTGTGTGAAGCCTTGATGGTAGGTGTCGGACAGGGGTGGTATTGGATCTGGTACTGCAGGAGGCACTGGGCCGTTGTAGAAACCTCCTGACGCGTGAGGAGGAGATGGAGGCCGTTGAGTGTCGTTGGCGTTGTAGAGATCGTCAGCGATGGACTCCTCGTAACCTGGTCGAGATTGTCAGACTATGCGACTAGAAAGGCCGAGAGTATTGCTGCTGCCACACTGTCAGTTGAAGCTGGGATAGGTGTCACTCACGTCTACGATCCCTCTCCCTGTCCCTCCGGGCTTTGTCCCGCTCCGCCTTTTCTCTTGCCCTCTCTTTCTTCTCTCTCTCCTTCTCTCCACTGTCCTCTCTATCTCTGGCTCTTTCCCTACTCCGCTCCCTTGTTATAGGTGGTTCCGCCTGTTTCTTTTCCTTTTTCGCATCTTCATACTTCTTCAATCCGATCGCCGCCGCGCCCGCTGCAGCAGCACCCGCAGCTATATCCTTGAGTCGACTCTTACTCCGCGTCCTATCCTCCTTCTTATCCTCCTTTCCGTCATACTCATCTTCGTCCGAGGTTTCGCCACCCGATCTTGACCTCGACCTAGGACCCAGCCCCGATCTCTGTACCGGCCGTTCCCTCTTTCGTCTTCTCCTCTCATCGGCCGAATCATATCCCGGCTCCGGTGGCCCGGCAGGTCCCCGCCTCTTCTTGTCGTCGGGGTTGGGCGGCGAGGAGTACAGGGGGTGACCGCCGTACTCAACCAAACCTAATTCAGGATCAGCGGCTGCGGCGGGGGTCGAGGGAGGAGGGGGTCTAGAGCGCGACCTGCTGCGCGACCTGGAGCGGGATTCCGACGCACGCCGGTCCCTTCGTGATCGGGACCGCTCCCGCTCCCGAATGTCGCGTTCATAATCCTCATCATCCGATGACGAGAGGTCCCTCTCTCGGTCTTCCTTCTTCGCCTTCTGTCGGTCATAGAGCTTCTTGCCTGCTGCGCCGGCCAGGCCGGCGGCTACGATCTCCGCGCCTGTCCTGAGGCGGGATCGAGAACGAGAGCGTGACTTAGACCCGCCCTTGGACTTGTTTCGGAGATGATGGACCAGACCGGCCACAGCGGCGGTCCCGGCTGCAGCCTTCGCGACGCCTGAACGGGAACGCGACCGCCGTTTTCCGCTGGGGGTGCGGCTGTGGCTGTAGTAGCTACCGTCCGAGTCGTCGTCGTTGCGATGCCGGCTGCGTCCGCGGTGCAACTCTTCCTTCTCAGCCTTTTGGGACTGGTAATACTTGGCTGCACCGGCCACAGCCAAAGCTGCGGCCGCGAGACCCAAACCGGTCTTGATCTTGGAGTGCCTGTCGCGTTCGCCATCATCATCACGGTCATCACGCGGGCGCGACCGGGATCGGCTACGCCTATGGTGCTCATAGTAGAGATCATCATCATCAGCATATCGCTCGTTGTAAGCCGAGCGAGCACGCTTGAATACCTCGGTGCCCAGGGCACCCAGCGCTGCACCAGCCAAGACCTTGCGCCCTCGGTGCGTGGGCTGATCACCATCGCCGCTGCGGCGAGATGCAGCAAGCGCGGCCAAACCTGCACCAGCGGCCGCGCCTTCGGCAAGACGCAACCTGCTGTGATGCTCCGGCGATCTGCTACGTTCACGTCGAATGATGGTCCTCCTCACGATGAGGTCGTCGTCCTCAGACCTATAACCGTCAGAATAACGGTCTCTCGAGCGCCGACGGTGGTACTCCGCGACATCATAATCGCGATCATCGTACCTATCATCTCTGCGCCTGTTGTAATACTCGTCATCACGAGGGTCTTCTCGTCGCGCAAGAACGGGGGGTGGTGGCTGTCTGTAGGGAACGACAATCGGTGGCGGCTCGGGGGCTTCTTGCACGATGATCCGCTGCTCAGGAGCTCGTTGACGGATGACGATGGGTGCCGGGTCTTGAGGTACCGGCTCCCAATACTCTGTCTCCTTGCGGATCCGCTCAATTTCGCCATAAGGGGTCTCCTCGCGGCGCTCTTCGACACGGCGCTGCACGGTGACCTCTGTACCATCATCACGTCTCTCGACACGCCTATCAACACGGACCTCGGCGTTGTCGCGATCCCAGGGAGAGTGGGAATGCCTATCCCAGTCGCGTTCTCGATCCACCTCCTTGGTCTTCTCATAGACCATCTCGCGGTCTCTGGGACGCTCATCCCAGTAGCGGTCATCTTCCCGCTCAACAACCTTCTTCTCGACCACGGTTCTCGACCGGTCACGTTCATGATCATCGTACCAACGGTCGTCCTCGCGCTTCTGGTAGGGATACGCGTCATGGCGCTCAACCTCTCTCTCTTTTTCGTATGTCACGGAGCGACCATCGTCCTGAACGACGCTCCGTCTCGTCGTTACATCGTAGAAATCAGGCGCAGGCGACCTATCGTGCTCGTAGACCTTCTCTACTACCCTGGTGTTTCCCTGCGGAGGCTGATCGAACGCAGACCTCGGGCGATCCGGAGTATAGGTCCTATCCACCCTCCGTGTGGTATCGACCTCAACAAAGTCGCCCGAGGAGCGTCCTGGGTGAGGATGATGATGATGGTGATGATGCGAGTTGGTTGACAATCTTGATCGGCGGTCGTCGTCGATGAAGTCGTTCTCGATGACACGCTCGGTGCGCTCGGTGACCCGTTCTACATGATCGGCTGGGCGAGGGTCGCGACGGTTCTGATTGACCTTGTAACGGTGAACTGCGGGCGCACGGCCGTAGCGATCGTCATCCTCGGAGGGGTCGTCCCGCTCCCGGTAAGTGCGGGACTCTCGATAAACCGATTCGGGCATCGTGAGATCAGATGCGCGCGAAAACAGAGAGGGAAAAGATTTGGAAAGGTGTGAACCGCCACAAAACAAGAGGGAATGCGTGCGTATCAACCAAAAGTTACGGGTATGAGATTATGGAGGTAAGCCTTGAAATGACTTGAAGAATATGGGAATCAAGGTAAGATGAAGAGCTGTGTGAGGTCACCTCCGGGAGGCCGGGCTGTGGTAGTGGTGCGGTGTTGGGCTTCTGGGATCTGGGGTGGTGTAAAATTAGGATGGCTGGGGCCTTCAGGCTCTTCGACGGATACTATGAGAAGGCTGGGGTCCGCTCCAGAACACGCCCAACTATTGTTTCCAGCGGGTAAAGAAATCGCAGGATGAGCTGGGTTGTTGGTCTGCTCTTTCAACAATCCATCCCCTTCTGGCGCTGTTGTGCTGTGAGGGTGACTGACTGACTGACTGACTGACCACCTGGAGGCCACGAGACGCGGGGCCGGGGCGAGATAGAGAGAGGTGGTGTTACTATAACAATACCGGCACAGGGGGCTTCTCATGTGCCTGTGAATGGAAGAAGGCACAGCTGACGACAGCGACAGAAAGACGTAGAACCGCTGGCCATACGGCAGTACATATGCCACAGCCAGCTGCGGCTTGGTACTGCAGCCCCCCGGCCTTGGGGGCTCATGTGTACCATGTGTACTATAGGACTGCATGCATGCAGCATCAGGCAGTGAGCAAGCCTCTGTACATCGTAGGGACTAGACTAATCTTGGGACATGTCGACCATTCTCAGCATGCCTACTGTAGCTAGGTTTGTATGCTGATATGCAGGGTTGATCTAGTCCAAAAGTATTTTGAGGAGCGGCCTCCTTCCTGGCCTGGCCAGACTGCGGCCTCGAGATGGCCTCATCTTCGGGTGTTCCCTCGAGTTTGAGGAAGAGGCTAGGTGTCGCGGGTCTCAGCACTTGGGTCCCCCTCCCCCTCCTCTTCCTCTACCGCTAGCCATCTGTGTTTATCGATGGTCGTCTTATTCGGCAGTGCTGAAGATGGTGTCCAGGAGAGGGTGTCCCACACCCTCTCGTCTGAGGACCTCTCAAATCGACCAGAAGGAGTTGGCCGCATATGCGACCACTTTGCAGAAACCAGGTCGATCTCCACACGGGCTGTCTCCTTCATCCACCACCCCTCTTCTGTATTTCTGTTTGACAGAGCAATGATGACGATTACCGGGTGCAGAATTTGCGAACCAGGCGAGGTCGAGGCTCTGGACGAGGTGACGCCCGGATACATAGCCGCATCAAGACGAGGGCAAAAGGCCAAACTTTCCGTCAAGAAAGCCCACAGGGTCGTCATTGCTGCCCAATCACTCGCTCGGACTTGTCCATGATCCAAGACAGCATTTGCACAGGTGCCTTAGTACAGACGCACGCCTGAGTAGTCTTGTGACTCTTCAGATTCTGCGCGCAGCCCAGGTGCTCCCTGTGAGGCAGGCTGACGATGACATGCATGCAAAAAGTAAAGGCAGCAGGAGTTCAGGTCGTACTGCATAGGTACTCCAGTTCCTCGAGTCTCTTTGGCCCTTCTCCCATCCTGCCCCTCCTTCGTGACCCCTCCGTGAGGCCCGTAAGGTCCTCCGGAAAAAGGCCGGCATGCTCGGGCACCACGAGCCAGCCCCAGGGTCTTGTCAGGATTTGCTGATCCTCCTGGAGGTTTCCGACAGTATGTGGATCCTTTAACGACAGACGAGAAAAGTTATCGGCTACCAAAGTGAAAAACGGCGTCGACATTCGGGAATTGATTGGAGGTCTGGAAGTACACAATGGGGCACCACGAGCACCGGACCTGCAAGAGTATACCTAGGTACCTGGGCAGTGTAAATCCCGATTTCATGACGTCATAGAAATATGGGGGTTGGGGTTCTATGATATGTGGGGTTATCGCCGAGGTGGAAACCAGTGGGACCTCTACCCTAGCATCTTTTCAACTGAACCCTGGAAGAGGAGCTTGGGCCAGGCAGGACTCCGCCACGTGCCAGCCTCAAGTGCCTGGGGACAAGTCAATCCATTTCAGTCATTCTTTTTCCTCTCTTTTTCCCTTCCCTCTATCTCGACCGGATCAGCGCTGCAACTATGCAAGTTTATTATTCGTGACATGTCGGGACAACACATGCTTCTCCTGTGGGCAGTTGGAGGCTGCCCGGACCTCCGTGAGCAAGCGTTGAGGGAGGTATTGTTTGGACAATATTGTTTGATCGCCATTGTTTGTTGTAAAGTCTCTGGACTACAGGCACAGTGCAGTACTGTAGTGTTACAGTGAATGGGCGCAATGGCAAATCAACCAGTATAAGCGTTGTGGCCCTCCTGCAAGCGATTGTTCAGCCTCAATGGCTCTTCAACATGCTACCCACAGCCTACTACTGTTATATCACTTTACTTACTCATCCAGCCTGACTAATTATCAAGGAGGAAACATAAGTTCTCTGCTTAGGACAAGCTTATAGTCCGCCAGAATACTCGAGGCGTACCATAAATATGTGGCACTATATAGCACCGTATGTCCTCCAGGGTCAAGTATCCCTCCGTCACTGGACTGACTCGTCCGTGCATACTGTGTTCCCATCTCGACCAGACTCCAGGGCTCGACGACGCCGGCGAGCGGATCCGCCGCCACGTCCTTCATGCAGCTCCCCCACAGCGTTGGATGATCAAGCTCTACCAGAAGAACCATCGAGGGGGGGGGGGGGTTGGCTGCTCCTCATTTGGTTGCCCTTTCCCGTGCGGTCAGATTGTCGCCAGTGGGCTCGTGGTACCGTTATAGAATATGCACCACAAAGCTGATGGTAGTCAAACCGTGATGGTGAAGAGCTGGCCCGTGTAGCATTTATCATAGCTCTATCCAGGGTGCAATCGTGCACTCTCACTCACATCCAGGCCTGGATCATTTGGCCACAAAGGGACACATCCGATGCTTTCATACGCACATGGTTCTCGCGAAGGTGCTTATCGATCGTTGCTTCAATGGGGATATGTTGACTCTAGGAAGCAGACTACATCCTCTCCAACGGGTTGTCGTTGCCTGTTGGCGCGCGCACTAGGCTTTTGGCGATCGCTGCAAGCAGTCCTCATGAAAACCGTCGCCTGAGCAAGCCGAGTGAGCACACAGATGTTAAGTAGGTATGTAGCTGCTATGATACCCTGCCAGAGACGGTTGGTATTGGAAGGGGTCAACAACGACAGATGGAACAGACTCCATGGCGAGGATGGTGGAGATGGCTGTGGTGGTGGCTTGCTGAGTGCTCTCCCTGAAGGATACCGAAGTATTGTCGGTACTGGATCAGTTCAACTTGGATTTTTCAAAAGATGTAAGACGTCAGACAGGACGACGGTAAAAGAATTTGTGAAGCTGAATGAACCCCGCATCAACACTGCCCTGCCTTCTCCAAGCACCAAGGCGGGATACCGAGGTCCGGGTCATATATGATGTTTACCCCGACGAGCACCAGTATCCAAGGGCGTCCCTTCTTTCCTTACTTGTTCTCTCATGCTCTTGTGAGGACGTTCTGTGATATCGGCCCCCTCACCAAAGGTCGCTAGGTGCGCCGACTCCAGACCCTCCAGCATCAATCAATCCCCTGTTCGTGCTACAGCAACTGGCCCAGCGAGCTTCAGGTGACCTCCTGGATCTCATAGTTCATCATGCCCATCTTTAAGAGCAAGCACCCAGATATCGACCGTGCGTAAGTCCCTTTCACTCGAGATAAGGCACGGTATTCATAGCTTATATATACGTCTCAGTGCCCACGGACGTTACGATATGGGAGTGGCTATTCGATGAGAAGTCAAAGGCCTCACCTCTGAATGGGAAGACAGCCGAGAAAGACCTCGCTGGCTACGTCGACGCCAGGACCAAGGAGCGTGTGTCATGGAAGGACGTCAGGGACAATGCCACCCATATCTCAACGGCTCTTGTACGCAAGTATGGTTTCAAGCCAAGGCAAACCATGTCTCTCTTCAGCCGGAACACGATATGGTACCCAGTCACTCTGTTCGCCGCAGTCCGGGTCGGCGGCGTGGTATCGGGGGCGTCACCGGCGTATAACGTCGAGGAGATGACATACGCCCTCCGTACAGCCAACACCAGCTTCATAGCCACCCACCCAACCTCCATCAAGGTGGCTGCCGAGGCAGCTCGCAACGCCGGCATCCCCAAGGAGCATATCTTCCTCCTCGAGGGCGAACTCGACGGATACACCACCATAAATGACCTGATCCGCATTGGTAGGAGCTACGGCCGGCAGGGCCAGGTCCCACACTTTCATATACCACCAGGCAGGCAGAACAAAGACGTCTGCGCTTTCCTGAGCTTCTCGTCCGGCACGACGGGCCTGCCCAAGGCCGTCATGATAGCCCACCAGAACGTGATAGCCCAGTGCCTACAGATCATCCCCATCGTGCCCGACCTTGACAACAGGAAGGTCCTAGGGGTGTTACCGCTGTTTCACATCACGGGCATCGTCCACGCGATGCACCTCCCCATCGCCATCAATGCCGAGGTGGTCATGCTGCCGGCGTTCACGATGGACTCGATGCTCTCCGCCATCGTGGAGTACCAGATCAAGGAGATACTCCTGGTGCCGCCACTACTTATCCGGCTCGTTCGGGATCCCGTGGTGGACAACTACGATCTGAGTTGCATCGAGCGCTTCTCGAGCGGCGCGGCGCCCGTCTCTGACGAGATCCTGGGGCTGTTGAGGAGGAAGTTTCCAGGTACGGGATTCAAGCAGGGGTATGGTATGACGGAGAGCTGTAGTTGCATAACGGCACACCCGCCAGAGGCCTATAGTTTCGACTACGCCCGTACGGTGGGGACGATTGTGGCTAACACGGAGCTGAAGATCATCAAGGACGACGGCAACGAGGCTGGCGTCGGTGAGCCGGGCGAGATCTTGGCGAGGGGCCCGCAGATCGTGATGGGGTACCTCAACAACCCCAAGGCAACACGGGAGACGTTTGACGGGGAGGGATTCCTGCACACTGGAGACCAGGGCTTCATCGACCAAGATGGTTTCATCACGATCACCGACCGTATCAAAGAGATGATCAAGGTCAAGGGCATCGGTGTTGCCCCAGCAGAGCTTGAGGATTGTATACTCGGACACCCAATGGTCGAGGACTGCGCTGTCCTCCAGATGCCAGATGAATGGGCGGGAGAGCGGCCGAGGGCCCATGTGGTCCTGAAGCCGGGTGTGGTTGCGGACCAGGCCCTTGGCGAGGAGATCATACGGTATGTTGAGGAGAGGAAGGTGCGGCATAAATGGATCAAGGAGGTCGAGTTCGTCGACGAGATCCCAAAGAGCGCGAGTGGAAAGATCCTGAGGCGGGTTCTGAAGGATCGGGTGAGGAATAATATCCGCGGGGTCATAGTGAGGAGTGACCAGACGGCTGTCGCCAAGCTGTAAATTAGGTTACCATTGACAGACATATAGTCACCTGGGCAGTCTCGTTGAAGAGCATACTCCGACAAAAAGAACTCAGCATACCGCCATACTGGTTGACTCCATTGCGGGATATCGATGTGGGTTCGAAGACCAGAAAGAGCAAAAGGCAAAAAGAAAGCAACATGCAACAGCCAGGATTCGCTGGTCGTCACCGACCCAACTACTAGTTGGCCTCTCACAAGCTTGACTATGGGAGAGCGGACGGGATCCCGTATTTTCTTGTGGATATGGTCGCATGTATTCATTCTAGTGGAAGGTGGGCTTATGGACCGGATCGAACGCCTTGGGGAACCTCGGAAGGGACGAAGGAAGGCATCATATTGGGAGTTGACAACTGCACTGGCTGACTAGGACATGCTAGGCGGCTAAGAGTGGGTCCTTGCCACTTGCACATGCCAAACTGAAGCATCAACCAAAGTCGACACCTGTGACTGCCATTCTACTGCTATTGTAGTGCCATCCATGGATGGCACCGGTGCTGTCAAGCCTGTGGCAGTGGCAGCGTGGACGTCAAAAAGGGCAATTGATGGCTACCTAGGTGCTTACATACCTACCTAGGTACCTACTTAAGTAGGTAGGTAGGTAGGCACGCCTGAAATGTTACATGTTACACCATACCTGGGTACCTAGGTAGTCTGTGCGGTGCCACTACACCCGTGGACTACCTGGGCATGCGCAGATGCGAACCTTCCCCAGATGTCCCCCACACTGCCAATTCTCAACTTCCGAACTTCTCTCGACTTCTCTCGCCTTCAATCTTGGTAATGACCGAACGGCTCCCATGGCCTACTTCCTGCAATTGAGCTCTAATCTCTGCTTCAGCCATCTCGAGGTCTGGTAGGTAGTCTGCCATGCATGGCGTATCGGTTCTTGATGAGCGAGTTTGACCTGTCACCGGCCACCATGGCAGCAACACGGCCGACCTGCCCTTGACAAAGGCAACCGAGTTCGTCAAGGCGTATGGCATCAGATGCGCAACATGTCACGAAGAAGACGGCCGTGGACCGTTTTGCCCTTACAAACCCTGGGAACAAAGGCCACGCTCAGGATCGTCGATTGCAGCCAGATCCTCCATGCCATGAGAGGAATTGCGACACGAACAGCTTCGATGGCTGAATTTTTATCCCACTGCTGGATGCTACTGTCCGACCGGGATGAATTGTAGCGATCATGCAAAATGATCTTCAAGGTTGCAGCAAACAACGGCGAGATACTCTACACGGACTTATTCTGTTCCGTCGGTCGGCTTGTATTTCTCTGAACATCACCAGCACACAATTCCCGAGACCGGCGATGACAGCTATCCACCGGGTTCAAGGATAAGCTTGTAACAAAGTTATTAGGCGAGCCCAAACTGCCGCTTGGTGGGGACAAGAAATGAGCTCTTCAGCCTACTGGAGACCTGTCACTTCAAGCAGCGGCAGATGTGGTCGACCTCGTTGTGCTCGTTCAGGTCGTTCAGATGCCCCCTGAGAGTCGAGATTTCGGATGGTCGGGCTAGCCGGGGCTGGCAGGGCTGGCTTGATGAGCAGCTCCATCTTGAATGGTGGAATACTGGAGCTGACACGATCTGGATGCAGAGGCCCCTGTCGATGCAGGAGTAATTTACCTATCTAATCTACACTGTAGTAGGCTATATACCCCAGACTTCAGCGGCTCCAACGTCACCACGGCTCTTGTTTATATCGACGTCGCTTCCCCTGAGCCATCCTTGTCGACCATGACTCTCGACATCAGATAACGGAACATCGGCAACCGTTGACCACTTCGGTCTTGGTGCCCCACTACTCATCCCTTCTGCCGACGTTGCTATCCAGCTCTTTGTGCGTGGCTGTATGGCCCTTGACGCAAGTCGCCCCAGGCGGCGGAGCGCTTGCTGCTGCAGTGTATACTTCCGCAGTACAAGCGAGTGGTTGTGGTTGTCCTCACCAACGTGGCGTCATCCCAAGGGCCCGGTGCGTACTCTACATCTCTGTTTCATAGATACACCGATACACCAATCAATCTCCACGCCCCTTGTTGTTTGTTTAGATGTTTCAATCCTTATTTCCACTGGTAACCAGTCACGCAAGCGGAAAGGCCCCGGTGGGTCCGAATCTGGGCGATATAGGTCGATTTTGGGTAAGGCTGCCCGCTGTTCATCCCCTTGTCCAAGTCTGAGATGTGATCTGAGCTGCCGCATCTCGGAATCCTTTGATGACAAGTGCAGGTGCCTAGGAAGGTGCTGGGAGGTCTGGTCGTTTCAAGTATCTCTCCGAACACCTTAGTCGCGGCTACTGCTTCCCAATAATGTGACGGGAACAGACCCGGTCCTAAGTGCACGTCGATGGGTGGGCCTTGGGATCCCGAGGCCAGAGACCAACCGCTTCTTGTTCTCCGTATCTATCCAGTGCTATGTTTGGAAGGCTCGCCAGAGAAGGTCGCCATCCTCAGGTACGGCCAACAGCGCTTCATCCACCAGGCCGGTCTCAAATCAACCGGACAGGGACGAAGGTGTACGCGTCTGGTATGGCCATCTATCAATCTATCGCGGGCTGCCATCATCCCTGCTACAACGCTGCCACCACCCAACTGCCCCTATACTTCTGTGTAAGAAGTCAAAGCACATCATGACGATCACCATGATTCACCATGTCTGGCCCACATTACAACATCATCGACAGACGGCGCGGGAATCATACCGAATTACTGTTAGTCACAGAGTAGGTGCCCCTGCATTGCTTGGTCCCGTCCACGCAATCACATGGCCGCAGTGGTCGACTAAGGTTGATATCCACGAACATGATTGCCGACGAACCGCATCAACAGTTGGCCTCCCAGCCTCTCAGCCAAAGATCTGCAACGGAAGAACGAGAGCTCTACCGGTGGTCCATGTGGTGGCCCATGTGGCGTGCTCGCATCGCGAACAGATATAAGTATGCCCAGTATTTCCTCGTTGGCTTCTCCTTCGTTATCCATAGTCCTGCATCCTCAGCCCAAGCCTCATAGACCAAACCAGCTCCTGCTACTTCTATAAAAGCGTTTAGACAACGTCTTTGATTCAACAATCGTTTGATACGACTGTCTTCTACACACGATACCCAACAACCTTACACACAAAACCGACAAGATGAAGTTCTCCCTCGTCGCATTCTTCGCCGCCACCGCCCTCGCGGCCCCTCAGGGCTTCGGCGGTGGCCCTGGCGGATTCTCCGGAAGACCATCTGACCTCCCGACCCCCACCGGATCCGGTCTGCCATTCCCCTCTGGCACCGGCTTCCCAGGTGGCTTCGGTGGTGGCCACGGTGCTGGCAAGCTCGTCAAGGCGGCTGGCGCTGGTGGCGGCCCCGAGGTGCCCACCGGTGCGCCATCTGTCCTGCCATCCGGACGCCCTGGCTTCCCTCTCCCTCCATCTGGAGCCCCGTCTGCCCTGCCATCCGGCGTCCCGACTGGCGTCCCCACCGGACCCGGCGGCCCGCAGCCAACCGGCAACTTTGGCGGTGTCTACTCCCAGATTGGTGGCCAATAAGCTCCTTGAACCTACCTTGATTCGAGGCGGACGGGCGGCCTGGCTTGGGCACAACCGCTCTGAGGACTCCATTGATAATGCCATGGCCCCGACAACTCCCACCTCCCGCCAACGACTACCGTCGCCGCCGCAGCTATGCTTGTTTCTCTGACCCCTGGCCTGGTCGGCCTGATCGGGGCACGACCAGACGAGGGGGGGCTTCGACTGGCGGCACCCCACTACTACTTTTGTTACCTTCACGCTACGGTCCGTCTGAATCGGATGGACATTGGAATGGACATTGGGCCTTGTGGTTGGGAAGGAAGGTCGGAGGAGCTTGGGGTCTTAATCTGTTTTTACGCGTACATGCCAGTGGCACCGGCTAGACAAATAACACCCGGGTCAAACCATGCTTTTTCATGCTTTAGTTGGATTTTTGTGATTGTGTTCTTAACGTCTCGTAGTGTGTCCTTGTTTCCTTAGCTATAGAACCACCACTTACACTTAGTGTGTAGTGTGTTCTTAGTAATATGTTCCACTAAAATACCCCCTGAATCAGGGGTTACACATGTGTAGATCTATCTGCCTTGATATCGGAGGACATACCGGTCTCTCCTGTCTATTCTCTGCGGACCGCGGGCGCAAAAAGACCGCATAGTTGACATGAGGGCCAATTTCCATCCAGGGGTATACAACATTGCTACACCGTCCAGCTTTTCAAGAAATCGTTCCCGAAGCCACGACTGGGCGCTTACAATATGTGATATCATTTGGATCGGCAAATCATCTAGGTAGGTATCAAAACAATCCAATTCCAGACCTCCTCCCCCCCACCCCTTATAACTCCTCGTGCGGATGCTCATGATCCTCTAGTATCAGGACCTTGTCCGGCCGTCCGCTATCGGCGTGCAGATCGACGCCCTTGCTCTTTCTCCACTTCTCGAAGAGACCCCAGGCCTCCTTCTCCATGGCGCTGTCCAGCTGGTCGGGGATGACGACGACGTACTCGACGTACAGGTTGCCGAACTCGGTCTCGTGGTAGACGCTGTCGCCGTCCTGGTGCCACTTGGGCATGCCCTCCCCGGCGACCTTCTCCACGTGGCCCGGCTGCACGACCTGGCCCCTCCGCCGGCCGAGCCGCACGGCGTGCCCGTCCAGGTGGGTGATGTTCCGCTGCCAGTCGCCCAGCCACGCCTCCCGCAGGCTGATGACCTCCTTCCAGAACAGGTCGTCGCCCTTCCTCCGGAAGAAGACGCCGTCGACCCGGTCCGGGTTGTCCTGCTCCAGGTCCGGCTCCTTCTCCGTCAGCGTGACGATCAGGTCGCCGGCCTCGTAGTCGGGACTGGCGTCCGCCTCGTTCTCGTACACGATGCGCGAGTCCCGCGCCGCGCCCCTCTCGACGGTGAGCGGCACGGTGATGGGGTTCCGCACGACGCGGTTGCCGTCGCACACGGGGCACCGGTGCTTGATGACCTTGCCCCTGCCGCCGCACCGGTCGCACTGGGTCTGGATCTGCTGGAACATGCCCGGCGCGAGCTGGTGCTTGGTGATGCGCACGCCGTGGCCGCCGCAGTGGCCGCACGTCTCGACCACGCCGTCGGCGGACCCCGTGCCCGAGCACTCCTCGCAGATCTGCTGCTTGTCCCACTGGAACTCGGTCGCCCGGCCGTTGTAGAAGTCCCGCAGGGATATCCCGATCTTGACCTCCACGTTGGGGCCCCGCCGCACCCCCTGGCTGCCGAAGTGGCCCCCGCCCCCGAAGAAGCGGCTGAAGAGGTCGAAGGGGTCGTGGTGGTGGCCCCCGCTGCCGCCCTGTTGGCGCTGTTTCAGGCCCTCGTGGCCGTACTGGTCGTAGATCTTGCGGGTCTCGGGGTCGCTCAGGGCTTCGTAGGCTTCGGATACTTCGACGAACTTGTCTTTGGCGGTCTCGTCGCCTCTGTGTATGTGGGGCAGGTGGTCAGTTATTGGGGTTCCCTTCCTCCGGGAAAACATGCGCAGGGTGAAAGTGCGGAGGTTGGCCTGGCCGGTTCGTCCTCCGTTTGGGAAGGTACCTACGGGTTCTTGTCTGGGTGGTATTTCTTGGAGAGTTGTCGGTATGCGGACTTGATTTCTCGGTCGCTGGCTTGTTTGCCCAGTCCAAGGACCTGGTTTGTTTTTTTAGTTGATGTTGCAGATGATGAGACGAGTCCATAATACCTTGTAGTAGTCCTCTGCGCAGGCCACAAGCTGCAAGATAGCAAACAGGAGCAGCAGAGCTGCCCCCCGAAGAAGCATCTTGGGGACCTTGGAGCCCCGGGGCTGCCTTTACTGCCGGGCGCCTTTTGTATATGAGAAATATGGATTTGCACCTCGGAAGAAATTTGAATTTGTTACTTGGTGGCCTTACTTTGAAAGAGCGACGAGAGGTGAAGTGTAGTATCACTGGGAGTGTGGTTGCAGGAGAAAGTATAGAGAGATGGACTTTCCTAATTGTCGAGATGTTCGAGATTCACTGCCAGAAAACACCAGCGTGTTAAAATGCTGGGTATAAGTCAGGCGGCCCAGGACAATGGTCCATTGATTGGACTGTTGTTAGTGCGGACCTCTTTCACCCGCCAAGGTTAGTGGGTCAGAGCCGTATCTTCCTAACAGATAAGCGAAACTCGCAGGGGTCATGGATATATATACCTAGGTACATATACCTAGATACTTCTGGCCAACTACATAGCGAAGTTCCCATGAAATATAGAGAAGATGTTATCCTTTCAATACAGGTTGAATGAAAATGAAAATGAGAATGAAAATGAATATGGTGTATCATCTTTGTACTTATCGCATAGATTGATATAGATTCAGGTTCCACTGCTTCGTAATCGGCCTTATCTGTTGTTGCATTGTTCTCGACTTCAAAGGGTTCTCAGACTTGCGCTGCCTGCCGGTTGAGGCGGACGAAGCATCTTCCCATGTCGCCAAACCGGCCCCACCAACACCAGGCTTTGGCCGAATGCTTTGGAGCTCGGAGCTCCGACATTGTTGAACGTCCGTCCTCTCATTGGCGATCTCCAGATTCTGAACCTGACTTATATCCTCCCACCGTACAACCAACCGCTCGGGACGTGGACACATACTGCACTCTTGCCACTACCATTGCCGTCGTCTTCGTTGTCTTGAAACTATCCAGGAAGAGGGCAACTCACTGTTGAATCAAAGATAAACCATCGAACCGGCGGATCCCAGACTTCTCAGATGGCTTCAAAAAGATACGCCCTTCTTCCTATGGACGACGACCTGGTCGATGCGCCGAGGGAAAAGAAAGACAAGAAGAGCTCGAGAGATCAGAAGAAGAGTCGGAACTACGACAACGATAGCACTGCAGCAAGGGACCAGAGGAAGCAGAGGTCATCACGCCACCACCGCCGGCACCGTGACGAGGCCGAGCTCGACGACAGATGGGCTGACGAGTCGCCAGGGGAAGAAGAGGAAGAGGCTGATTTCAAGGAGTCTGCCTCAAAGCGCGTCAAGATTAGCCATGACGATGATGATGACCGGCGTGACCGCAAACATCAAGACCGCCATGACGACCCGGCTGATCTTTCCGACAATGCCAGGGCAGAATTGGAGGCCCGTCGTGACAGGGAGGAGCGCGATGCACTTGACAGGAGATTGCGCGAGAAGGAGAAGGGAGGGAAATTCGACAGCAAAAGGGACGATACCTCAAGGAGGAGGGAGGACGAGAAACGGGATATCGACGAGCTGCGTATCCGCTCGCGGCAGACCTACGTGGCAAAACGAGAGGCTGAGAAGCTGGCACTTCTCAGGAAACAGGTCGCCGACGAGCTGGAGGAGGAGCGGACGAATCCTCATCTGACAGAAAAGGAAAGGCAACAGTTCCGCAGGAATAGGGAGACCCTCCGACTGGCCGAGGAACGATTGCGGATCGACGATCACAGGGAAGGGTACTACATACCTGAGGACTACGTGACGGAGAAGGGCAAGATTGACAGGAAGAAGAAAGAGGAGGCGCTTTACAAGAGATATGTCGACAGGGACGAATATGGCCAAGAGAAGTTCGTTACAGAGCATGAGGAATGGGAGAGGGAACAGGCGCAAAAGGCCAAGGCCCAGATCCTCAGGCCTGAGTTGGAAGACGATGGCACATATGAGCATCTGTTCGACGAGTCCCAATACGTGCAGTGGATACAGGCTGCCAAGCTGGATGCCATCAACCCGGGCGTGACACAGGAACAAGCTTACCTCGCTGCGCAGATCGACGCCGCTGAGAAGAAGCAGCTTTCTATCCAGGAGACGAGGAAGAGCCTGCCCATCTACGCGTATCGAGACGAGTTCCTGGCCGCTCTGAAAGAGTTCCAGATCCTCGTCGTGGTTGGAGAGACGGGTAGCGGTAAAACCACCCAGCTGCCACAATATCTCCTTGAGGGCGGCTTTGTGAAGGACGCGACCAAGGTCGGCTGTACTCAGCCTCGACGTGTCGCCGCCATGAGTGTTGCCGCGCGTGTCGCCGAGGAAATGGGCGTCAAGCTGGGCAACGAAGTTGGCTACTCTATCCGTTTTGAGAACAACGTCTCGGACAAGACAATACTCGAGTATATGACCGACGGTATGCTGCTTCGCCACTTCATGACGGATCCCATGCTCACCGACTTCTCTGCTATCATGATCGATGAGGCTCACGAACGAAGCGTGAACACGGATATCCTCCTGGCCTTGCTGAAGGACTTGGCCCGCGCACGACCAGACCTCAAGCTACTAATCTCATCGGCTACTATGAATGCAGCCAAGTTCGCTAGCTACTTCGACGACGCACCCATCTTCAACATTCCCGGACGAAGATACCCCGTCGATATTTACTACACGCCGCAACCAGAGAGTAATTACGTTGCCGCCATGATCTCAACCGTGTTCCAGATACATACCACGCAAGGGAGAGGAGACATATTGGTGTTCCTCACAGGTCAAGACGAGATTGACACGGCAGAGCAGCAAATCAGCGATATTGCGAAGAAATTGGGCAGTCGTGTCAAGGAGCTCATCATCTGTCCTATCTATGCCAACCTGCCGAGCGAGCTCCAGTCCAAGATCTTCGAACCGACTCCAGAGAACGCCCGTAAGCTGGTTCTGGCTACGAACATCGCGGAGACATCCCTGACAATCGACAACATTGTGTATGTCATTGATACCGGATATGAGAAGCAAAACTACTACAACCCTGCGACCCGCATGTCGTCTCTGAATGTCGTGCCTTGCTCCAGGGCTGCTGCCAACCAGAGGAGTGGTCGGGCCGGGCGTGTAGGGCCGGGAAAGTGTTTCCGTCTGTACACCAAGTTCTCTTATATGAACGAGATGGACGAATCACCGACACCGGAGATCCAGCGTACGAATCTCAACAGCGTCGTCCTCCAGCTCAAATCGCTTGGTATTGAAAAGCTCCTCGACTTTGACTTTATCGACCCGCCACCAACCGAAGCCCTCATCTCGGCCCTCGACAATCTCTACGCCCTGCAGTCACTTAACCACAAGGGAGAGTTGACACGCCTGGGCCGCCAAATGGCCGAGTTCCCCACCGCGCCCGAAGTCGCCAAGGCAGTCATCGCGGCCGACAAAGAGGGCTCCGTCGAGGAGGTGCTCAGCATCGTGGCCATGCTCGACGAGGCGTCGGCGCTCTTCTTCCGTCCCAAGGACAAGAAGATCCACGCAGACTCTGCCCGTCGGCGCTTCACCGTCAAGGAGGGCGGCGACCACCTTACCCTACTCAACATCTGGACGCAGTGGGTCGAGAGCGACTTCAGCCCCATCTGGGCGCGCGAGAACTTCCTGCAGCAGCGCAGCCTGACGCGGGCGCGCGACGTGCGCGACCAGCTGGCCAAGCTGTGCGACCGGGTCGAGGTGCAGCTCTCGAGCTGCGGGCCGAGCAACCTGCGGCCCATACAGCGGGCGCTGACGGCGGGGTTCTTCAGCAACGCTACTAGGATGGACCGCAGGGGTGATGGGTACCGGACGCTCAAGAACAACTCGAACGTCTGGGTCCACCCCAGCAGCGTGCTCAAGGAGCTGGACCCGCCGCCCAAGACGGTCATCTACCACGAGCTGGTGCAGACTAGTAAGGAGTACATGAGGAGCTGCCTGCCGATCGAGGTGGGCTGGCTGAGGGAGCTAGCGCCGCATTTCTATAAGAAGCATGAGCTGGATGCTATGGAGGAGAAGAAGATGCCCAAGGCGAGGAAGTAGATGTGCGGGAAGGGAGGGCGGAGCGGTGGTATTGGATAGTTTGGGGTTTGAAGTAGAGCGAGGGCCTGTTTCTTTGCGGGGGTAGACGCATAGAGGGTGTGATGCTTCCACCAATATCGAGCCTCATTCACGTGCATTAGAATCTACTAGATCTCACGTCAGCGCGACCACGAGAATGCCTTGTGTCCTTCCATTGGAAGGCTATGCAAGTAGTGGCATTATTACACTTCCTACCCCGCCGATTGTATTGGAGCTATGCCATGTCACATGCAACCGGGACCGCTGTCGAAGCCTGTCGGCTCCTCGCCTTCCCTTCTACCGGCCTGAATGATGGCACGTATAACATCTCCCCGTCTCCTCTTCGCCACTACTTCAACCGATCCTCACAGGTTCTTGGGCAGGAAGACGACTAGGAAGGCAACGATTCCTTCTCCTCGATTATCATCACGTTCTATTTGCTTCACATCTGCGCTTGTCCCGGGTCTATACAATTCACTAAGCACCCCATTATTCTCTACTGAGCATCGCATACACCTTGTGGCCCATTTCGGTGAGACAGAACCCGGCATGGACACCATCAACAGTATGCCCGTCGACGACCAGTCACCTGCAGAATGCGACCAATCGCCACCAATGTCACCATCAAAAAGCCTATTCAAAAATGTTAGTCGGCTATTCGGGGACACTAATTCATCGTCAGGGGACCCAGGCGGCTTATGCACCGCTTGTCAGGAGATTGACCTGGTCTCAATGACCGAGGGAGCAATTCATCGAGGTCGTCTCCGAACTGTCTACCTAGGCCTTTACTCGAATATTCACTGGCAGGAACGTTGCCCCTGTTGTAGGCTTATTTGTCACTCAATCTCCCATCGTTCCCGACACAAGAAAGTGATAGTTGGTGGTATTGTGTGGCTCATCCAGCGGCCGAATTCAGCTGCGGGGGACAATGTGATTTTTGGCCTGGAAGCTGAGCTGCAAGAACGATCAACTCCTGCGTCGGGTCCGACATATAACACCATCTTGGTGGATGTTGCCATCGTTCTCGACGGAGGGGCGGATAGCGGGCCTGGGCATGGTCACCTCGGGACAATCATAAGGTCAGACACAACGGAAAGCTCTAGGCCCGAGAACTCAAAGCCTAAATGCGGTGCTAAAGGCCACATTGTGGCAGAGAAGATCAATGTCGACTTGCTCAAGGCCTGGGTGCAATCTTGCGACTCTGAGCATGGAAGCTGTCGGTCCTCATTATCCCCAAGTATCGGAGAACGTGAAATCCGTCTTCTAGATGTGCTAGAGGGCAGGGTTATCTCGACTTCGTTGAAAGAAGAGTACGTGGCGCTTTCGTACATCTGGGGTGATACAGCGCCACTGTTGACTCTTAGTACCGTTGCCCGATATACCTCACTACATGGATTAAGGGGCTCCAGAATCCCTGCGACTATAATGGACGCCGTACAAGTTGTACGTGCTATTGGCAAGCGGTATCTTTGGGTTGACTCCCTTTGCATTATACAAGACGATGAGAGCGATAAGCAACAACAGCTCCCTATCATGGACAGTATCTACAGTCACGCGGATCTCGTTATTATCGCTGCTACTGGTGATGATGCTTGTGCGGGACTTCCTGGGATATGGCAGACTCCGAGGAATGTTAATCGACAAATCAGCTCAACTATCAACGGAGTCGATTTTGTCACGGTGCAACCAGCACTGAGCGCGCCGACTGCCTTAATGTGGACTGGATGGTCCTCACGAGGTTGGACATTCCAGGAGGGCCAACTTTCTAGGCGTGCTCTTATCTTTACAGAGGAAACTGTCTACTGGAACTGCCGAACACATGTATTACAAGAGGAGATCTTGGAGAAGTCGACAGGCAAGACTTTTGCATCGACTTCGACCATTAGGTCAATATGGGGTGGCCTAACAGACCAAGAACCGTGCCGTAGCTGTTTATATCGGCGCCACGTTCACAGCTTCTCCGGCCGAGTATTCGGAGATGAAAGTGATGTACTATGGGCATTTACAGGAATTCTCAAGTATCTAAAACCTCGCTTTCAACAGGGGTTCATCTGGGGGCTTCCATACGAGCTCTTAGATGCAAGTCTGCTTTGGTCAAAGCGTTCCCCTTACCCATTGTTCCATACGCGGACCGCAAACCATCATATGATTCAAGACAACACCCTGTACGATATCCCATACCCTTCGTGGTCTTGGCTCTCGGTCACAGAACACGTCTCTTTTATAAGCTCCTGTCGGCATCCGATCGTCTCTCAGGTTACCTGGCACCACCCCTTCAGGATTAACGACGACGACGAAACATCGGCTACATACCTGCGATCAATCATTAACTCGATGAACCCCAAAGCCAACGCAGACCACTGTGGACCAGGCATTAATTGGTTATCCGGAATAGAGTTCCTCGACTTTGGATTACTGCACTTCACTGCTCGGACTACGAAGGTATATCTTTCAAATCTGAAAAAGAGCCCCAGCGTCGACGCGTTGCCAGATCGTGGTCTTCACGATACATGGACTCGGGCGACTATACGCTCTCCAAAGGGACACTCTATCGCCGACCTCGACGTTCGTGACTCTTTCTTCAGAGGCGCGCCAGAGAGGTTATGCGAGTTTGTTATGCTCTCTTCAAATACCAATAGGGGGTTTGACGAGAATTGCCAGATACTAGAACGAAGCCTGGACCATGTCAGTATTCAACACGTTGATGGGTGCAGCCATATAGAAAGTCACAACATCATGCTTATCGAGTGGGTTGGGCAGATTGCGTACCGGCGAGGACTATGCAGAGTATACCCAGATGGGTGGGATGAGTTTGAGACGCAGGAGAAGGTTATAGTTCTAGGCTAGGGTAAGGTTGCTCATCTCAGACCCCGTTTCGGTAGACGTTCGCTTTCAAGATCGTTCGATGATATACCAATGAACTACTTATACTGTCTCAACGCTTATAGTGCGACATTCTGGCGTACATATCTCATGAAATTTACAGTCTAATTCTCTCCACTCACAATATATTCATCAAAGTGTTAACAAGAGCTATTCTGTAGTTGTTCGCTGCATCTTGGAGATACCTACTAGGTAAGCAGTTGTCATGCTGTGACCCTGTCTTCCAGCTCTCCCTAGCCCTTGGCCCGTTCTATACACCTCGGCATCTGCACTCTGTGCTTCCATCAGCACCTGCTTTCATGAGCAAGGATGTTCATCGCTCACATGCTGCCAATTCTTATGTACTCTCATTCCTTCGACAGTGTAGCCGCGGTATATTCCAGACCCTAATATCCCACCCCGTGCTTCACCGAGAACGGGCTGATGCAGGCTCCCGCCACCCCTGACTCCAAACCTCCTACGAATCATTGCCGTGTCCCTCTCTAGTCCGCCCACCATCCTGCTGGCCTCTCCCCCCAGGGCCTTGTACAGCTGGAGTTCGACTGATACCTTTAACAGATCCCTCTTCCCGTGAGCAAGAAATACGGGGAAATCAAAGGGAAGACACTCTATACGTCCACGTGCTGAGGCGTAGGAAGAAGCACCCCAATCAGCACCCCCGGCCTCCATCATATCGGAGAGCCCAGTCCCTGCCCTGGGCGACAGGAATGGCCATAGCACGGCCTCCTTGTTGGAAAGTAATCACTCTAGTGTGGTTCCCTGGTTTGCATTGCCAGTAATAGCGGGATCCAAGGCGCACATGAGTATGCAGCCCCATCAGCGGAAACATGATACCAGTCAAAATGCCCGCCCAACCTCCTCCTGTGCATCTTCTCTGAACCGCGTGGTCGCCGGTGCTATCGTCTCCCTGCCCTCGAGTCTCTATCATGCCTGTACTGCCGGATCTCGTTCTCCTGGTTGGCGTGTCAGAGGAAAGTCTCACCACGGGGAAACCGACCGTCAGTCGGTCCGATCTGTACCTACCCGGTTCGTTTTGGCAGCCCGGATCGAAGATCGCGTCCATCTGGTGGGTGTATCACATCAGCACTCAGCATCATTGTACAGCGGGACAGAGCTTGGAGCTAGCCCGACGTACAGGAATAGCATCGTGGCCATGGTGAAGGCAGCCATTGGGGCCACCAAGGTCTGATCATTTGCGCTGTCAGTCAACATGTCCGTGGGGGCGATGGGGTGATGACTGACAGTACCTTTGCGGTGATGTTGCCCCTCTTTGGTAGCATCATGAAGACCAGTGGGCTGTTTCAGGTCACGAAGGTGTTTTTTTGGCTTTGCGCGACGTAGACCCTAGGAAACCCGTACATACAGTTGATGGTTGAAAGAGCCCCTGGCCTGAGATGTTTGCGGCGGGGTCAATCAGCATGTACTTGGGTACTTGAGTATTGACCCCGGCCCGCTCGGAAATGGCACGTGGACGGTTCCAGCTGTGGGGCCAAGACCCACTAGACTTACCGGGCCGTCCCTAGTTCAATGGTCAGGTCCGGTGTGGTGGGCCTTCGCGTTTAACGTCGTTTCGACGATACACTTATGTTCCACCTCAAGGCTTCAGGGGCAAGATCCTAGAACGAGCATCTCATTGAACTTTGTCTGGCTTTTGTGACTGGGTCTCCCTTGAAGTGTCGTTCGTAGAATCATCGGCCACGGCGGCCAATCTGCCATGGCATGTGAGTAGTACCTGAGAACCTGCGGTCATAGACATCGGCCGCCCAGGTGTATGCCATGACTTCCACATGAGACAAAGAGTGATCTCCAAGCGAAATGACCCAGAATCTTTGCTAAACAAAACATCAAGGTCTTCTCCACGGCCCAATGAATGATATCTCCACACAACTGGCTCCATTGCGATTCGCCTCTCTAGACTTCCATGGCGATTCGCCTATCTAGAGCTCCATGGTCTATCTACGTTCCTGCCCCGTGTCCTTGACACGCTTAAAACGAAAAGGACATGTTTCTATAATTTCTGCCTAAATATAATATAAGTCGCGTTCTATTGGACACCAGCGGTGTCTTGACCAGCAGTATATTCCTGGTACAACCAAGCCTCTTGCTGAGGGCGGCACCGACAACAGGGCAATATCCCGGTAATGCAACGAGAAACGTATCTCGCCTTACTTACAGGCAAACACTTAGAAGTCAGTATTACGCCCTATATCAGTGTAATATTGCACTCTTCTGCCTCCTCAAAAATCTTTGAGCCTCCATTCATCCCAGCCTCGGAGTAAAAGACACCGACTCGGAAATATGTGTTGGGTGGTCCGGCTGGGTAGATCAAAAGGCCCCAGACATCTCGTGCCAACCCGGGGTCAGAACAACGGTCACAGTCCTTGGCCGCGTTGAATGACGTATGGCTGTCGTCGAAGAAAGGATCCGGGTGGTACTCCCCCCTTTTCCGGAGCAGGCGATTGTTTAGAAACGAATATTCCGCTGGGTTAGGGCAGCGCTGGCAAGATTCAGGGTGCGGTGGCACCATTCCCGAACGGATCTGGCTCATGCACCCAGCACATCTTCTCGCATCGGAATGGTTGAAAGAGCAACAGCTCGATATGAGTAACAGCCGCAGCTGCGCTCGCATATCCCAGCTGGGGCCTTCGATTTCTTCGCTTGGCGACCAGTCGGCGTAGATGAGCGCGCAGTGCTCATTCCACCACCCTTTTGGGTACTGTCTGAATTTCCATTGCCAGTCAAATGACCAGACTGAATCATCATATGGATCAAAACATGGGTTTTCAAGTGGGCTGTCACTCGTGCGCTCCAGTACTTTGCCGCGCATTGAAATCGACGCGCTCTTGACGCGGCCGAGAGGGTTTGACCCGTCGACTTCAATCTTTGAATCGAGGAGTGTGAAATGAGGTCTCAGGTGGGTCCGCACTCGGCATCTTGCACGTTGCTCGGATCTCATGATCAAAAACCTGTCGAATGATTTCCCCCATTGCTTGCTTACCCAGCTCCAAGAAGGACCAAGCTGCAACTCTGATTCCTTTAGAACACGTAATGCCTGCTCTAGGGTGACTGGCTTGTGCGGAGGACGGTCAACGTCGCTATGTCTGTTGTTGCTAGTCGCCCACAAAAGACCACAGTGGAGGTCTTCCTCCCAGAGACCTGCGAGATACTTGTGTCTCGTGATCTCCCCGAACCTCCTCGCTATTCCGGACATGGCGGGAAGAGTGTCATACTTGTCAGTAAAACTCGATTTGCTGAACCCGGACACGGTGCTGTACCAAAGATCCGAGATGAAGGGCGCTCGGCCTTTAATCGTGTCCACCGCCAGATCTTCGAGGCCCAAGTAACTGTAGGCATTGTGCTCAGAGAAGAAGTCGTAAGTGCAGGTAAATCCCTTCTCGCTAGTAATCGTGTTGCCGTGCTGGAAATGTACCATCATTCCCCCAAAGATCAGTTTTCTTTGTGCTAAGCTTTTCTCCTGAAATACCCAACCTCTTCCGTTCCACTCGGACTGCCGGATATCAAGCTCAAACGGAGGTAGATCGATGGATCGGTCATCCACGGGCTTGCCGTCCTCGAGAACTTGATGAATTAGTAACGAGCCAGCTTTTGTTGAATTTCCATGCGTAACAGATGTAATCTGGACAGCATGGGGGTGACGGCCAGGGTGGTCGAGGAATCCCTGCAGACAAGACGAAGATGCCGCGGCACAGATAGTTAGCCATGACTCCCCGTATATACGGCTCATCTGGTAGCTTTGCTCTTCCCAGTCGGTTTGGTCGTCCTGCAATATACAAAGAGCGTCTATCCAGATGTATCTGATGCCCAGGGTGCGGCACACAATCACAACATCCTGTAAAACAGCTGTCATTGTGTGTGTTGGTACTGCCTGGTAGTATTCTTCTTGGTTCTTATGCGTGAGTTTCAGCTGTTGTCTCGCGTCTCCTGGTGGTCCCCAGCAATAGCTCAGGGCTGCGTACTTTAGGTAGCCGAGGTTCTTGTCTCCATATTTAGTGCTGATCAGCTTTGGAATCGCGTTTGAGTTTGGCCCGAGGTCAAGGAGCCTTTTGGGTTTATATTGGGTGTGGCTCAAATTCGACTCTGTGGAAGCCAATTGTTGCTTGATGAAGTCCACGTTCGCGGGACACAGGGAGGCCTTTCCTGGCAGATGATACCCGGACCTGGTAGCTGGATCATCTTTTCAGATATATCAGATTATTGAGCGTCTGTGACTGAGTGACTGTCATCACATGAACCTCGGGAACGTACCATGTAGTGCCTCGGCTACCAAGGTCAGCGCGGGCTCGGGTTCTTTGGTCCCGCCCGAGGGCGACTGGAAGCAAACTTGTAATTTCTCTAAACGCGGCCAGTCATCCTTTTCTCTTGGTCCGCTGAATTTGAGCCACATATGGTGGCGACTACCATTGGAGTACAGCGCCTGATCAAGCAGAAGCAAGGACTCGCGAAGTAGTTGACACATCTTGCAGCCGAGGCGGGATCTTTTCGCAAGCACAGGCAAGTTTGGCCAGCTATCAACTGTAAATAAAAAATAGCTTTCGAAATCTCGAAGAGCAGTATCACGAGGTACTGAAAACGCAGTTAGAGCCCATACATTTGTAGCTTCGCCTAGCTTTCTAGGGCCAATTTACTTGTTACCAAGAGAGCCTTTAGTGATTGAATCGCCCAATTGCAGGAGTAACAGAGTTCCGCATGAGTACCCATGGAGTGGGTATTGTTATTGACCTGTTGCAGGCGGACGAAGAAAGCGCTTTTCACCCGTAATATCGCTTTCATGAGTCCAGTGCGTCTCTCCCCTGCACCGTGTAGCAGACCTCGTACTTTCCCGAAATCCACTCCAAACGCCTTGTCCTCTAACTCTTTGATGGTCCCAAACACATGGCCCTCGTGGAAATCCACATCGGCCTTCAACTTATGGCTCAGGGATACGCATCTTCCTTTCAGAGCGAAGATGCGTTCTAGTTGGTCAGGCCAGAATTCGGAGTCATCACCGGGACGTGCCATGGCGCAGATTTGATGACTCGAGAGGTTGGTGAACAAAACCGTGGAGTTCAGAGGACGAGAGGGACGCCTGGACTTTAAGCTAATCAGAATCCACTGTCAGATTCACTTGCCCCTCTTTGGCTGACGATAGCAAATGCGTGCATAATATCTTAGCGCATCGTGTAATCATTGGCACACTAATTACCGCTCATAGCACGGCGAAGTACTCAAACCAGTATCAGTTCACTTTACACAATTGTCCTAGAGTCCGCCATCCTGAGTCTGATATATCTTGGACAACAGCTATACCGTAGCTACCACCAAGTGTTGACCTCTTTGTTGGGCAACCATATACTCCAGCTCCAGATTCAATGTACATAGGTAGCGTCTTCAGTGCGGCTTCGATTCCTAAAAGTTATCTGGCACCTGGGTCTCACGATACCACCAGACTATTAGGCCTAGTGCTCCTTGCCTGTGTCTGGGTGCTGTTACTGTGCGTCCGCATGCTTCCTTCGAAGGCTCAGAGCCCTTAGGGCTCCGGAACAATCTCAGTCTGCTCCTTGGCTGCTAAATTGGACTCGATCTTCCGTCACCGTGCAGTGTGCAATGTGCGCCCATATCGACTACGACGACAAAAATCGAAACTGTTTGTACCTATATATAATCACTTCGGGAGTCAAGGATGTTCTGCCGCAAATAAATCCCGTGTGGGCGGTAACTTGTATCAAAGATGCCACGCAACCCTATTGTGTCCAAGCATGAGCATATACTTTCAGATATAACAATTTTAAAAGCTATATGTTTGTGCGCTGAGTTACCTAATCCTGTATCAGGAATCTCAATCAATAAATACAGCAAATGGCCTGGCCAACTCCAGGGGTTCGACTTACACACTCTACATATGTACCCAGGTATTTAGCTTTTCTCAGTCGCAATGTCAATACCTCCTTTCAGAACTAACGTCAACATTTATCTAAACCAACATCAACAATTTCCTTGCAAGATATAATAGCACCACTTCTCAACCACACGCGCACCAGTTCTAGAAGCCGCACAACCACCGCCCAGCTCTTACGTCCTCCGTGAGCTCGCGCGAAGAGCGAGCTCCAGTCGATTGTAACCAACAGCGTAATTTGACTCAGCACTTCAAAAGGACCCTGGGATAGTTCTTTGAAAAGCAGTTCAGGCAGCCCCGCAAAGCCATGGTCGACGCCAGCGAGCTTAGCTCCTCCGTGGCGGAGTACAAAGAGGCCGAGTATCATCTATCTAGGATTGTCGAGATGGAGGTGCCCATCGATCAGAGATTGCGGAACATTTTCTTCGCCGAGGTAGACCGTCGCGAGGAGCGCGTTCGTGCTGTAAGTGCAACAAAAGCCATTCCTGTCTCCCTCGCACTCCTCCCAATCCCCTCCCCAAGTCTCACTAAGGAAAACGACATTGTTGACGAGAAGTGACAGGCTGCCCTGGCATTCGACAACCTTGTAAAGGAATAGCGATCCTCATGCAAGGACCTCGACGAGGGAGTCTCAATCAACGGCACAACGTGTGGCCCGGACCGGGTGGACCAGACGTCCACCCAAGATACTTCTGCAACATCCTCGCGCCCTTCAGACAATACTGTGGATAATGGCCACGGCGTCGTTATTCGTGGTCCCCTCCTTCCTACAGGTCACCTAAGGAAGTTGGTTCGCATCCAGGGCGAGACTACTGAGCGGGGAGTCAAGATGATCCACACGAAGCTCGACCGGCTGGTAAAACTGATCGAATCCCACATTAAGACCAAGAAAGAGATGCCCGTGGCGCACGATGATATCAAACAGATGCTTCACGAGCAGGCTGCTTCCCTTGAGGGTGTTTTGGCCTATCTCGATGGCATCTTGAAGCTATTGGATGCCCAGCGGACCGCTGCTAATTCTGGTGGAGACGAGAAAATCAACGAAGATGCGTTGGGTGGTGGAGGTGAGGATGCCATTGATGGATAGCTTCTCCAAGGGCCATCGCAGCTATACGCACTGCCGCCGTCAATGTCGAGAGCAATGATTTTACTACCAAGGTTGATGGGACAAATACCCAGTGTCTGGCTGTGCCTTGATGGGTAATCTTTACTTTTTTGTAGATTACAGGTACATAGAACACCCTCGAACACACCAGACTGATCAACTGGTATTCACTTGAGCCCACAGGTACCTCGATTGTCATTGGTGCGCTCTTACTGAATTCCCATCGGGTAATGACAAGATTTATTCCCAGCAAGGAGCATCGAAGGACATGATGATGCCGGAGCAGGGCGAAGCAGGCATACTACTGTTGCCTTGCCCGATATGACATCGGGAAGTTGTCTACTCCACATGAGCACCAAAGTATACACTGTCGTTGACAGAAACTGCCAGGTGTGTGGACATCAACCCCTATGCTCCCCTAAGTCGCACTCTCTGAGACCTAGAGATTGAGTCCTTTATACACAAGAGTTAGCACTGCCCAGCCAGCCACCAGACCACCCCTGACGACGCCAGCTGAGAGCAGTCGGAAGCGGAGGGGTCTCTATGGTGGCACAATGGAGAAGGATACAGACATGGGCAAATGACGGAAAGCCATTGGTAATGGGCAGGATGTCAGTCAGCGGAAAATCAGTGTGGGCGGTCGAGAGCCTCCTCATACCTATCAGTCGCACACAGGCAAACCGCCAGTCTACTCGTCTAACGGATCTGGCTCCTCCGCGAACCAAGGCCGAAAATCGATGCACTCTGCTCAAGGAAGTTTGCCTAGCAAGGTTAGCACAGCACCTCAGCCTGTAGGCTCTCCCCATTCTGGACCGAGCACAGCACCGATGGGCCCCAGTCCCCAGGAAACCGAGGTGCTATGCTCAGCAAAGCCGCTGGTCACAGAATAGCGCCCTCTGACCATGGCTACATATGTACACCCCGGAGACGCTATACTGAATGGGAGAGTGAGCCATTTTGAGGCTGTGCCAATATTTGGGGACTGTCAAAGATCTTTCAACACTGACTGCAACTTGGGTTACTTAGAATGTGGCACCGGTTTGGTACGTCCTGCAGCCGGAGCACTCATACCTGAAGGCTATACGATGCACGGCCATACAAGTGAACAGGGTTCCCTACGGACTCGGATCTGTCCCGTGCGGTATTGTAGGGACGTGTTCAGAGATGTTTAGAAGATGGGAAAGCATTTTGTGAGTCTGTAGGAACGGGGCAAAAAGGCAAGACTGGAGAGGGAGCGTTTGGTCCGCTCTAGCTCCCACGATGTTCGAAGAATAACATCGGATATATAGTGTTTCCAGGGTCATGGACCTTTCGTCGGCTGCGTTGTGTTGCCGTTGTTGGAAAGAGGACAGCCAAAGCACACATCACATGTGCCAACTGCATCTTACGACAATTGCATTGCAGTCAACCCAGGGAGGGGCAATCTTTCTGTGGTGATCCCACAACACGAAAGCCGCTCCCCTGAACGACCATCGCGTCTGACAGGAACCCCTCCCGAGGGACCGTGGACAGCGCAGACCACTCGGGCCTCAAACTTGTCCATGGCGTGGCAAGGGCCCTCATATCCCGAGACGAGCCTGCCATTATACAATCCAGGGAAGGCCAATAACGATCATCACGGATGTAACTGCTATAACGAACCTCCTACACAGCCATCGTATCTGCCGGCGCAGCTTACTGGGTGGCAGGCTTCACATACACACTTCGGCGCCCCTACGAACCAATATCGTTTCCCCGGGCCGCCACAACAAGGGGTCCCACAGCGATTCTACGGCCAACCACCTCATATGCAGACGGCCCCATTGCACATCCAGCACCCTCCGGGAGCTAACTGGCCGTTGTTACCGCCGTCTCCTGCCTACTCGGATCCATCTCTGTGATTTACAACAACACACCCACCTAGCAATGGCAAGTAGCACCCTGGAGCGGTCAGAACAAGCCTTGTCCAGGTTGTAGACAACAGTCTCAACACCTGCACCCACTGCAACAGCTATACCAGCCTACTGCTCCTCCTCCAACCACATCCCACACGCCAAATCAAACTCCGACCACAGCAACAGCAGTAAGCCAAGCACCAAAGCAGTCTCTGGCCTCTCCTACGACCCGCCTGCCCGGATCTCAGGATCTGTCGGAGCTCCACTGCCAGCATCCCTGCCACAGCAGTCAAAAGGCACACAAGCACAGGCCCGGACACCAAAGAAGAAGGAGGAGGTCACGGCCACGAGAGACTCAACACCGGCCGAACTTCCCGATAACGTAACGGCTGTCGTACGGCTAGAAGAATGGGAAAAGGGCACCTCGCGGGGTCCAGTCCGTGGCGCCCAAGTCCCACGACAGTAAGTCCGCCTCATGCCATCACCGCGTCCCCGCCCCTCACCACTAGCAGTAGTAGTAGGCGTGCAAGTGACTGGCCCTAACGGCCGACACATAACAGCACGTCGCATTCTCACGTTAGTACCTCAACGCAGGCGCGGCGCGGCACCTCAAGGACGGAGTCCGCGTCTGCGTGGAGGCGGCCTTCTTCGCCCGCGGCCCTACGGCCCGGCTCTTCCTCCACGCTGGGGAAGAAAAAGGACCCCAGGCGGATTGTCTCTATGGCCATGGGTAATATCCATATCCAATCCAGCTTTTTGGGGAGCCCATCTTTAGGCTGGAGACGCACGGGTCGTGCAAGATCGAGCCTGGTGGGCTGTGTTGTGGCTAATGAGGCGGATCATGGCAGTTATTCGTTCTACGTCTATAATATTCGATATGTTCGATGTGGAAGATAATCAAGAGTAAGTGGTCGTAGATCTTGGGACGGCATATCTGCTTGACCGTCGTGTCAAACCAAGGGTCCAATCTGAAGATGGAATATCGCAGAAGTTGATCGGCATGATGGCCCCTTCCTTCTGGTGTATCACTGTCTTTGGTGAGCGGCGATGTGTGCACCCCTTCCTCTGGTTCGTTGCCACCTTCATACACCTGCTATAACACAGCCTGCAGATAGTGGCCTTGAGATCGAGTTCCTCGTACACGAGGGAGATAAAAACAGTATTGTCTGTATGTGTTCAACCTGGAAAGACCGGAGCGTATAGGACGACAACCTGCACGATATGGCGAACAATGTAGGCCTGTCAGGACCCCCACCGGGCCCGATACAACCCGGAGGTTCGTAGTGGTACTCCCCAGATCATAGCCGTCAACTAAACCCAGTATAAGCGGCATCTGTGTTATTCCAAGCTGGCGAGGCCCACGCCATGCCCACATGCCCATCGCATGTAAGTGCTCCGATGATCTCTGCAAATACCGTCTTCTCGAGCTGCTCATCCTCGGGGGAAGGGGAGGGGGAGGGGGATACAGAAAGACGCCCTTTGGTTGCGATCCTCAACTCGCAACCACACATCACAAATCGAACTTCAATCAAACCAACCCGTTTGTCAATGAAAGGAAACGCAAACACTCTGAATCAGTAGTCTTGCCGTAGTGGTATGGTAAATGACGCCAACCCCCATATTCAAACCCTCGTGAACCTTCCCCGACGAGCCCGACGGCCGCTTCCACTTGACATGACCATACCATCTGGTGCAACAAATACCCGGTACCCTTCCCCTAACCCCTCAGGTCGATCGCTTGGCGAGGGCGGTCGTGACCCAGCTGGTTCGTCCGACAGGAACAGGTCACTTATTCCGATCTCATGTTGTCTCCTCGTGGGTGGTGGCTCGTGGAAAGGGGTGTCCTGCGTCCGTGAGGAACGACGGGCCAGGATGAAGGCTAATAGGCTGATTGGGAGCAGGAGAAAGAGGATTTGGGGGGAGTTATTAGGCATGTCGTTCGTGAGCCGTGGGTTTGGTCGAGGCGACGGAATGGTGTGAGTTTGGGACGAGGTCAATGGCTGATGGTGTAGTCTAATATCAGAGGCTAGTGATATTGAACGGCCTGTATGTTAAGGTGTTGATTCCCCCGGCGTAAACAATGGATTAGGCAGTATGTCATACACGCAGGTCACGAAGAACGATAGCAAGGGTCTGTGTGATATGTCCTCTGAGTTGAAGGTCTAAGTTATGTCTCGGGTGAGAGAAGGGCATGGAGCCATCTTCCATAAGCGAGGCTTTGGAGCCGAAGAAGGCCTGAACATATTTAAGTTCAGGACTATGTTTATTAGGTCGTGATAGGTGCGAGGCCATAGTTTAGACCAACCGTGGACGTGCTCGTATGGCTGAGTAAGTCGAACCCCCTGGATCTGGCCCACCCCCCCTTCTGGCCCCCCTGTTTCTATACTAACTACCTATATTTCCTAAGGCTCTAATAAATCAAATAAAATAGCTATTAATATGAATCTTTCAAATTATATACTATTATATTATCTATATTAAATATATAACTAGGTAGAGCTTCGAAAAAATATATATTAGTAATATTTTAAGTATTTAAGTAAGAGAGTTGCAAATATTAAGGATTACTTAGAACATAGGTATATATACTAACAATAAGATTTTAATTTATATAAATTCAAATAAAATAAAAATAAAGTATATTATTAATTATATATATTCTTTATACTTTATATTAAGTATAGATTATATAATATTATATATAAGCTTTATTATATAATTTATATAGATATTTCTATTTATTCTTATATTATTATAGTAGCAAGCAGGCAGTATAGTATATATTGAGTAGGATAGGATAGATAGTTCTATTTGCTATAGGTAGGCTCTATCCTCAGTAGGTATAAGCTCTATTAATAAGATATAGCTCGAAGAGCTATAAAATAGGATTAGGAATAAGTATTAGGGTTTTATCTAAACTAGAGGGATTATATAATCCTAACTCTAACCCCTAGGGTTAGGGCTTATAACCCCTAGGGCTATAATAGTATTTTTCTCTCTAAGACTAAACTCCTAAGAGGTTATATTAAGGGCTAGGTTTAAATAGGTACTATCTATAGAAGTTATATATAACTTCCTAAGTATTCTCTAGGTATACTATAAGTACTTCTTCAAGATTATCGTATCTTATCTACTTAATAGTATACTTAAGGTAGGGGTAGCTACTATAGCTATAGTAGTCCTAATAAGAGTCTAGGATTTCTTTAACCTCTTATTCTTATAGACCTTTTACCTCGATAAGTAGTAGGGGGTTAATCTTCTAGCTAAGTAATAGATCGCTAATAATAGGTTATAGTAGGCTAATATAGAATATAAAGTATATCTTTATAATATTAGGTAGGAGTAGATAGTAAGCTTATAGGCTTATAACCTTAGTAATCTTAAATAGTCTATAGTTCTTTTAATCGAACTTCTTAGCTAAGTATAATATCTTGATATTCTATATATTTACTTAGACTTTTTAGCCTACTTAATAGTAGTAAGTAAGGTAGTATTTCTAGTTAGTTTATTCTTTATAATAAGCTTAGGTAGTAAGTATTTTTATTCTTAAGTATTCAGTGATTTCCTATATTTAGGAGGCAAACTTCTTAGTATTATAAGTAGTAGGCTTATTAATAAGTTATACTAGTTCGAAGCTTAACCTAGGGTAAAACTTATAGTTAGTAAAGAATAGAATAATAGTAGTTATTTTAGAAATAGTATTATTAGCTATAAACTTAGCTAGTAGTAGTTAGTTAGCCTAGTTATCTTATAGGTATATAATATAGAACTATAGGTATTACTTTAAGGAAGTATTTATCTTCTTAGTCTACTTATTAGTCTTAGAGTAATAAGTAGTAGATAGAGTAATAGAGATATATAAGTACTATATTAAGTACTTCTAGAATATAGATATAAATTATAGACTTCTATCTAAGATAATTATAATAGGTAAGCTATATAGTTTCTATATATTCTTAGTAAATAACTAAGTAATTTCTTTAGAGTTATAAGTACTCTTATAGGCTATAAAGTATCTTATCTTAGATAAATAGTCAATTATAATTATAATTATATTATAGTTCTAACTAATAAGTAAGTAAGTAATAAAATCAATAGATAGGTCCTTTTAAGAGTATTTTAGTATAAGTAAGAACTTTAGTAGTCCTTAGTAAGCCTCCTTATTAGGCTTAGCTTAGTAATACTAGTAATAATTTATAACTTAATACTTTATATAGCTTAATATTTAAGGCTAATAGTATTCTTGATCTAAGATCTTATAAGTTCTTAAGATACTTAAGTAGCTAGCGACTAAGAAGGTATAATAATATTCTAGGAGTTTAGCTTTTAGCTCTAGTAAGTTAAAGATATATAAGTAGTTTCTATAGTATAAGTAGCTATTATAATTTTCATACTTAGCTAGAGTTAATAGGGAGTATTAGAGGGTATCTTCTTCTAGTACTTTTAGGGTAGACTAAGGGATTAAGTCTTCTAAGTAACTAATATTAAATAAAGTAGAAAGTTCTTCGTTCTAATAGGGGTAAATAAGTTTAGCCTTATAAGAGGTCTAAGCTAAGAAGTAAACTATCTTCTTTATAAGTTAGTCTAGATTAAGCTAAAGTTCTAGTATATTTAAAAGGGTTAGAAGTAGTAATATAATAAAAGTAAGTATAAGAGTAAGGACTTCAAAATTCTCCTTCTTAAGTACTATCTAACTCTAGTATAGTAAGTACTTATCCCCCTCTTTAAGTAAGTCCTCTAACTTCCTAGTTAATATATTAGGCTTTATACTTTATTTACTAGGGTAAAATACTATATAGAAATTAAAATAAGATAAGAATTTAGACTAATAAGCTTATTAGTAGTTTAATAGCTTTATCATTATAAAATACTCTAGGTTCTTATAGTCTATAATAACCTTAACTAAGGATAATACTCCTTTTAGTTCTAAGTACTATTCTTCAAAATAGTAGATAATAGTAAGTAGTTCTTTATTATAAATCTTATAATTATATTCTATATTTGAGTACTTCTTAAAGAAGAATATAATAGGGTATAGGATTCTATTATCTCTATATTAAGATATTATACTAGTAGAGATATAATTAGAAGTATTAATTTCTAAGATAATATCCTTCTCCTAGTCGAAGGAAGCTAATATAAGTATATAAGTAAATATAGTCTTAAGGTTCTAGAAAGCTTTATTATAAGTAGTATTAAACTCAAATAGGACCTCTTTCTTTATTAGATAGACTAGTAGGGAGATAATTTTTAAAAAATCATAGATAAAGTAGCGATAAAAGTTATTAAACCCTATAAAGGCTTATATATCTATTAGGTAAGTTGAGTATTTCTAATTTACGATAGTCTTAATCTTCTTTGAATCTATCTAAATACTATTAGTACTAATAATTAGTCCTAAGAAAGTTATTTCTTCTATAAAGAATTTATATTTTTCGATCTTAGTATATAGTTTAGCTTTCCTTAAAGTAATTAAGACTAAGTAAAAGTACTATTTATATTTAAAGTAAGTATAGCTATAGATTAAAATATTATCTAGGTAAATAGTATAGAATATATCTAAGTATAGTCTTAGTATATTATTAATAAACCTTTAGAAAGTAGTAGGTATACTTATAAGTCTAAAGAATATAACTAAGGACTTAAATAGGCTAAAATAAGTATAGAAAGCTATTAGGTATTTTTCTCCTTTATAAATATAGATATTATTAAATATAGAGATAATATCGATTTTCAAGAAAAACTTTATTTCCTTTAAATTATTTAAGGATTCCTTAGTTAAGGGTAGAGAGTATTAATCTTTTACTATAATATTATTTAGGGTATAGTAGTCAATATAGAACTAGAGGCTATCCCTAGGCTTAATAATAAATAGGATAAATAATATAATATATAAAGAATTTAGGTAAATAAACTCCTTCCTTAGGTTCTTATCTAGTTATTTCCTTAAGATAGTAAGCTTATTATAGAATATAGTATATAGTAGTCTAAATAATAGGACTTTACTATCTATAAGTTAAATATAATAGTTATATAAATAGTATAAGGGTAGTTTCTTAGCTTCTTTAAGGGAGAAGATATTAGTGAAATCTTTAACTTCCTTAAATAAGATAGCTATTATACTAAAGGTAGATATATCTCTTAGGATATTATTAATTTATTCTAGGGTAATAGAGAATAAGTAGTATTTATTCTTCTATATATATATAGTTATAGTATATAGGGAGATAGAATAGATATTATAGTTTTTTAGAGTATTAAGGTAGTTAAGCTAGCTATATTAGTAACTTATTTTTAGGATATCTTATAATACTCTAAGCTTTATAAGTTTATTAGGTAAGTTATAGTATTATTAGTAGTATTTACTATCGAATATAATAGTATAAGAAATAAAGTAGATAGTTAGGTTATACTACTTCAACTAGAGTATTCTAAATATAATAGGGTAGTAGGTAAGTTATATAATAAATATTCTTATTTTTTTCTAGTAATAGTCGTTTATATAATAGATAACTAATATATAATAAGTAATAGAGTCTTTAGAACTATATCTATTAATTACTTCTAGGTTAAATAGCCTCTTTAAGGGGAGTATTAGGATCTTCTTTTCCTCGACTTAACTTTTATTAATAAAAGCTTTCCCTTTAGCTCTTATATTAGTTAGAGTATAAGTAGGTAAGTCTTTTCTATCTACTATTAGTATTATAAGTAAGATTAATATCTTCGATTATTAATTCTCTTTATCCTCGATTAATAGTCTAGTAGTAGTAGTAGTTAATATCTAGAGTTTATACTTAATAGGAGTCTAAGAGTAATTTATCTTAAGCTTACTCTATTTATTGAGCTCTAAATAGAGGATAAGCTCTTCCCCTAAGTAGGAGAAGGAGCTATATAGCAAGGCGATAAATAGGAAGCTAGACTCTAAGGTAGTAAGGTAGAATAGAAGCTATATAACTTAAGTTATTACTAGTTAGGCTTAGAGTAGTTAGTAATAAAATAAGTAGAAGAGCTATAGTAGTAGTATTTATAGTATTCGTATTAGTTACTATTATAGTACTAAGAGCTAAGATCTATAAGCTCTCTAGGAGGGGTTAAGATAATAGAATAAGTATAAATTATAATAAAGTAGAGCTAACTAGGTATAGACTTTAGAGTAGTAAGCTATAATATAAGAGAGTTATAGTTTTAGAATACTTATTATTAGTATTAGTAGTAGTAGTTATTTAATTTTTATAAGTAGTAGGTATACTATTAGAAGTCTCTAGATAAGCTTAGGTTATATAATAATATATCTTATAATTTATAAGAGATCCCTTAGAATAAGAGAGGTATAAGAGTATTATCTAGTATTTCTCCTTCTAAGGCTAAATATTAGAACTCTAAAAAGTATATACTAAAGTCTTAGTTTCTTTATTTCAGAGAGTATAACTTATTCTAGGTATTCTAGATTTAATTAGGGTCTCTAAATACTTCTTCTAGGTATTCGAGTAATATAAAGTAATTAATAAACTAGGAGATACTATAAATTATCTTAAGTAGGATTAACTTATAAGCTTACTTTATAAAGTATCTAGTAATATAAGTTAAGTAAGACTAAGTAGTTAAAAACTAGTTAGTATTAATAATTATTTTAGTATAAACTTACTATATAAACTAGTAAAGGTCCTTATAAGAACTATTAAATTCTTTTAAGTTAAGTAGCTTCTTACTAAGGTAAGTAGAACTAAAACTTATAATAGAAGTAGGTATAGATATTTATACTAGAGGATCTATTAATAGATTAATAAGGGGTTTAGTATAGTTAGGAGTAAGTAGAAGGGTATATATAGTAAGTCTAGTAGTAGTAGCTAGCTAGTATTTCTTAATCTTTAACTAGGTATTTATTTAGTAAGTAGCTTATAGGTTTTTTTCCTAATACTTAATAATAGCTTTATACTACTAGATAGTATTCTAGAGTAAAGTATACTTTTCTCTCTAGAATATATTTTCTACTTCTAGGGTAGATATATAAGTATTAATATTTCTTAAGTATAAGAGCTAATTAGATAAGTATTTAGAAATATAAATAGTAAGCTCTTCTAGAGAATCTATACTTAATAGGGGATTAGGATAAGTTAATATCTTATTAATATATAAGGTAGTAGGAGCTATATAGTATTATAGTAGTAAGTAAGTAGTATAGTATATATTAAATAGGATAGAATAGATAGTTCTATTTACTATAGGTAAGCTCTATCCTTAGTAGGTATAAGCTCTATTAATAAGATATAGCTTGAAGAGCTATAAAATAAGATTAGAAATAAGTATTAGGGTTTTATCTAACTAAGGGAATTATATAATCCTAATTCTAACCTCTAGGGTTAGGGCTTATAACCTCTAGGGCTATAATATATATATTTTATATAGAATAAAGTAATATTTTTATATAACTTATATAATAGATTTAAATATAGAATAATTATATAATAATTAGTAATTATAGAATATATAGAGCTAAAATATTATTAATATTTCATTTATATAGTAATTTTAAGTATAAGAGAATTATAAGTCTATTTGTTAGTAGTATAGTAGAAATACTATAGTAATCCTTAATATCTTAAGAATACTCTACTTATAAATTAATATAATATTAAAGGTCTACTATATATGATTATAAACTTTATTTTTAGTTTAGCTAAGTATATATATATAGTATATAAGAAAAACTAGACTTATAGCTATTTTACTTGATTTATTAGAGCTTTAAGAAAATATAGGTAGTTAGTATAGAAACAGGGGGGCTAGAAGGGGGGGTGGGCCAGATCCAGGGGGTTCGACTTACCAAGTAGGTACTTATACTTAGGTCGATAGACCCGTTCCACAACTCATACTTTTATAACCTTCTCATCTTTCCAGTCTTTTCATATGTCCAGGTCACAGTTCCTCAGTTGAAGCAGGTCATGAACTGCAAATCTTCAATTCTCCTCAAGACAAACATCTCTCATCTGGAACGCCTCGCTCGGACCAGTGGAGATTATTGCTGAACAACAATGATGTCTATGGCATACAACTTTCATACATACAAGAAGGAATCGTGGTCAGGGGTATCGTATCTTCGATGCTCTCGCAGTTATACCAAACCGTTTCCCGACGAACTGCTTCTTTGTTTTCCTTTTGCCTTTCCTTTTTCCTTTTGAAAACTCCCCCGCAGCAGCAGCAGCAGAGCATACGCTTGGCGCCCTCTCCCCTGAATGATGGTCCTTCATAAGATACCGTCCTAAATTGCTCTCGATGCACCCAAAACTCCCGGGGTACGTACTCAGTCATGATGTTGGCTCTCTTCGAAGCACTGGACCGAATGGTGGTCTGCCCCTGCTCAGCCGCCCGAGGCCACATTGGACCCATTATTTCAAGGCCAATAGTCGGGAGGTCAAGCTGCAGAATATGACTTATGCCATGAGGTGTGAAACGAGTCTGGCCTTATCCAAGGTATAAGGGTGGCCCCAGTTCTCGAGTATGTAACACCAAAGCGGCTCACCGCATTGTGCTCCCGTATCATCATCCCAGGTCAGGTCACTCTGCCCTGACGGGGCAATCAGACTTTCGGGGCTGGTGTAACTTTCAGACTGTCGTGCTGCAGCAGCAGCAATATTTGTGGATATAGCGCATATGTGCAATGCAGCAGCCTCGACTCAGACAAAATTTGGATCAAGACGCAGGATGTCCTTCTTCTCCCTGCCTGCTCGGCGGGCACCATTGAGCTCACGCATGATAAACTCATATGTCAGCATTGTGACCGTCGCAGCTGGGACCGCCCGCATCATATTTGTGCCCATGCCGGCATAAAACGCCCTCCAGCCCTCTTCCCGCAGAATTGTCCGGCAGGTGCGAATAATGCCTCGGTACTTCTGCTGGGGCTGCTGGGGCTGGTGCTCAGATGCTTTCTGGGCCGCGTTCTCAGCGGCTGTAGCTGGCTGACCAGCAGGTTGTTTGGCGCCCGGGATACCGCCAACATCGCCCGCTGTGAGGCCAGAGTTATTCCCTGGCACAGGTCTTCGCTGGGTCTGTAGTCGTGTCCGAATTACCTCATGTGGGTACGTTGCGCTGGATGCCATGATCTTGGAGATTATGGACGCACTCAGGATTCCAAACCAGTGCGCCTTGGGGTCGCTGACGGTAGGTTGGGCGCCCATACCCTGACCTGTGAATTTTGTCTTGAGGAACTCGTAGGCTGGGAATTGTACCGCAACATGGGTCAAGCCCAACAGGGCCGGCGTGAGACCAGAATAGAAAGCTCGAAGTCCTTCCGTGGTGTACATCTTCCTTGCGGCATCTAGGGTTGAGTGATAGTGCCACGGCGAACCCATGGACATGGTCGGTCGGGAGGTAGGTGTGTTGGACTCCTTTGGGAAGAGAGAGAAGCGTGTCCTGCCATGGTGACCGGACTGTGACATGAGTCGGGTCTTGATGACCCATATGGGATTGGTAACAACAGTACTGCAGGCACCGGCCACGACGGATGACCAAAAGTTGACCATGATCGTGTTACCTGAGGAGCTGTCAGCGGAGTCCTTTTCCCTTAAGAACAGAAATCATGCACGAAAAGCAGCAGCTAGAAGACAGGCATGCTACTGCGCAGTGGAAAGGAAGACATGCTACCTACTTTGATACTGGCTTATCACCGTCTTGCTCTCGTTATAGACGGTGAACCAGACCGCCCAGGTCGGCAAATATCCCAGTATGATCGGACCAAGACCTCTGTACATGCCGCGCAAGCCCTCGTCTTTCCATATCACGGTGGCTGTACCGACAAGGCCCTTATAGATACGCCTTTGGCCGCTGCTGGCATTTTGTGCTGTCAGGCCGCCCTGGGCCTGAAGCTTGGTCTTGATGACGTCGAGAGGGCAGGTGACAATCCCCGAGGTAAAACCCCCGACTGCCCCGGCCAGGGCATTGAATTGTGTATCGGAGGCGCGAGAAGCCCATCGCTCGAAGGAGGAAGGGTTCGGATTGTACATTGTGGGCGAAGAAGAAGCTGGTACCGTCCGCGTCTGGGTTAGAGGGGATGGCAGCTCCGCGGTAGTCGGGTAAGGGTAGGTCGAGGCTGAGGCAGGGTCCGACCCATACTCCGTGGGTGTAGTAATCGAATTACTCTGGTTGAGCGACATTCCTCTTCCTCAAAGATGGGCAAATGTGATTGCGATGCGATGCGACGCGAAGGGGGGGGCCTCGGCCACCGCTGAGGTCTGAGGTCCCCCAGATCGAGGACCGTGTGGCGAGGAGGGGATTCGAGGTTCGGTTGGTAGTGTTGTGTAAGATGAATATGTGCCGAAGTATCGGAGTATTCGAATCGAATCAGAGGAGTATCTGTCGGTCTTGGGAGCTTCGTTCGTCCTCTTGGTAGCAGTTTGATTGTCCAGCGATCGCGGTGTGCGGGGAAGACTTCCCACGCAGAGGCCGTGACACTGCAGCTAACGATTGTCGCAGGCCATTGACCTTGTAACCGTAGCTTGGGGAGGACTCTCTTGGTTGACGACCGTCTAGTGGTGTGTGACGTCGTGAAGATGAAGTGCTGGTGTGGAAGGTGTTGAAGGTATAGGAGACTGGGGGGTTCCGGTGGAACAGTTGAGGGTATTGTGAGTTGAGTGGGTTTTTGGTGGTGATGATTAACTGCGAACTGCGAACTGCGACGGGGGAATCTGGAGTAACGCAGCCAGTGCAGCTGTGTGGGGACAGGAGAGACGTAGTGCAGAAGTAGTTGGCTACCTAACTACCTGACTACCTCGGTATTTTGTAATGGGACCCTCTGTACTGGTACAGTGAGGTACTTAGTAAGGTACGGTGGCCTACTTCTACTCTACATACGTAACTTGTGCAACTCAGGGACCAACCACCTGGGCGTCCTCGAAAGCTTCAGGACAGTCTGTGACTTCTGTGCCTTGCTTTTTGGGGATCACAACAGTAGATATGCTGTATTATAGCATTCAAGTATTACTAGCTGACTACGATACTCCTGAACTTGTGATGGTGAGAAACTGGTACGTGTGGTGGACTTATCTACCTTCACTTCAAAAACAATCCCCAAAATATCTACAGTGGGATTGAGTTGCCCGAGTTGCCCATATCTCCGGATTTAAGGTTCAAGCAACTCCGGAGTTTTCTTCTGTTGATCAACCCTCTGGGGTTTTGTGGGGATCCTCCGGGGATCCTCTCGGCGTTTCTGCTCAATTCCTGGTACTTATGGTAGGTAAGTCGATGCAATGCCATCATGCCATCAGCCGTAACCATTCATTACGGACCGAAGACGTACATGACTACCTAGGTAAGCATAAGGATAGCCGGAAAGCGAGCGATAACGGCGATTACCTCATACCTACATATGTACATAGGCAACTCGGGTAGTTTGGTACTGTTCCAAGGTTTCCTGCTACCTACCAACCATGGATACTACCGGCATGTACTACCAAGGTACCCTAGGTAGACTAGTCTTTATCAAATCCTAGCGCTGCACGTGACCATGCTGCCGCAACTTTGCCGGACTGCCAGCCTGCCTGCCTGCCTCTTGCCCAGTGGGTTTTCCCAGCTCTCCGGTTCCTCTTCGACATGGTCTGTGCGCAAACCCGGCTTTTAGCTGAAGGCTCGTCAATCAACGCTGTCTGATTGCACGCGCGCCAATTTGATCTCTCTTTGCTGGGTTTGAAGCTCTCACCTCTTTCCACACCGGAACAACCTCCACCACCAGACAACACCACCCTTCCGCAAAGCCAACCATGTCTACCCCATCTCTGGCCCCTTTCATCCGCCAGCGCCCTTGGCTGCGCAACTTCGTCCAGCCCCTGGCCAACTGGTACGCCAATGCCTCTGGCTACCGGCAGCTCGGCCTCAGGTACGGACCGGCCCCTCCCCGACCCGATTGATCGCGAAACTTCGACTGCTATACGATCCGATGTCGTCGACCGACAACAACCAGCCTTTCCTCTCCCCAGAAAAGTTTTGCTGCTAACATCAGTTGCCGTCCGTCTCTACAGGGCCGATGACCTGATCCCCGAGGAGAACCCCGACGTCCAGGTCGCCCTGGCCCGCCTGTCCGAGAGGGATCGTTACGACCGCATCTTCCGCATCCGCCGCGCCGTCCAGTGCAGTCTCTCCCACAAGCTGCTGCCCAAGGCCGAGTGGACCAAGCCCGAGGAGGACACACCCTACCTGGGCCCCCTCATCAAGATCATCGAGGCCGAGAACAAGGAGCGGGCCGACCTCGACACCCTGGTCCCCCGCAAGGACCACTAAGCCGGAAATGCCCGGCTGGCATGGAAAAGTGTTAATTTTCGACGTGGTTGGGGAACTGAGGATCGAGAGAAGAGCACGGTCCGGTATAGAAGGTGTGTTTTGTGAGCAAAGCAGGCTATTGGGCTCGGCGAAACGGGCCGGTGTTAGAGTCGTGAGGTGAAATGCCTCGCGGGAGTTGGGGAGCCTCTGTACAATACGACAAAACATCGAGAGGAGCGGGAATTGAAACGATCATGACGCATTAGACGTTGCCCCCTTTTCTCTGGGCCCAAGAACTTGTGACTTATATGGCAGTCGATCCGCACGGAGAGGCTGACCTGCACTCGCACCTGGTGATGTGATACATGCCAGGGCGTGTATAACGATTAGAGGCAGGGTATCTTCGACGAACTAAGTGTTATACTTCCCCGTTCACTTTTTCTACTAATCGACGAGGCGCACGAGTGGGACGTTCCATCTCAAGCACAAAAGATTCCGGCCGAGATGGTGAGAGGACGAAGTGGTAGTTCGCAAGGAGCGATATCCTGAGTCAGAGACCATGAGGCTCTCCCAAGATCTCTTGAGATGCGATGCCTCGGCCAACAAGGCACAGACACGAGCAGCCAGACGGTGGCTCACGCAATCCATTCCAGGGACACGACATAAGCAATGTGTACCGGAGAGAAAACACCAGCCAGCCTTACTGACGTCCGACCCGATCTAGGCCATGACCGGCTTTCCTCTCAAAAAGAGCTCTGACTCCAGCATCACTGACATGAGACTCTCTCATCGCCCGGACTAGGAGGTCCACCTCCTCTTCCATGAACTCAACCTCGGCCTCGTCTCCCTCGACCGTCCACTCCTCCCCTAAGTCACAGAGGAGCCGTCTGAACCGGCAGACGTCGCCCCCCTGTGCATCATCACTACCATCACCATCACCATCATCATAGTCATCCCCAACACCATCACACTCACAACAACACATGACCGTATCCCCGTCACCATCAACCGCCTCCATCTGCACGTCAAAGTCACCATAAGTCTTGCCAGACTGACCAGCCGCGCCCGCGCCCGCGCCCTCGCCCATCTGCCCCCTGTCCACCACATACAGCGGAGTCGCGAAATATGCCCGCCGTCTATCCGGCTGCAGGTAACCAGTGATCGGCCGCGACCAGCGCTGCGCGATGTTTGCGGGCCGGCGCTTGTGGGCGTCCTCCCTGGCTGCGCGGTTCTGCGCGGCGAGGTAGGCGAGGTCTTGCTTCGACCAGCAGGCCTCGGCGGCAGCAGGAGCAGGAGCAGGAGCAGGAGCAGCATCGTTACCGCCCTGTTGTTGGAAGATGTTGTCCGGGCTGAAGGTGGAAATTTTCTTTTGCCGGCATGGGTTGGGCGGCTGTCCCGGAGGTCTCTTGGGGGGTAGTAGTCGCCTGATATCCTCTTGGTCGTTGGCCATCTCGGAGCCAGGATTTCTTGCCTTTGCTTTCTTGTTGATTTGTTACGCCTGGCTGCTGGATCTCGAAGGAGGCTGCCGTTGATGATTCATTGAAACGGTGCTGAAGTATGAAGTAGTTCTGGGCTTCACAAAAGACGGCGACCTTCATTTACCCTACTGTCACCGAACAGATGGTTTATATATGATCATATCAGGGTTCGAACTCCTTCCATTTATTACATGCTGGGTGAAAGGCATTGTCAATACGGGCTTGAGACAATGTTGCAATGTCAACAAAAGAGGAGGGCATTGGTATCCTTTCACACTGCGCGAGCCTGACCTGAGGCGTGAAAGAGGAAAGCCAGCGGTCTAGCCCTTTGTTTGCGTAAAAGACCCCGGTGTAAGTCGTTTCGCCTTGTACAAATCGAGGAGACCAATCACCACCCAGCCAGAAACCACAGGCTGAGCATTGGCTGCATACCGAGTGAGCAGTGCTCCTCTGCGACTTTCCATCGCCTTCGTACATACCTAGGTACTTCATTGAGCAAGCCCTGGTCTGCCGATGACGATCGACACCTCGCTGCGCCAGGGACGGGGGATTTTGGAAAAGCACCGAGGGAGGCACGAAGTGTCAGTATGAAGGTTGTAGGTATATATTAACTCTGGTCCTCAGTCAAGCCCAGCCCCACTGGCTGAAGTCTTTTGACGATGCTCACAATATTTCTAGGTGCAATTATGTCCACGCACCCTTAAAAAGGCTCTGGCTATGCATAAGAACATCTCGAGTCATCTTCCATACATGGCCCCGACCGTCTGCCTTTGCTCATTAGACCTTGCAGGAAATGCTGCACTTGTGACCCGTCCGTCTCTCTCAAACATCATTGAGTAGCCAAAGGCCAATGAACCTAGGCTAAGCAATCAAATCTGATGATTATGCTGCCCATTTATCGGGAATGCTGCGGGTCCGAGAGTCGAGGTATATGGCTTTGCTGTGGGTGTCTCTGGACTCTGAGTGGTTGGCATTGTGAGCCTAATCAGGCGTGGGCAAGGCCGGTCCACCAAAAGTAACGACCAAGGAGGGTATGAAGTCCCTGTAGACCGTCCCCGACCCACTGAGCAATCCAGAAAACAAAGTCCAGAGGCGGAAGCCCTCCGCAGGTTATTAGCTGTACCGAAAGCCGCCGATACAGATGGTTCTCGGCCCAGGTGCGGGCGACGGGGAGAATGTATACCAAAATATCCGATGTACGACAAATCTGTGATCGTTCATGATGATGAAACAAAAAGAGCCAAAATACTCAAATCCACCTTTGCCCCCCGGAACTCCGTTTGGTTGTCAAGCTGTGCCTGCCGACATGTAGAGGGTATGCGGCGTGCGTGGCGTCTGTATCATGCTCTTCGTACAATGCCTGCGTCTCCTGCCGCCGGATATCTGTGGGTGGAAAGATCAAGTCGTTCGGGTTGTAAGAAGAGAAGTCCCGAAAGAAGCGAAGCATCGAAGCCTTGTAGTCTCGTGACTATGCGTTTCCGGGCTTCTCGGCCGTGTCGATGTGCCATACGACGTAGTTGGGCAGGCCGTATACCTGGTACCCTGCTCGTTTGGCCATCTTGGCGAAACCCTCTGTCTCGGCCTGATTTTCGAATGCGTAGGCCGGAAAGTTGATGCCTACAGTAGAAGAACAGTCAGTGACCAATCCTCAAGCGCGGGAAATTGATTCGGCTAACCTGATCTGTGGACATCAGCCTTGACAAGAATGTTGACACCACCTATGCCATCAAGCTCTATCTCGGCGTCCTTGTTCTCTCGCCAGTCGCCCATGCGTGCCATGTAGGTGCGCCCGGTATCGTACTGCTTGTAACCTGTGATTTCGACGTTTAGCCATCATAAGAGCCAGAGAGAATATTCAAGGTTCCGTACCTTCAGCGAGAACGACGTCTTTGTCGAGTTTAGCAGTGAGCTTGCGACCCTTGGGTGATTCGACCCAGGAATTGTAGTCGACTGCGGCAGAGTCAGTACTGTATGGTTCGCCCCATCTGGAGTATGTCCTGCTTACATCGGCCCTCGATATCGCGACCATTTTCATAGCGGTGGAACCAGATGTCTGTCAGAGGGTCAGTCCAGTCCTGATCGTCTCGTGTGCCTCAGCTCGAACGTACTAGGAACAAGGATATCCCTGTCGTGGGCCACGAAGTCCTCAATGATGTTTTTAGGGCTGTCAACGATGTCGACATCGCGCCAGTAAACCCATGCGTGGTCGGGCTTCAGAGCAGTGGAGAGCAGGTAGTTGCGGGCCTTGCCCATGGCCTTCCGGCGCGGGCCTTGGGCCTCAAAGCTGTGGCGATCCGCGACATCCTGGCTGAGATGGAAACCAAAATCCTTCTCGACGACCGTTGCGCTCCTGAAGGGAATGGTGTCAGGGCGCTTCTGGATCCTCTGGAGCTCCATCGCCAGCACAGCCATTGTATCATCGGTCGAGTCGCCGACGAGGAAGGCGATGTCAATCAAGTGGTGAGGGTAGCTCAACTCAGCAAGCAGCTCGAAGTACTTGGACAGGTAAGGCGCGGCATCTTTCAGCGGGGTCAGGATGAGTATCCTCTCCTCATTCTGGAGTGCCTGCTTGGTCGACTTGATGGGGTTAAGATCGACACGCTCGATGGTGGAGGAGTTGATTTCTATCGGCGCGTGATGATTGAAGATGACGGGAGTCTGGAGGTGTTTATGCCATGATACCTGCTCGTTGATGGACATCTCCATGGGAGGTTTCGAAGGGCCCCAGCAGTAGAAACTATAGACCGTTACGCGAGAAGATCAGCAAGTGCCAGCAGCCTTGGCAGGGGGGACACAGGCGGCCAGCCGGATGAATGTCTTTTGACGCACCTTTGCATCTCGGAACCTGCGCTGCTGATGCCGCGCCATAATAACAGTATGACACCAGTGACAGCGACGAACAACAGGAACCTAGTCCTTGTTATGAATGTCCATACGGCTCTTGATGGTGGAAGCTGGGCCCTGGCGGCCTTCCAGTTAAAGCCGCCCTTTGGGAGAAGCATATTGTAGATATGGGTGGCCCTCGGCACCACCCAAATTCCAGCTCGCGACGAGTCAATCGAAGCCCAGTCGCGCAGGTATGTGGGCGTCTTCGTGGACGAATTACCGGGGAGCTACTCGAGACAAATAGTCCTGGCGATGATAGGTGCGGGTGGTGGTGGTGGTGATGGTGATGGTGTTTGTTTGGTGTTAGTAACACGCCGGGGCTTTTCGCTGGATGCGTAGGACGAAATCCAGATGTGGCAGATTGAAGGATGAGCGGCGAAATGGCCGTGACGTGGGTTTCGTGTCCGTGTCCGCGTGTGTGTGTCAGTCGTCAGCGTCCGTGTCCGTGTCCGCATGTACCGACCAGACTCAAGGCACAATAAGAATGAATGGATCAATCAATCAATCAATCAATCAATTAATCAATTAATTCCAGGTCGAAGTTAGAGCAAAAGGCTTGGGTGGGCAATGGTCGAATGCGCTCGCGCACAGGAGATAGACTCGATTTGCTAGTTGGTATACATCGGATAAGAGGTGATGTGCGTGAGTTTGGGTAAGTAAGTCTATGGACGGCAGGATTGGGCGGAAGGGGTGGTAAGCCGAAGAGAATTAGAGCAAACAGCCAGCCAGTGAAGTCTGTGCAAGCCCCTAACACCTGAACTAATAAGAGCGGGCGAACCTAAACCCAGGAAAAGTTGACCGTTTTGCTTGCTAGTAGGTGCCTGGGTGCTGGCTGGGCTTGATTGCTCATTGTGCCTGCGCAAAAGTCAACGGCCGGTTGCCGGTTGCCTGTTGCGCTTCTTCCGGTTTCCCTCCTTGACCCTTGAAGAGACCTCGGGAGCCTATAAGAGAGGGCCTATAAGAGCCTATCAGCAACCTAAAAGGCGCGGGAGGGGAATACGAGCCCGCCGCCAAAAGTTTGCAGTGCCTGGCACCCTGGGATTTGGGACCCTGGTGTTGGTTAATTTTACCTTGCAGCCTTGGCTTGTTCTAGCCGCCTAAACGCCTAAACAATAATCCATGAAGCCTACTCAAGTACTTGTGTATCTCATCGAAACCCTCGGTGCAGAGTGTTGTTGGTCGTCGGAAACGTCCCACGTCTGTACCCACAAGCTACCTAGGTAGTCTGTCTGTAGGTAATTATCTAGGTAGCAAGCTATCTTCTGTCTTGTCCGCGACTTCCTTTCGATCGATAAGCAGTATGATGTTATGATGTTTCATGCCGCCCATGATCGATCGCCGGCTGGGCACGGGCCTGATGTTCAATGCCGGATGGGAAAGGTGGAGAGCCCTCTGGAGAATATGGGGATGGCAATGCCTACAGTACCGTACATCGATGGAGACAACTGGAGACGCAGAATGATGTGCTGTCGTTCCAGGCCAGCTCTGAGCCAAGATTTCTACATACCGGTAGTACCTAGTGTAAGCAAGCTCCCTCCTTCTTGGACGTCTCACAAGTCCAGGAGTCCACCGGCGCCACAGACTTGATGGGTCTTGCTCCTCCTTGGCCGTAAGCTTCTGGCTGTGTGTGTAGACTATGTGTGTGGTTGGCAGTCTACTCTTTTCTATTTCAAGACCGCGAATCATGCGACATAATCCATTTTCCGGTCAGGTCATGGTGGATGATCCTGTCAAATGGTTCTCCTCCGCGGGCTCCAGAAGCCTTTTTGGTGGGCTCAGCCCTATATGCTAGTAGTATTAGGGTGAAGCATAACGAACGATCTTCGTATTCCGGACCAAGACCCAATCCGCGAATTCTCAATCTCTCCAAAGGCCTCGAGACCTATCGTCTCATGGCGTGACAGCAAGCACCCTGAGAATGTGGAGATGGTTGAATGTCCAATATGGTCTGACCGCTGCATAAATGTCATTTCATAAGTATCGACCATTCCCAGGTAGCTCGATGTGCATCCGGGAGTATACTCATGGCATGTACGATGTACCATTGTACACTACACAAGCAGCCAGGCACGTGAGTTGGTGGCTCACAGGCGACGCCATGCTCTTGCTCTGCATCAGTGTTCATTGTCCTGCGCGACGGATCGACAAGCGCAAGGGCGCGTCTCACCCGGTGCCTGGGTGAGTGGCGAGTTCAGTCCAGTTCTACACCCTTTCCGTTCAGTTTGCTCACCACCCGCTCAGCTTTTGCTGCTTCTACTCCAAGCTACCTAGGTATTTCTTGTCGTCAACCAGTTTACCCGAATACATACCTAGGCATGTAAGGACTGCAAACGACTGCAGAGGACTGACTACCGACACAGGCCGACAATCAACGGATGACGTCGAATCGGGGATCCTGTTGAGCTGCGCGTAATTGCACTGAACTGAAATGCACTGAACTGGATTGTGCTGTGCCCATATGTTCACGTTCAGCGTCTTACCTCGCATTCCCATTTCACCGTCTTTGTCTCTGTCTCTGTCTGGCTTCCGAGATTCTTGCTCTTCTCGGCGGTCTCTACAGTTCATCCATCTGCATGCTTTGGATCTAGTCAACTCAACACTCAGTCACTTCACAATGGCCAGCCGAAGATCTGCACGTATAAGTACACTGGCAGGGGCCAAACCAGTCGAACCAACCCTTGCCCCAGCATCAACATCACGCAAGAGGAAGGCGTCACCATCAAACGCTATCGAAGATGACGAGAAGGCGGGCGAAACAATCCCTCCATCTACGCCAAAAAGACGTTCCAAGAAGTCCAGCGCTAATCTTGCTCTGCCGTCAACGCCCACGGCCACCCCCAGCGCAGTTCGTCTCATCGCCGAGCCGGCAGCTGCTCCCAATGGGACCCAGACACCTACCTCTTCAGCAACAGCTACAATAACAACGCCCAAGCCCAAGTCCCGGGCTGTAGCCCGCCTCGCCGATCCAAACTCAACTAATGCTCCTCTACTCTCACCAGAGACGTCCAGAGTGGTTTCGAAGTCGTTGGGGGCTGATATACCTTCCAAGAATCCGACCACCACCGTAAACATCCTGCAAGATGCATGTGCGCATCTCATCAAAAGTAAGTAGGCGATGTCAATGTCGATGCACTTCTCTGCTCGTTTCAAACACATAGGGGGACACATGATTCGTATTCCACCACTGGCTGTCCACATCCCCAGGAGCCTTACTGACCCTCCATTCCCCCATAATAGTCAACCCGCGCCTCAAGCCGCTCATCGAAGCCCACCACTGCCGCATCTTCTCAGCAGAGGGCCTAGCCGAGAAGATCGACCCCTTCGAGTCGCTAGCATCAGGCATAATCTCCCAACAGGTTTCCGGCGCGGCCGCAAAGGCCATCAAGGCACGCTTCATCGCACTGTTCGACCATCAGCAGCACCACGCAGGCAGCACAGGCGAGGAGGAGGCGTCCACCACCCTCACCACCACCCCCACAAACTCGTTCGGCAGGAGGTTCCCCACACCAAGCCAGGTCTCCACCACCAGCATCGAGACCCTCCGCACCGCAGGCCTGTCGCAGCGCAAGGCAGAGTACATCCAGGGGCTGGCCAGCCAGTTCGCCAGCGGCGGCCTGACGGCCCAGTGGCTCGCCGACGCGCCCTACGCGGACGTCATCGCGCGGCTGACGGCCGTGCGCGGGCTCGGCCGGTGGAGCGTCGAGATGTTCGCCTGCTTCGGGCTGAAGCGGCTGGACGTCTTCTCGACGGGCGACCTGGGGGTGCAGAGGGGCATGGCCGCCTTCGCGGGCCGGGACGTGGGCAAGTTGAAGGCGAAGGGGGGCGGGAACAAGTGGAAGTACATGGGCGAGAAGGAGATGGCGGAGATGGCGGCGCCGTTTAGCCCCTACCGGAGCGTGTTTATGTGGTATATGTGGAGGGTCGAGGAGACTGATATCAGTACACTGGAGTGAGGCGACAAAGCAATGAGAGCACGTGGTGGTGGGTCTGGCGCTTGTGGTATCTTGCTCCAATTCTTTTCTCCTTCCTTGTTGCTTTCTGAGGAGCATCCGCAGTTCTACGGCCTGGTAGGTTATCTCGTGCACCTACCGCCATATTACAAATCGCTGGTTCTGTACCGGCTGTGCGTGCTCCAGCAGGGGTCAAGATGTGATCAGGATTCTACCGATCGCCAGCGGCGAGGTCTGTTATGGGATATAAAATCCATGATATTAGCAACACCGAGCTATAACCACAATCGCAGGACCCGATGCTACGAAGATACAGGATTCAGCCTTGGTTTGACTCAAAACCCTCCCATGGTCTGCCGTAGTAAAGCCGTTGTGTCGAGCCAATAACAAGGGCAGGGGTGGTGTATCATCAAACCTGCACGTACTATAGCCCTCCCGCGAAAAGAAGGCAAACAAACATATATCAACAGGCAGTCGAGGCCAGAGTATGTTAAAATTGGCCTCGCCCCAGGTATATAGCACACACAAAATGCAGTCCTCCGTCACCAGGTCACCTTCCTGCTCGGTGGACTAGTCGCTACCGTTAAGTTTGTTGTGAAACGCGGACCCATTGTAATTGTCAAGCCGAAACAACCACAGACGCCTCCCACCTGGGCCCCGGTTCCTACTACGCACAGAGGACAGGCCTTGTTTTCCACCTTTTGCTTTTGGCTGCTTTTTCTTCTTCTTTGTCTTTTATTTCCTGCTCTTTCGAGTCATTCAGGCTTCAGGCACCTCATTTGGCCGGTATATGACACCGTGAGAGGGTGTAGATATACTACCTAGGTAGATGCACACAGCACAAGCCCACTTCTGACCGTCGGGTGGCGATCGATGAACGTTTCTGTCCTACCGTTCGTCTGTCCATCGCAGCACGATGAGTCGAGTCGGGTCGAGTCAAGGTCGACTCACTGTCTACAAATCCCAGAGTGATCATCATGGCATCCAGACTACAAGTGTTGCCTTCCACAGTGACGATCTGTTCGACATTGCAGCTAGACAAGATTGACGCTGTGGGCGGTCTCACCGATACGCGGGGCTTGCCATATGGCCATGCAGGTCATGTGCGGACTTACCTGTGGACCGGTGAACGTCGTGTCGTCCTTTCACTAGAGATGTGTGTTCGGTTGTACATTCCCACATTACCAGAGCCTGTGAGCATATGCGAAGCTTCACCAGGCCTGGTGTTCGGGAAGATACTGATGTGCACAAGAGACGGCGTTGATCGGAGGGAATGCCGATGAAAACAACGACTCCAGATTCGGGATGATTGACTCTTCCCCGTCGGTCTGTCCGCGGGAGCACAGCTCCGGTGGTACAGTGGCGCGATATCTGTAACCGCGCCGGCCGCGGCTCTCGTTTCCTCCCTCGCACGGGCTCGGTGCTGGCGTGTGTTTGACGTCTGACGATGAGACAAAGTTGAGTGGATTATAGCTCGGCAACGGCATAAACAATATGCTTGGCTCTTTCTGCTACAAGTCTCTTCCACGCTGCCTCGGTACGCGGTGTTCGTACGAATTTCCGCTCACTTGCGGATGAGTACACCGATTGCTGCAATGTAGTGGCGACATTGGAATGATGATTCGCTCCGTGGGTAGAAGCTTGAGCCATGACTCCACGGGGTAGGATGCAAAAGCTCGTTGACGAGCGCCGAGGTTGCCAGCATGAGACGTCGGTCATGGAGATTGTCGCAGATTGGGCGATCCGGGCTCCCAACTCGGCAGACCTCAACCAACAGCGTGCGAATCTCAACCAGTCAATACACTCGAGACCAGTGACAAGCAAAAGACAAGGAGTGGCACGGCGACGCCGATCGTCTCCGACAAGAGAGTTTGCGAGGCCCAGACGGGCTTCGCTTAACGGTTTAAAGTCGGTGGAGGAGCAATGAGTATAATAGGGTTGGCGAATGCAAGTGAGATGTCAAAGAAACATCTCTGGAATTGCCGCCAGCGCGATCTGATGACATGGAGTCCGTAGGCGTCGTTAGGACATTGCATTCGAGGGTCCAATCCAGATTGCATCGTGATATGAGTGCTTTTGTGGGGTTTATACCCATTTATATCAGTCCCACGGTGTCAAGCGAGGGAATCAAGGAAAGCCAAAGGCACAACGAAGGCCTCCAGGGGAAACAAGGGTCAGCCAAGGTCGGAGAGGAGGGCAACGGAGTCCGCGAGACATTGGCCAATGAACTGCCCAATCTTCAAAGTTTCTAGATCAAGATCGTCGTCGTCGTTGGAGGGGGGGGGGGGCGTAGGTTTATCAAACCCAGGCAGGGTGCCGAGATACGTGAAATGAGAGGACCACTCTTTGCTCGTCAACTTGATGATAACAAGCACTGGAATGTTGACGATGCGAGAGAGCCAATGTGATGATATTGCGTGAATGTCACTCTGCTCAAAAGCCTTGCCATCTGAGAGATATTGTCATCTTACGATACCTTGCCATGTGGTTACAACTTCAGCTTGGGATCTTGGTAAAGATGCCGTTCTCACGGGATGCTAGTGCGAACAGAAAGACCGGGAGGCCTATACCAGACAGTGGGGCGAAGGGGTTTGTCTTTCCAAGGTTCACTTGCTAGCTGCTGCAGCTACACACCTGGCGTTTGCACTGTCCTGCAAACGGACCATTGTAACACCGGCAGTCGTCGAGTTGGTGTCCCGTGGCGGCGTGTTGTTTCCTGCCGCCAGTTCTGCCGACAGTGTTTTCTGTGGGATATAGCGCACGCATAACCACGTTGCGCAACGGTGGCGAGCTAAGACCTAAGACCTTTAGCACAGCTGCGAGATACTAATACTACTAGTATCGGCGCGGCTCTCGTATTGAATGCCACCTGGTACAAGAGTCTGAGAAGTTTGCACCTGGCATCCATTGCTGTAGCAACCTGTTAACCTGTCTAGGCCCAAGGGGGAAAACTGTATCAGTAGGTAGCTACCAAGGTACTTGATGTACACATGACACCCGTGACACCTCCCGAGGTCTCGCATCTTGACCGAGCTCGGTCAGGCACAGTCAGGTAGCTAGCTGCTCCGTGTAGAAGTTCGCCGCTGATCGTGGAGGCCGTGATGAGCGCTTGGGTAAGAAATTGGGAATCTCAAATGGCTGTCCATCATCAGCCTGGACCCGTAGACTACCTACTTGGTCATACCCTACTAGGAAGGCTGAAGGTGCAGGTAACGGTGCAAGGGGCATGATGCAGTGGCTTGATGGTGATCGCTTTCGGTGGTAACAAAGTCCATAGAGAGCAATCTCGCCAGAGTTATTATTGCGGATCCAGTCCCTGTCAGTCCCTGCCAGTATGACCCGATCGAGTCTGGAAGGCTTCGGGGAGCAGACGGCATGGAATTCGTAATCAACCGCTGCCGGACATTCATTTTTCTTGATAGTATGTAAAAAATGTTCGCGATTGACGTGGTCGAGTGGGCTGCAACAATCCGCCTTCGTCTGTGGATGATAGCATCCCATGGACTCTGCCCGAGTCTTCCAGAGCTGGGGAAGGAGGGGGCTCGGGCGTCTGGGATTTTTTTGATGTCTCATATGGCTTGCGAAGTCGAGAACCAGTTGTGATGCCGGGTTTCCGGGCTGATACAGATATCGCACCGTCCATATGATCCTCGGCTCCGCTGTCGACTGCAGTGTACATAGTAGTGCACACACACATACTGAGAGCAGGGGAGGGGGCAAGCCGAAAAGAGGAGCCATGACGACGACGACGACGACACTCCAGCCACCAGGCAGCCAAGGAGCCCCCGGGTCAAGAACAACAGTCACACAGAGACAACCCTACGTCCGTGGGCCCCATCTGTGATGTATGAGCATGCCTGGCATGTCTACCGTACTGACTCCCATGCAGTCATGGTGTATAACTGTGATAGATAAGGTTTGAGGTTGGGTCGATGAGGTTGGGATGAATGGACGATGATGGTCTGTCCGGATCGGATTTGCATAGGAAGTGGGAACCGGCCAGAAGGGCTGGGTGGGCTGAAAGAATGCCCAAAGGGGGCCTGGGGGGGAGGAAGCAAGTGTCCCTGTCATAGTAAACCTTGGAACACACCTGTGCATGGTCATACCCGTGGACTAGATCAGATACGTACTGTGCCGTAAAGTGTGTCCACACGGGTGTGTACTATGGTACGGTTTACTCTGGTATGAACCAAATCAGGTACCTGGCTAGTTAATTCCCCTTGTTGGCTTGCAAGTGGCCTGCTGGCGTCCCCTGTCCCCTGTCCCTGCCCTTTATCACCCCCTGTCCAACCTCGTGAAGACCCACAGTCTCCGTATTCCCACTCGAGACACACCCCATCTACCAGGGGCAAAGAGTACACAATTCGCGGGCGACAGGGGCTACTGGGGCGCTGTTCGGGCGGCAATGTACTGAGATGGGGCTGTGGGGTGGGCGTATATGGTACCAAGCGTCACCCGCCCTGGTTTTTTGTTAGCGTCGCGGGTGGCAGTCTCCCCTTTGCTCCTCCCAATCAATCCACCATCCACCATCCTCCCCTTTACCCACCCCCTTCCACATATTGATCGATCTCTTTTTTACTCGACACGCACCACCTTGCATTACCACCCTTTAATCCGTCTTCTTTTCCCCGTCCCTCCTTCCACTCTTCTCTCGACTTCCATCTTCACTTTTTTTCTTTCACGACACTCGCTACTGTCCATAATTTGTTTGGCGAAGGAAAGACGACACAAGAACAACATCACTCGTTTCTCGTGTAGTGTAATCTCATCGCCCTTTCCTCGTCAACATACAGACAATTGCTCTGGAATTCCGCATCTCGAAAACTCACTGGAATCCACCGGATCTCACTTTTAGGTAAGTCTTGTGTTGGTTGGTCAGTCACTCACTGTTATCAACATTGGAGAGACTGCCCTCGGTAGTCTTCATTGTTCCCCCCCTTGGCACCTGCCTACTTGCCAGCTTTACACTGCCCTGCCCTCTGCCCTGCCTTGTTTTTTTGTTTGGTTTGTTGTTTTTTTTACCGTTTGGGTTTGGTTCGGTTGGTTTCGTGTGGAACAATCTTGGAAGTTGGCGTTACCGGACGGCTGGTATCGACGAACCTGCCAGCGATATCTCGACCTCGGAATTCGACCTAGCCTTGGAAGCCACCCGTGGCCAAGGTGCAACGTGCTCTACAACATTCGCACCTGCTTTCGACCCGGCCGATTTGACTTTCGCCTAGCTGGATTGGGAAAGAAGTCTCAAGAAAGTTTCAACAATCTTGGAAAGAAGCTGCGTCGTGTCAGTCTGGTGTCTCCATCTGGCAGCCAGCCTCAGCCTCCTTATCCAATCTGGTCAAGGTGGTCGAGATCTCTCGATTATCCGTGAAACTCCCAGTCAACATCCACCCGAACGCTTTTGGACAAAACACTTCACAAATCATCGCTACGTTGGATTTCGCCTCCGATTTTCGAAGTTCTGCGATCTGAGCTCGTTCAATTGGTTTCGACACCGCGCAGTAAACATCAGCAATCATCTTACTACTATTGACTGGACCGCCGAACCAAACAAACCATACTCTTTCCCCCCTTCCATTTAAACCATTATAACTACGGGCTACGGGGTGCCTTTTACTTTTCCAACTTGATACAACAACATTCTGAACTCCGCTAATACTCCAACCAGAACCAGCAAAATGTTCTCCAAGCTGGCCGTTTCTGCCCTCGCGGCGGCCACTCTGGCCTCTGGTACGTTGAGACCGCCCAAGTCCAGTCATCCAAATATATTTTCTGACAATGTCTTTGTAGCCTCATCTAAGTCGGCTTGCACGTCCTCCACATTCACAATTGGCACAGCCGCTGAGGCCACCGCCATCGCAAGCTGTGATACCCTCAAGGGTGACGTCCTGATTTCCACCAACTCCGACAACACCCTCGACCTCTCCGGCCCCACTGCCATCTACGGTGACCTGACGGTGAAGAACAACGGTGCCCTGATCACTCTTCAGTCCACGTCCCTGGCCTCCATCAGCGGAGCCTTCACTCTCAACAACGTGACTCTCCTGTCCACCCTGAACCTGCCCGCCCTCACCAGCGCCGGAAGCATCTCATTCCAGTCTCTGCCCGCTCTCAACGAGCTGACATTCACCACGGGTGTCAGCAGCGCTGACAGCGTCATTATCTCTGACACCTTCCTTGGTACCCTGGATGGCATTGACCTGGACAGTGTTGGCACCATGGACATCAACAACAACCGCCGTCTTACCAAGTTCGACAGCTCCCTGAAGAACCTGTCCTCCAACCTCAACATCCAGGCCAACGGTGCTGAGCTGAGCGTGACTCTGCCCAACCTGAGCTGGATTGCCAACATGACCATTGCCAACGTCACTGAGTTCTCGACCCCCTCTCTGGAGGTTGTCAACGGTTCCGCCCGATTCGACTCTAACTACTTCACCACCTTCTCTGCCCCCAACCTGACCAAGGCCGACTCAGGTGACATCTCATTCATTAACAACGCTGATCTCACCAACATCACCTTCCCCGCCCTCAAGAACATCGGTGGTGGCCTGACTATTGTCAACAACACCGCTCTCGAGGAGATCGATGGATTCCCCAAGCTGTCCACCGTTGGTGGTGCTATCAAGCTGGGCGGTAACTTCAGCCTGTAAGTTTCACTTCCGCTTTTCTGTTTACACAATGTCAACTTCCGTTGCTGACTGAATTCCCCTACAGGGTTGAGTTCCCCTCCCTCTCGGATGTCAAGGGTACCTTCACGCTGTCTTCCACTGGCGACATCTCTGACTCCTGCACGACTCTGAAGAAGGATGCTCCCAGCTCTGATGGTGGCAACGGCGACATCCAGGGCAAGTTCACCTGCACCTGGAACAACCCCAAGGCCAACACTGGAAGCACCAAGGGCGACAGCTCCACGAGCAGCAGCGACAGCTCCAGCAACTCTAGCAGCGCTGCTGTCAACGTGCACGTCAACTCTGCCGTCATGGGTCTGAGCTTCGTCGGTCTGCTGGCACAGCTGCTGTAAGGTGTTTTCCATTGAGGCTGAAGTGTCATGTCAGGGGTTGTCATGATGAGGTATTTTCAAAGTGTTAGGGTACACACACCGGAGGCGTTCTTTCTTTAAACCAATTCCCAGGATGATGGATCTTTTCTGTGTCTTGAAAGTCTCGTCTTTTAGCTCAGCAAGCAAGTCATCCACAGTCGCGCGCGAAACATGGAGTCTTTACGTACAGGGAAAAAAACCACACTAGACTAATAATTCCTCTTTCCAACCGTTAAAAGCTCTGGGTTCACCTATAATGTGTCATGATGCAGCGGGTCCTTGTTCTGCTTCTGGTCACGCAGAGGGATTGGGATCGACTTGAGCTGGATGTGGATATAGAATACAGCATGTGATGGATAATGCCTTGAGTTGGTGGTGTTGGTTGTGGTGGTGATGGTGACGGAACGATACCAGTATAAAACTCCTGGAGGGGACTGGCAAGTAATGTGCAGATAGAGGACGGAATATCCGAAGGGGATTATTGTGTTTCAACACAGAGATTCCCGTATGGTATTCTATAATTCTGGTTACCTAGATACGTCCTAATCCAAGTCAATGGTCCCTTCCAACAACCCTTCACTCGTGAAATGAGTAACCATGCCCCCAAACGAATACTGTGCAAGTCCAACACATTGCCGGCCATTGAATGCTGGTTTCCAGTATGCAATTGACACAACATCATCGTCGTTATTGACCTATAACTGAGTACCACGCCATCCCGTCCACCGGTCCTATCCACCCTGATTCAAATCAACAGTATACTCCCTTTTCAAAGTCCTCAGCGTCCCAGAACCTCGCCGCGATCGTGTTCCCGTTAAACACACGACCCTCGAGCGCGTTCACAGCCCTCAGCGCGGAGACCTGATCCGTAAACTTGATAAACACCTGCCGCCCCTCGACATCGATATACAGCCTCTCGACCCGGCCGTACTTCTCCCCACACTCCTCGCCAATCTCCTGGCCCAGACCGCTCTCGATCTCCCCCTGCAGGTTCTCCATCCCCTCCAGCATGTTCCGCAGCACGATGACCTCGCTCATGGCCCCGAACTTCCCCTTGTCCTTGTCGGCAGCCGTGGCGGCAGCCACCTTGCCGCCGATGATCCTGGCCCGCCCGCCCGGCTCCGCGAAACCACCGCCCTCGGCGTCGGGTCGCCTGCGCCGCTTCTCGACTTTCACCTGCAGCGGGTTGACTATCCCGGTCTGCTCGGCGCCCAGGCCGCTGCCTGCCGTCCAGCCGTATTTGCTCATCAGGCGCTGGGCGAAGCCCTTCTGGCCTGGGCGGTTGGTCCGTGGGGTGTTGTTGTTGTTGTTGTCGTCTGCGTCGGGCATTGTCTGGTCGTTGTCGTTGTCGTTGTTGCTTGCGCCTAGACCGAGGGGTGCGGCGTCGTCCATTTCCGTGTCTTCGTCGTCGTCTTGTCGTTCTGTGGTTTGGGGTGGTCGAGGTGGTGCCTCGTAGCGGACTGGTGCCCGGGCGATGCTTGCACCGCTGGGTTCTTCCTGAGGAGGGGGAGGTGGTGGTGGTGGAGGGGCTATGCCTTGCGACATGGCGAGTCGGCGGGCGAAGGCGTCGTCGCCGGTTGCATCGTCGGGTGGTGGTGGTGGTGGTGGCGGTTGTATTTGTGGTGGAGGAGGATGTGTTTGTGGTGGAGGAGGATGTGTTGCCTGTGTCCGTGCCTGTGGTGACATCGGCGGCGGCGCGAATGAGTAGTCCCCTGGAGGGGCGAATTGATCTGCAGTAGGGAGAAGGAGAATCATCGTTAGCAAATGTAGGAATACCAGCCTGATACTGAACAGCTCGAGTAGACGGGACGGTTGGGGAGAAGGAAACAAACGTACTGCCCATAGCCGGCCTCGCATCACCCTCCGAGTCGTCCTCCTCGCTATCATAACTCCCCTTCCTCAACTTCCGGCGGTGCGCATAGAGGACCGACTTCCACTCCTGCACCTCGCGGACCCGCTCGTCGCTCCTCAGGTACTCGTCCACGTTGGTCGGCCGCGACGGGTCGTAGATCTCGTCCCAGTCGGTCCCGCGCTGACCCTCCGACTGCCTTGACTTGTTCTTCTTCTTGGCCCTGCGCCCGCCCCGCTGCCGCTTCTCGGCCGCCGCCGCGGCGCCGTACATGTATTCATCCTCCTCGGTGGCGGCCCAGTCGGCGAGCGTGCTGCGCTGGGCTGGGGCAGGCGGTGGTGCGTCGCCTGGCGCGGCGGGCGAGGAGGTGCCCGAGACGTCTCTGGATACGGCGATGCTGGCGGTGTTGTTACTGTTGTTACTGTTGTTGTTGTTGTTTGCTGCGCTCGGTATGGACTTGGGGAAGGAGGGCTTGATGGCTGGCTTCTTCTGGTTTATCTGTGGGCGACGTATGGGTTGGAAGCGCAAGGCTGAGCCCCGGAGCCGTCGTGTCAGCTTTGAAATCGCTTGGTACGATTATTTCGGGAGCAGGGCTTCCAACGACATACCTGGTACCGCGTCCTTCTTCACTGAAGCGTCTTCCTTCTCGCCGTTGTCGTAGACCACTGGTGCGCCGGACACGGTGGCTGAGGGATCGGCTTTTGGGTTGAGCAGGTTCGCGTAGAGCGACATGCCGCCGCCCTTTGGAGGCGGAGGCGGCGCTGCCATATTTGTTGGTTGTTGTGAAAAGAAGGATTATATACCCTTGGTTGACCGAGATGTTATCTCCTTTCTCAGTGTTGAGTTCGAACGAGAGGTTGAGTAGAGGGTGAGGGAGTGGGTAGAGATAGAATGTGGTGGTCCGAAGGGGAAGCTGTAGTAGTAAAATGACAGCCTCGCCGCGCAAGGCCGTCGGGAGTAGGAGCGCAACCTAGTGGGGCCCAAGTAGCTCTCGTATAAGTCGTCCACACTTCATAGATGGGGCCACGCTTTTGAATGTAGGTTTAGAAATTACATTCCTCTCATATATGCCAAAATATATATATATATTTCGGAATGCCATGGTTCTTTCTCCCCGAACGTGAAACAGCTACAACATCACACGAGGTACTGCTAGTCGAGTCTCTTGATCACACTGACACCGCCTATCAATAGGTCTTTGGGCCATACAGAAGTCATGTCATCCTTTTCCAAGCATATCTAAATCATTTCATGAAATGCATTAGCTTCCATAATCCCGTCTTCTCGACTTCAACTTGAGGGTCAACTTCCGAACATCATCGTGAAACATATCCATATCTCTCAATCGAATACAGTCATCCTCCACAGCCGTAGTGCAGTCTCAAGTCTGGCGCCCCTATAGGGGTCAACCAATACAAGCAATAAAGTGAAGAGCCAGCTCCTCACTCCTTATCTTCTGTCTCCTTGTCCTTTGCCTCCTTAGCTGGAGCAACATCGGGTTCCTTCTCCTCATCTTCCTCCTTGTCCTTCTTCCCCTCCTTATCTTCCTCTGTTCCCTCTTCCTCCTTCTTCTCCTCCTTCTTCTCATCCTCGGCCTTCTCGTCCTCCTCCTTCTCGTCCTCCTTCTTTTCGTCATCCTTCGTCTCCCCCTCCTTATCCTCCGCCCCCTCCTTTTCCTCCTCGGTAGCACCACCGTTGGCGGCCTCCGACTCTACCAGCTTCTTCACAGCCGCTGCCGTCCCTGCAGGACTGCCCGGTTCGGCCAGGAGCACCTTACCCTTCTTGTCGATCACAAAAACGCCCCTCTGCGTGCTGCTAGGCGCCTTCTTCAAGCCAATGGCCTCGATGAGGCTGCCACTGAGATCAGAGATCAACGGGTAGGGGAGCTTCTGCTTCGTCTTGAAGCTAGTATTGCTCTTGGTCGAGTCCCGCGAGAGGCCGTAGATGGCAAGGCCACCTGCAGTGAGGGGCTCATATGAGTCCCGGAACAGGCAAGCCTGATTGGTACATCCGGGCGTGGAGGCTTTGGGGTACGTGAAGAGCACGACTCCGGAGCCAGACTTCTCGACGAGTGAGGCCAGAGTGGTTGTGGTACCGTCGTTAAGGCTCACCTCGCCGCCGAATGCCGACAGGTCGATTGTGTCGCCGACCTCGGGCTTCTTCGGGGCGCTGGCTTTGGCGCCATTTGTCTTTGGGGCAGCTTCAGACTTTGGAGCAGCCTCGGTCCTTGGGGCAGCTTCAGGCTTAGGCTTTGGGGTGGCTTGAGCCTTCTTGCCCTTGACAGTAGTCTTTGCTTTTGAGGCAGCCTTGGACACCTTGGACTGTTTCTTGGCTGGTGGCTCAGGGGCCGGGGCTGCAACGGGAGCCTTGCGCTTGCGAAGCTCAACGGGCATCTTGAGTTTGGGACTTGAGAGGCTTGGTGCGGTGTCAGTTAAGGAAACTCATCTTGCATTGCAGTTGCACCTATGTGAAGCGGGCAAGACCACGATCAAGCTGTTAGGAAAGTTGGGAACCTACGTGTGGTAAATGATTGGTGAGACAAGTGAGTGCGGTGCTGCCGGCTGAAAAGAAGGAGGAGACGGAAGACGTAAGAACGTTTAGTTTACAACAATGAGTCTCCAGATTGGAACGTGTCTGCGGCAACGGCTGAGGGCGTTGTAAAAGAGAAGAGAGAGGAGAACAGGAACACGAAACAAGGACGAAGTGGGTGGGAAGAGGTAGATATGGGAGTCCAAGGTAAGGCGAGGGTAGGATGGATGTCGTCTTGGGTGAGCCCGGACCAATCAGGAGTCAGGCATGGGGACATGGGGAAGCTTTCACACTATCTTCCTCAAGAAAGTTCCGGGCTCGGGGGGGTTGCCCGTTCATTTCCTCAGCTATTTCCCTACTCCCCCCGACCTCCCCCCCCCTCCAGCCCAAGCTTGGCCCCAACTATTTGGTAAGGCTCAACAAGCGTTGCACCATATCCCTTATGATGCAACTGGGAGCCTTGGACCGTGCAATGTCCAATTGTTAAGGTCGAGCGATCTTGACCCGTTTGGCTCGATCCCCGTCAATCTCACATCCGAGCCGAGAGTTTCCTGTCAGAGAGGAGTAAAACCCGAGGAAGGTGGTACATGAATATGATAGATGGGAAGATGTGTGAGAGTGGATAATGATGCAACTCTAACAGTCAATTGTCATTCCAAAGGTTAGAGTTAGATGGTTGATTATGCCGGACTACCGAGCTGTTATGAGCTGGAAGAGCTGCCAGACAGCTTTAGGGAGCACACACACACATGACCTTGGAAAGCCTGAATAGCTAAACGAGTGCGAGTGTGAAGCTCAGACCAACTGTGGTACGTTGCCAAACTCAGGCGGTCGTTAGATATCAGCCGGCTAAACTGCGGGCCGTACCGATCAACCATCCCAGCCAATCCAACCAATCACGTAGGTCTCAATTGGCAACCGCCTTGGCCTCGACTTGGTGAAGCCCAGAGTTAGCCGAGTTGCGTCTCGACGTCGACGACGACGACAATTAAAACTACAGTTCTCTTCCGAGTCAGCACAATGGCATCCAAGGCTGCGGCAAGGGCCACCGTTGGTGGTCTCCAGAAACTATCTACAGTGAGCTGCTCAAGCGCGTTCCAGATAACCTTCTCTATCCCGCGCATCGCGATCACGACTAACCATTGTCCTCTCTCCCCTCTCCCTCCCTACAGAAACAAACTCTCCAATCCGTTGGCATCTGGGAGCGCATCCGTCGCACCCTCGCCATTGACCCCGAGCGATCCAACGGTGTACCACTCAACCCTCACTTCCGATGGCCCACGCCCGGTGGATTGGACCCCCTTTCATACGACGACCCGGTGACAGTGCCCGCTGGAGACATCGCCGACAACCCCTACTGGAAGCGTGATTCCCGACGAGCCTACCCTCGGCTGAGCGTCGTATCTCAGTCGGACGCCGTTGCCCTGCTGACGGTCGGCAACGCTGAGAAGCCCAAGGTCGAGCTCATCGGCGAGGAGGGGTCCAAGGCGCTCGTGGCGGCCGAGGCGGAGGGACAGGAGAAGGGTCTGGCCAAGGTGTTCGAGGAGAAGGGTGCTGATCTCGCAAAGGAGTTGTTCGTCAATGGGTTGCCGCCCCTGCCGAGCGGACAGAGCTTCGCGTCAGGGAAGTGGGATGTGCATCCTTGGGAGCTCACCGAGGAACAGGCATACCCGTCCAAGTAAGTGGAATTGGCGGACTGGGAGCAGGGCTTTCTGTGATTGTGTTGCTAACATTTGCAAACAGATACCCTTGCCGGACGTTCCAGTAAAGACGGGGGTTGACAGGGTGGGCGATGGGCTATGTACGAATCATCAACTATAAAGAACCAAGCATGAAATGGCATAGATGTTGAGCTTTTCTACACTTCATATATATCACGACCGTCGTATTTCGCGAACGTGGCTTGTGAAAGGCCCCTGTTGTCCCGAGTTCTAAGAACACCGACTGACGTAACGGATCATGAAGAACTCGGGAACGCTCTTCTCTAAAATCCAGTCACTTTCCACCAGGTTACAGCGGCGAACATGTAAAAAAAAAAAATGCAACACACGCCCTGGAGTCTCTTCCCAGGCCACAGGCAAGCAATTTACAACCCAGGAACTGCCACCAGCCATAGTCCTAGAGCTTTCAGGCGAAACTCAACCTCATATGGGAGTTGATGAATCCGGCAACACGCTGCCGGGTCTGCCGTTTGAAGCTGCGAGTCTTTGCATCCACCAAGCTTCATTGACAATCTCGAATGACAGTTGCGATTCCTTTCACTGCCACGAGACCTCCAGTTCTGAGTTTCGATCAGTCAGAGGACACAAGCACAAACGTAAAGACAGCACTACCTGCACTTACACATATTCCAGCCTCCTCAGCGGATGGCTCTATCGAGTCACCGTACGCATCTTGACTTCCGACTTGATCGGCGAGACATGCATATGGAAGTGCACCACTCCTCTGTCGCAAAGTTGGGATCTTTGAGTAATCGGGCTGGCCCGATGCTGCGAGGAAGGGCTGCTCAGGGAAGCTATAATCGAAGCCCGGCCCCCCCCTCCAGCTTCGCACACCAGAAGCCGCCTTCGTGAAGTGACCCAGGTTGGTACGCCGTTGGAGATGATAAATTTCCCATAGTGTCTCCTCAAAAGCTCACAGCCTCCTTCGAAGACGTGGCCGCAGACGACGAGGGCTGGCTGCCACCGGCGGCACCAGAGCCACCAGCGCGGCCACCCTTGACCGGAGTGCCCTCCTTGGCGCTGGCACTGGGAGTGTTGGCGAAATCCTCCCCGATTTGCCTTTCAATCACCCTAGCTTTGCCCTGCGCCCTCTTAACGCGATCGTCAAAGTCGTTGACCGCCTCGTCCGTATTCTCGGTGGACAAGGTATCCGGCTCAACCAGGCCGTAGAGGGTGACGACGTTCTTCGCCAACCTCGCGCCACCGCCGTTCAACGCGGGCAACCTCTCATCCTCAATGGAGGCGGGAGTCGAGGCTGCTGCTGATTCATGGGGCTGAGGCAGCCTGTTCGCCCAGACGATGGACTTGCCGTGGAGCCGGCCCGCCTCGACAAACTTCTCAAAGCCCTTCTCGATGCCGAACGAGCGGCCCTCGACACGCCCGGCGCGGTCGCCGTCTGCGACGCCCTGTTCGTAACCCTCGCTGTAGTACTTCTCCTCGAGATTGAGGAGGTTGTCGAAGGCGTCGTTGGCGGACATTGTGAGGTGAGTAAGGTGAGTAAGAGGGTGATGAGCGACTCAGTAAGGCACTTGATCGAATTTCTGTGTTGTACGTTGTATAATCCGGTAGATAATTGGAGATGTGATAAACAATGTATTCAACTGGGGTATATTAATCCAGTGGTAATCATACAGACGCTTGAAGATATCGATGGCTGTATCAAATTCAAATGAGGGTCCCGGGGCTAACGGGGACGACACACGGAAGGCGGATCCGGCCCGGACTGTCGGCTCCGTTCTCGGCAGCCAAACATCCGCCTTGATTGTGATATCTGGACCAAGAGAATCTTATTGTAAGCATTGTTAGTGTTCAATTGAACTACAAGATATATCTAGCTATATATATACAATACAGACTACTATATTTGCTATCTAAAATGCCTGCTCATATCAACACACTATAAACTTACCTATGTAGGTAATATCATAGCTCTAGGTTGGAGGGCGACTTCCCCGGCATCACGCTGCTGAGTCAGCGACCCGTACCGCGTACCTTCCGTATGCCGTGCAGTCATAGCAATCACTGCCCCACCAAGCTTTTGTGAGGTGAGCTTCGGGCGTCTTTCCATTTGACTCACTCAACGAAGCACACCCTACTATCGTCAGTCGTCAAAGCTACTCCCCACCGGCTTCCCACCTCCCTCGACGGTCCGATCCGAGATCCAGACGCGAAGGTCCGACATCGTTCTCTTTCGTTCCGTCAACCACACTCGAAAACCACACATTCCTGCCGTCTCTCCTCTCTTGTAGACAGTCCTGCATTATGGCAGCACCGCAAAAGGGCTACGCGCCGAACCTGGAGAAGTTCCTCAAGTCGCTTAAGGGGCAACCGCTTGAGGCTTCGATAGAATCGCTCGTCTCGTGAGTGCCCAACAGCTGGAGAAATGCCGGCAGCCCAAAGTATGCGAGCTGACATCCATGTCCTTCCCATGCAGCCTTCTCAAGCGAAGACAAATCGCGGGCCCCGAGGCATGCGCCATCGCAACAGCACACATCCTCCTGCACGTTGTCGCAAAGTCAAAATGGTCCACCGTCGATCAGCTTCTCGACCGAATCAAGCATGTAGGCCGGAAATTCGTTCTCGCCAGGCCACAAGAGCTGGTCATTGGCAATATCGTGCGACGTATCCTGGGACTCATCCGCGACGAGGCCGAGGAGGATCGTGCTGGCAACGGGGACGACTCCATGTCCGAGATCTCAACCTTACCAGGCGACGAGCCTCAGGCCCAGTCAAATTCTACTGACCCCTCGCCCCCACAACGCCCGCCTGCGCCTCCTCGGATGGGCACGCTCACCACGACCGGCTCGTTCCACGTCCCGCAGTCCATGTTCAATCTGCTTGCCAGCGGGCCAAAGCTTGATGGAAGCCCTCTAGGATCGCCTTTTGGTAGGGGGTCGGGCCTCTCGACGCCAAACCCGCACGCCCAAGTCGCCAACATTTCTGCCCTGCGATCCGAGGTTATTGACGGCATTGAAGAGATCAAGGACGAAATCAGTCAGGTTGACGACCAAATTGCAGGCTTCGCCGAGGTGCAGATACATCCAGGCCACCACGTTCTGGTCTACAAGCCTGGACCAACGGTAGAAAGGTTCTTGGTCGCCGCTGCAAAGAGGAGGAAGTTCACTGTCCTGATTGCCGGCGCAACGTCTCCCAAGCTAACGGACGAGGCCCCCTGTGCCGCGTTGCGAAAGCAGTTGAACAAATATGGTGTCAATACTATCAACATCGCCGGAACCGGCATCATGGCGTACATGCCCCAGGTCAACATGGTTGTCCTCGGCGCTCAGGCTGTGACCGCCAACGGCGCGGTCATCGCTGATGGAGGTGCTGCCATGGTCGCAAGAGCCGCCCACGAGTACAACAAGACCGTGCTTGTACTAGGAGGCGTCTTCAAGCTATGTCCTGAAGATGAGCCAGACCTGGATGCACTTGTTGGCGCTGGTGACCCCATGGACCTCGTCAATTATGATGGCCATCTGGTTGACGTCGAAGTCGAAACCACAAGCTCCGAGTACATCTTGCCCGAGCTGGTAGACGTCTATATCACAAACCTGTAAGTCAAGGCCAATTCTACACAGCTGCTCTCGATTGCACTGCTAACGGTTGCAACCAGGGGACCACATTCTGGAGATCATCTCCAAGGTGTCGTGGCTGATCACTACAAAATAGAAGACGTGGACTTCTTTCTGCAGTGAGATCAGTTAGCCAGCACGTTACGACTGCCTGGTGGTAGATTTTGCAGCAGACGCGACGACTTCTGCCAGCCTTGCGAGCACTGAAACCCCGATTGGCTTGACTGATTGACACGCGTGGCCGTGGAAAGGCTTCGATATCTTTGAAAGAATGTTCGGAGTCTGTAATGGCGGCAGCAAGGACGCCGAGCGATAGGGCCTTGGGATGCTCCCTTGCGGGGCCGCGTCAGCTTGCGCGCTCCAGGGCTTGGTTTGCGTCTACTTGCAGGTAGGTGTCATAGTGGGGGTGGAGGGGGAGCCAAGAGCTATTGGAGAGCTATGGGGGCTGTACGCCGAGGCAGTGCCGTTGCGAGCGAACCGCGTGGCCCATTCATATACTGGGCGTAAGACGGCCTAACTTCACCCTGGCTGGGAAGCCTAAACGTGTGGCCTCCCACCCCTAAGCACCATCCATGCTCTTTCGATACCGTTCGCAGGGGTCCACAGTGAGCTTATCCAGACCTCATGTGGGGATCAGATGGCTCTACGCTGAGGAATGTCGAAGAAGGCAGCCAGCAATCGAAGTCAAGGCTGTGCGACGACACAGTCATAGTATGAGAAGAGCGCGGGGCACAGCGCGTGGTCAGATGAAGCACAAAGAATAATCATCTACCCCTCTCTAGATGACTTGTTCAGCCACGCCATCAATATCAGAATAACTTACTCACAACTTCCCGACTCCCCGACTTCCGTCATCCTTCAACTCAACTTTATCTTCTCAAGTCTTGTCATCCATCCTGATTCCCTTGAAACTCACGAAAGTGTTCCCACTTCTCTACTCCCATCGACATTGCCCGCGTGCATCAAGTCAACGCACCCTCCCCTTCTGCCCTACCGTAAGACCACGACACGTTACGTATCCAGGATGACGCCGCATCTGGGTGACGCGCCAGACGTCCCTCCCCCGCCGTATTCAGAGACGGACTTATATTCCAATTCCAATGGCCATTCTCCTCTCGCACAGTCTCAGACTTTCCCTATCCACCACCGTCACACATCATCATCTCAGAGTCATTCGAACGGTGTGCCAGTTATGGATGATGCTTCATCGGTCACGTCAAACAGCGAGGTTATCTACACGCCTCCGCTGACACCTAGGAGCTCCCACTCCCATTCCCACTCCCACTCATCCAGCAGGAGCAATTCGGGCATTGCTAATACGCTGAGCCCGAACCATCTGCCACAACAGCAGCAGAACACTGTCCCTATTTCGGCAGACCACATAACCAATGCATCGGCAGAGGCTTACTTTGATACGCGGCCAGTATCACCGTCCTGCCAGGCTGCGGGACCAATGAGACACACCATCGTCGCCCGGCCCAACAGCTCGCCAGATGACTTTCCTTACAACCAAGAACTGGCCCATCGAGACGTCAAGCCCGAGGACTGGCAGACATTCCTGAACTACTTGTTCCCATACCATGCGGCGGACAGCAACGAGGCTGTGTTTGAGCGAAAGCTGCGTGCCGAGGGCATCGAACACGATGGTGCTTGGTCTGCGAGGAGTGAGAAGAGTGCAAGAGATGTTGGTGTTGAGGAGAGGACGCCCGTTGAGGCGCAGTTGAAGCAGATCCGCTCACCAGAACCGCAACGAGCAGCGAGCATGGAGGAGACGGTGAGGGAATGGAACGACGGTTTCTTTGGTCCGAGAGGAGTGGTCATCGCCCTAGAGCAGGCCCCTTCAGCCGGGGATAGGCCGCGCATGCCGGGCTCATGGGAGCAGTCATTCAATAACAGCAGCCCAGATCCCGCCAACGCGACTTCCCACATTCCTGACCGACGACCGGACAATGCTGGCAGGTGGTGGCGATTCAACTCAACAGACAGGCTCGACAACGCATCTCGTGGCCTCAACTTCGGGGGAATCTCTATCAATGATGACCGTGTGGCTATTGGCGACAGCATTGTTGCTGATTCCAACGGTTTGAGGATTGGTGGTGTGGTCATGGACAACAGCGGGGTAAGGATCAACGGGCGTGATCTCTTTGGGGGCACTGGAGCGAATCCTGGTTCAAGAGGTATTGCACCACCACCAGGGGGTCCTCAATTTGCCATGCCGCCGCCCATTCCGCCATTGCCTCCGAGGTACTCTACCGACCAGACCGCGTATTACACCCAGATACCGCCGCCTGTGCCGCCTCCTGGATTCCAAAACCCGCCTCCGCCCCCACCACCACCTCCAGGTTTGGGTATGCATAACCAGGTTCAGGAGGACGGTATTGATGGACCCGACAGACATCATCACCATCACCATTACGACGGCGAAACGCGAGGCCGAGGCCGAGGACGCTTCGAGAAGCGCGGTGCGTGCCGCCAACGATCGCACTCGAACTCATCGTCATCTTCCTCTTCCTCTAGCAGCAGCTCCTCATCCTCGTCATCTGAGTCTGATGCTTTGTCGGTCGGCTCGCTCCCCGACTATGACGACCTTAAAGACAGCCAACTACCTGTGGCCAGATCATTCCTCAATCAGTGGCTCTCAAGCCCAGGTAATGTTGTCACGAAAGAAGCAGTCAAAGAGGCAAAAGAGAAGATCAAGGCTGCGAAGAAGAGCGGTGCTGGTTCCGCCGAAACGAATGGCCAGATGGACAGGCAAACGCAAATCATCATGCGCCAACAACTCAGAGACATGATGCAGCAGTGGAAGAATCTGAAGCGCGATCAGAAAAACAGGAGGCGTGAGATCAAGCGTCAGAAGAGGGCCCTTCGACGGGCGGAGAAGAGAGAGCGACGACAGGTCAAGAGGGACTTGAAGCGTGCAAGAAGGCAGGCCAAGCGTCAAGGAAAACAGGCGGAGAGGGAAGCACAAAGAAATAGCAGAAGGGCCAATAGGGGCACTTACCACGACCACAGTCCTGTACGTCATCCCCAGGGTGGACCAGGACCCACGGGGTATCACGGAGGACCGGGCCCTTTTCCTTTTGGTCAAAGAGGAGGCTTTGGGCCATTCGGTCAACGCGGTGGTGGCTTTAGTGGTTTCGGCCGTGGCAGGCAGGATGTCTTCCCTGGCGCAGGACACGGCCCAGGTGCTCGCGAGTGTCGCGGCGGTGCAAATGGACCCTTCCCCTTCGGCGGACGGGGAGGAGCGTTCCCAGCGCCTGGTGGACCGGTGCCCCATGCTGAGTTTCAGAGGAACATGCAAGACTGGGGAAGGCGAATGAACGAATGGGGACGCAACCTTTCAGGCTCACTTGCAGGACCTGCCGTAGAACCACAACCACGGTTCCCTGGTGCATGGCCCACTACTGCTGACGCTGCTGTCCCGGATTACGACGCAAAGGATAGAAATATATACGATCATGAGAGTGGCGTACAGGAAGCCGGCATATCCATGCGGGATAACGACAAGGATAGCGACGGCGCACACGCTGCCTCGAGGGCCATGTACCGCTCTCTCGAGGCGAAACAGCAGGAGTTGCAGGGCAAGAGGGATGCCCTGGCTGACTTCCGGGAGGACTTCCAGGGAGAAGACAGCAATGGCGAGAAGCAGGGCGCGTCGACCTTGGTTGGCCTACTGGCTGAGATCGAAGAGCTCGAGAAGGCGGTTGACCAGCTCACCCTCGAGGCGGATGGGCAGTTTGCCAAGGAGCTGGCTGCTCTCGAGGGTTAAGTTGTCGTTTATAGGGACGAGTTCTTGAACTTGACGCTAGGGAATGGGGATCAGGCTGGGAAGTAGGCCGGACCGGTGGCTCCTCTCTTGTATAATGACAGCTACGAATGTGATGACAAGTTCGCCCCTTCGACATTTGCAGTATTATTGGACGCATTTCTATCTAGCCTCTCTACTTCTACCGTGATATATGCATTTTTCAAGCCCATCATACCCATCAAACATAAAGAACCCCTTTTGGGTCCATTCTTGCAAGCACCCGCACAGCACGGCCCGGAAAGCCGCAGCGCCAGCTCTTCACTCGGCACACAGCCGCCGCAAGACTGCGGTTGTCCCGGCGCTGGAATCTGCAAACTCACGCCCCCGAGGGGATTGATTCTCGCGGATTGATGTTATCACACCATCCGTTCAGACTCCATTGATTGAAGCTCCTCAAGCATGTTTGCTCTCGTCCTTCTCCACCAACTCGCCCACCCCCAGCCCCCTCCCAACCTTGACCTTTATCTTATCGTCCTTGCCCTCGCCGTTCTTCTTGCTATCCTTGCCGGCGGCCTTCTTATTCTTCTTGGCGGCGGGGTCGCTGCCCACGTCGCCCACGGCCTCGCCCTCGTCGACGCCCTCGGTGCTGGAGGAGGACAGCTCCTCCTCGGCCTCCCGCTCCTCCTGGATGGCCTCCCGGATGGGCGTCAGGTCCAGCTTCATGCTGAAGGCGTCCTCCCCGTCGGCGTAGTACTTGGCCTCGACCTTCTCCCGCTTGAAGCCCAGCGTCTTCTCGTACAGGTGGATGGCCGCCTGGTTGGACTCGCGCACGTGCAGGGAGACGTAGTGCGCGCCGAAGGTCTCCACCATCGCGAGTTCTGTGAGGATTGGAACCTGGTTGTTAGCCCTCCCTCTTACACACACGAGAATGCACAATATTCCTCCCGACAGACGACGTAACAGAGCATCAATCCCTCCGGGTAGTAGTGGACTTCTCATCCTCCTTCTTCTCTATAATGGGCGGACTGGGGAACGTACGACTCTGTCGCATCAGCTTCTCGGCGATGCCCAGTTTCCTATGCGTCCTCATGACGCTCAGGCTGGTGATGTGGCCGTGCTGCACGCCGTCGGCGGGCTCCTCCTCCATCTTGGCCAGCACGTAGCCCACGATCTTGGGGTAGTCGTAGGGGGTCTTCTTGGGGCGGGCCACGTCCACGGCGACGAAGCTGAGCTGGGGCCATGACAGGGCGTGGTACAGGTAGTATTTGAGGAAGTAGTTCTCGGGGAGGTTCTCGAGGTTGGCGTGCTGGATCAGGGGCAGGTCCGAGGGGTGGAGGACGCGGATATCCATCGTGGGCGGTTTTATGTGGTGGTGGTGGTTTGGGGGGGGGGGTTCGGGGTTGGTGATTATAATCTGGTGGGAGACGCTGTTGGGTCACCCTTCTTGCGGTACTAGGTCGTTATCCCTCCCGTTGGCTTCGATCTCGTGTGCTGAGGTCTGCCGGCTCTGCTGCTCGTGTATTGTGTGTGCGTGGGCGCGTCTTTGGGTCCGTCTTGTTAGGCTGGCTGTATGCGATCGAGGTGATGGTCTTGTTCAAAGCTTCTTGCCGGCCGGAGAACCAGAATGGAGGGGCCGTTGAGCTCAGGGAAGTAGGTACCTAGGTACCTTAGTATCCTCGTTCGTACCTTTGTACCTCCCCCCCCCCCACACCCCACCACAACCCCCACGGTACCAGTGCACCTCCGGCCACCGGTAGCCGGAACGGAGCACTGTTGACCACCCCGACATATGGACAATTGAGATGTCTGGAGCTGACAGCTTGAGCCTGACTGGAGCGCATATCATATGGTGGGTCCATAGAGGTTCCAGAAGTCCCCACTGTGCAACAGTTGACCTCATCTCAAGTCTGGTGCTGGTGCTAGCACATGGATATTGGCATTGAATGGGGGACCCGCGACCGACGGCGCCGGGGAAACTGGGGGAATAATCTGGAGGGTTGGAGGCTCATCACCTCTCTGAACGACAGCTCGGCAAAGATGGGCGGCCACGATATACTCTTGTGATGGATAAACCGGACGCGAAGTCCGTCTTGGTGTCCCTGTTGATTTCCCGCTCTATATAGATAGACTCTCCAGAACTGCTCTTGCTTTCCTGTTTTCCTTTTCTCTTTCTTCCCATTGCTCCGCAGACTTCAATATAATTTCTCCTTCCCACGAATTGCTGTCTATTACCTTTTATACTTAGGAAATCAGCCGCCTAGTGACTTGACTTACACGGGAAACTCACGGTAATCTTGAAGAGCTCAAAACAGACACACCAGCCTTGAGTCGTCACCATGTCAAGCCGTATATTAGCAGGAAAGCTTGCATTAGTGACCGGTGCCTCACGAGGTATGTATAATAGATAAACACACCTCAGATCTTATCCCATACTTCCGAGAAGGCCACTTCCATTGACATCTCACAAGGCATCGGTGCCGCCATTGCCGAGAATCTCGCCTCCAAGGGGGCCAACATAGTCCTCAACTACACCTCAAACTCGTCCAAAACCCTCACGGCCGAGCTGGGCAAGAAGCTAGAGTCAGCATACGGCATCCAGACCTTCAGCGTGCAGGCCGACCTGGGCACGCCCAACGGGCCGAGGGCCCTCATCGAGGCCACGAGGGACCACTTCTCCGCCTCTCCCCCCTCGCCCGGCTACAAGTTCCAGCTGGACATACTCGTCAACAACGCCGGCGTCGCCAAGAACGACAAGCTCCCGGACATCAAGGTCCAGGACTTCGAGGACACCTACCGCATCAACGTCCTCGGCCCCCTCCTCCTCGTCCAGGCCGCCCAGCCCTACCTCCCCACCGACCGCTCCGGCCGCATCATCAGCCTCTCCTCCATCAGCTCCGACTGCGGCTTCCTGGGCCAGGCCGTCTACGGCGGGTCCAAGGCCGCCGTCGAGGCCATGACGCGCGTCTGGGCCCGGGAGCTGTCGGAGAATGCCACCGTCAACGCCATCAACCCCGGCCCCGTCGAGGGGCCCATGTACGCGGCCAACACCGACGAGTTCAAGCGCGCCATCAAGGGCTGGATCGAGCACGCCCCGCTCATGAGGGCCAGGAAGGGAGTCGATGCTGACGAGGTGGTCCAGGCGGCTGAGAGCGAGGGCGGCAGGCCGGCGTATGTGAAGGATATTGCCGGCATCGTGGGCATGCTGGTTACCCCTGACGCGGCCTGGTGTACGGGCCAGGTTGTTAGTGCTAACGGTGGCTTGTTGATGAAGTGAGAGTCGCCTGGACAGGAGGCGGGGTCAAAGTGGTATGGGTGAGGGTCTGCAAGGACGAGGAGGGGTCGGTCTGACCGGTGTGTACAAGTAGTTGTGTTAGAGTATTGTAGCAATTCCAAGCCCTCTTGTTCAGATCTCTCCCCCTATTATTACCTCATTGAAGAAAACATCTATTGACAGCATTCACACAGCGTCCAGGCCAGTGTCTACATATGACGCTATAATGCCAAGCAAACCCGAGAGCGCCTGTCCGCCCCAGCCAGGAGAGGGAGGGAAGGAGAGAGGGAGAGAAGAGAGAAAAGAAACGAGAAAAGAGAAAAGAGAAAAAGAGACGAACAACAGGAAAAAGTATCATCTCTAAGCAGCAAGTCACCGCGCTTCCTCGTCCCGAAACAGCCACTTCCCACCAGGCCTCATCGCCTCCCGGTACCGCTCATGCACCAACGCCTTGCGGATCTCCTCAGCCTGTCTCCTCTCCTCCGCGCGCTCCTGCGTGTTCGGGAACTCCACATTCCAGAACCCAGGCGGGCTCGGCATACGGGCATACCTCTGCCGGTGCTTCCCAAATTTGTTCGCCAGCTCCCAGGTCTTGGCCTGCAGCCAGGTCTCCTCCTTCTCCTCGCGCGTCATGGTGCCTAATTTGTAGGCCTCGTCACCGAGGTAATCCTCAAGCAGCTTGATGTCTTCGGCACGGGTGGCCACCGAGGGGCCGATGTTGGAGCGTTCGGCCTCGGCGAAGGCCCGGAATGTCTTGCCGCAGCAGGATGGGTCGGTACAGCCCGTCTGTGCGGCGCGCTCGGCTGCTGATTTGCCGCGGTTGACTTCATCATATACGTAGCTGAGTCCATCATTGTATCTTGGGTTTGGCTTGAAGTCCTCTGGCCTTAGCTTGTCCATCGGCTTTCGCCGGATAGGGGTCTTCTCCCTGTCTGTCAAACGGCCACGTGGCATATCATCGCGCAGGATGGATGGTTTCTTCGGTGGCCGTCCTCGAGCTACGGTGGTTTTGGGTGAAGGAATGTTGACCGTGCTCAGTTGCGCAACAGGCGTGATAGTCGCGTCTTTAGTTAAAGACCTTTTCCCATGAGGTAGCTCCCGCGGTGCGGGAACCTTTGGGAAGTCCTCATGATCACCGAAGAAAGCATCCCGTGGAGTATGCAATCCCAGGGGTTCGGGTCGAATGATGGGCTTTGGCGTTCTTACGGAGGGCGAGTTCAGCAGAGCATCGAGACGGCCCCTAGCTACAGGACGCTGAATGTTGTCGAGATCCGCAGTCTCGTCTTCCGCAAGGCTTCTAACCCCGATATCGAGAAGTGGACTGCGGCTCTTATATGGTTGCTGGTTGTGAGGCGTTATTGGCCGTGACTGGCGCCCGAGTGCGATATGGAGCGCTGAGGCTTGGAAGGCGGGTAGGATTAGTCCTAGGTCTTGAGCCGGTGTGGGCGGTTTACCGGCTGCAGCAGATGGTGCAGTGGCATCACTCTTCGAGATCTCGCTTGAAAGTGGTCCAGTAGTGCTCTCTGCATCTGCCTCTTGGTCTTGCTGCCTGTTATGTGATCGGTCTCTGCGTTTCCTTGGAGTCGGGACGTGAGCGTCTTCCTCAAAGTCAAGACTCTCAGCGGGGACGAAGTTATGAACCTCGCCGACATATTCGGGTCCCGAACTGCTATGCTCAGACTTGATCCTCTGCAGCCTCTGGTAATTAGGCTCATCCTCCCTGTCATGCTTCCTCTTGCGGACTGAGCGTTCGGATACAAAGACAGGGCCATCCGACGACAGCTCGACCTTTACGAGAATCCTTGATTCATTATTCGAATGCTCTGGAAGTCTTGGTAGCTCAATGTTGTCGTCCAAAGGGCAGTCCTCACCGGTTGAATCCTTAGTTATAGCCTCAGAGAGATGACTTTGGACGACCTGGCGAGGGTTGTGCTCAAGGACGGCACGCGTCGGGCTTGTCGAAACCCCTGTCGTATCTGAAACGGCACCTATGAGCTGCTCGAAGCTCGAGTCTGGACTCGGTCTCTTTGGTACAGAGGTGGTAGGATCCAGAGTCTCGTCATCCATCGAACCTCCGTGTCCCGTCCCCTCCGGCCGTGGGTCTGGAATCACATCAGGCGCGTGCCGGCTCTGGGCCAATTTCTTCCTCAGGCTAGCAATCAGTCTGTCGCGCGAATCCACGCCTTCTGCCCATCTGTCGATCTCCTCGACCCTTTGCCGGAGCTTTGACTTGTATTCATCGCGAGAAAGCTCCAGGGCTTTGTATCTCACTCTGAGCTTATTGTACTTCTTCTGTACGATCGAGGTCGCATCAACACCCTGTCCTTGAGGATTTGCATGCTGAGGGTCGGAAGCTTTATTTGGCGACAGTTCTCCCAGGACCTTGCGTCTCTTGGGTGAGGATTCCGGTGCTCGAACCCTTTGAGTTTGCCGAAGCCTCTCGATTTCATCCTTCAGCGAATGATTTTCCTGCTGTAGACGGTCGACTTCGGCGGCTTGCGTTTTAAGCTGCTGCAGCTCCGCGAAGAGCTCACTGTCCTTGTAATCACGGGCTTGTAACTCTGCCTATAGTCTTAGCGACGATACTCAAGAACGAGGCTTACAGGCAATGGATACATACCCGTCCGTATGTTCTCATCAAGTCTGTCGAACGCGGCTGCCAGAGCCTCCTCGACGGCAGATCTGCCGCTCTCGAGCCAGGCCGACATCTCCGCTCAGTGCTAGTGAACCCGCAGAGCCATAGATGATGACAGCTTGTGCAGCTACCGCTTCGTCCGATGTGTGAACTTGGCGCTACAGAGTGGTCGGTGTAAATCAGGCAAGGATAAGGATGTACCTAGGTAGATATTAGACATGTGGACGCGCTCTTCCAGGCTGCCACACCGCGGCGACGCGAATCATAACGCGAAGGTGCAGTGGCCACTAACGCCACCAACCGCCAGGTCACATGGGTCTACAGGGGTGACACGGACCAAAGGCTTCTACCACAAGGTTCCAGACGGTCCTGCAGGGCGTTCCCGTCCCATCTGGTCGGTAATCTGTTGGATTATCAAAGCTACGTTTACCCACCCAGGCTTACCTCGAGCCAAATGATCTTCTGGCGTCCAGAAGGTTGGTATCTGTCATTTACTGTAGTTGACCGTAGCGGTTTGTTTTGCCCCAGGATCTCATATGGGTGTATACGGGCACCAACGAGGAACATTAGAAGCCACTCAGCTTAAGCACCTCGTTTCTGGGTAAGAGTTCTCTGTCCCTGGCCGCATCACAGTCTGCATCTAACTGCATTAGACTGACTGTCAGAACTGGTTCGGTCTTCATGGATCGCAGACAAACACAAATAGACGTCTGCGGGGGATATTACGATATTCTCGGCAGGGAGGTTTTCTATCCGGAACACCGCCCTCCGACGCCATTGTGCCCGTGTGACATCAGTTGATTGTGGATCGCAAAGAAAGAAAACGATGTTGCATGGCGAGGATCATGGCAACCAACTGCGTGGTCCGGCTTAATACCCAGCCTGTTCTCTTGTCACGTAGTACCACACATAGTCAATTAATATTCGGAGATACTTAGCAACCATCATTCATTACTGATCAATACGTTTTGAAGACGGTGACGCACGTGGCAAGAAGATACCACACATGGCCACATCGGAGAAGGCGAGGCTACCGTAGGTACACTAGTTGGGGTTCCAACGAGGTCCATCCGTTCCATCGGGCTAGTGAGTCTGTTGACGTTGACTGCTCGAGTTGAATTGCCTAGGTAGGAACTTATGAAAAGACCCCGAGGTTCGAGAAGAAATCCACCGACCGACAGTGGACAGTACAGTACATTTTACTCTACAACTTTGAACTAACAAAATGGGGTTTCGTCAACATTATGCAACGGGGTCGGCTAGGCGGCAACCAGACGGCCAGACGGCCAGACGGCTTGCTACTATGGTAAACATCTGTTCTAGCCCAATCAATGCAATCTTTCTCGTAGGTACCTCGGGCAGAGGAATCAAGGCTGTTCTCTCCCACGTGCCTCCCTAACAATCTGGGACATACGGATCCGATCTCGGGACCTCTTCCCTTACGGCATAACACCCCATTATCTTCCGTATCGCTGCTGCAAGGGACATACTAATCTCGAAACCAACGCGCTTGCTGCTGCCGCTGCTGCGGCCTGTACCAACAGGCCACGGACCAAGAGATGGTCAATTGAGGAGACATCGTTCTTAGATGCAGCAAGACCCCACCTTCCATTTCAGGAAGATGGCATTGTTTGGGTTTATCGGCAAAACTTAATGAAGTACACAGCATACTAAGTACTTCTATGTGGATAGAATAAGCCTGCCTAGGTACCTCGGTAACAAGACACTATATACCCTAGGTAGGTACGAAGAGGAGGTCTGGACAAACACCTGAGGTACCCAGATTAATCCCAAGGTTGGTAAGTGCTATTGGCAGAACCTGGACCGGCTGTTCAGGTGTCTTCTTGAACCCGTGGACTGCATGGCCAGGGTTTATTGATATCGTACTATATGTATCGCTTGGTGGTTTGTGATTCCCACTGAACAGCCTGCAGGACGGCGAAACATCTCCACCACACCATCTGATCCCACTACAATCCCTGCATGCGTTTTGCTTGGAGACCCTGGAGCCCTCGAAGACCCTGGAGACTTGCAGCGAGCCCGGGGAACAAATTCCTAAAGCATCCACCGTCCCAGTCACCGTTACTGTCACTATCATTGCCCAGGTGGTCCTGGGCAGTTGCAGGTGGCGGGCACAGAACTGAATTTTTTCTTCCCATGCGCATTCTCCTGCAGATCATCCACTGGATTCACACTGCGCCTGGCGAATTATTTGCCCCTGTTCAACACTAATCCTGACTGTCCTTGCTGTCCTGTAAGGAAAAAGGACGGCCTGGCCAAATTAGCACTGGATCTTACTTTCTGAGCCCCTCTGCACCTGGCTTGTTTATCCCTCCCTCCACAATGCCAGATACATAGACTAGGTAGCTATAGTACCTAGGTACCTAGGTAGTTTAGGTGAAGCTGCTAGTGTCTACCTAGTTTGGGTACGTACCCAGGTATCTACCTATCTACCTATCTCCGTCATTCCCTCCCTTCCAAGGTTCCAAGGGTTCAACTTGACCTTCGGTCTGGACCTCATGAAAGGCGAGATAGGGAGGAAGAGGGGGAGGGTGAGAGAGGAGCAACAAGTAGCAGCAAGCAGCAGTAGAAGGTTTGTTTGTGTGACACAATAATCTTATATTTTGCCTGTCTCACTTCTCTGGTCTCCCCTCTCCCCCAACATAAGAACAACCTTGGAATCTCCTTGGACGGACAACCTTTGGACACAACCTGCAGGGAAGCCCACCTGAAGTGATATCCCACAACAAATAAAGAGCCAGAGTGAGAAAAGCCTTCACCTAGACCTCCCTTTCCATAGTCCTCGCCTGTGCTTTCCCTGTTAACAGACGGGAGACAAATCCACTTTCAATTCCCATTTCTCAACCTTGGAAGCCCGAGCGCAAGCGCAGGCGGGAAGAAAATTCGGTTCGTACCTGCCCCACGAGCCGACCAAGCAACCAGGCAAACGGTTTTCACCCCACCTCCACCTTCCCACCCTACCTACCTACCTACCCTTCACCCTCCTTCCCTCCAAAAAACTTCCAAGAACGGACCTTACAACCTCAACATCCTTCTCTCCTACTCAAACCTCCTCAACTCCAATCCATTAACAAGACTTGTGATCCGCGCCTTGCAGATTACAATCCAACTATCAACCACCAAACCCTTTTACTTACACCCACTATCATAATGGATGCCAACACCTTCGGCGGCGGTGCTCCTCGCGCCTGCTACACCTGTAAGTTTGATACCAGCACCTGTTTTTCCCATATTACCTGTTGCCCATTGCTTGTTCCCGCCTTCGAACGCGAGCCTCTTCGCATCTCCAGGCAGCCTTGCGACCGAGGAATGGGTTCTTCCAGCTTTAGGTGCCCCTCGTATCAGTCGCGATGGCCGTTTGTGTCTGTTACTGTTGGGGCATCCAAAGCTTCGCCGTTTACGCTACGAACGTATTGCACAAACACCGTTGGCCTCTTGATGTTTGCCCTCGGGACCTCGACCGAACCGGCTCAGTCCCCTCAATGCCTCGGTGTCGAAGCAGATCACTTCACTCCTTTAGCTTGTCGCAGCGACTCGTTCTAAAAGCTCTTTCCAGGGCGCAATATGTATCCCTACGTTTATTGAAAGTTGGTGTGGTGTTGAGATCTGACGAATGTGCGATTTAGGCGGTGCGACCGATCACCAGGTATGAATGGTCACAGACGGGGACGAACATTGTCGATGGGTATATTGTCGTCGCAGACACTGACCAATTACCATTTTTACAGGCTCGCGAGTGCCCCAACCGTGGACCCGCCAAGTGGTAAGTGCAGAGCTATCATCTATATCATGTCGTTGAATGTTCGCTGACTTGTCGTCCATCTAGCTACAACTGCGGAGGCGAGGGTCACATGAGCCGTGAGTGCCCGGAGGGTGCTAAGGACCCCAAGACCTGCTACCGTTGCGGTCAGCCCGGCCACATCTCCCGTGACTGCCAGTCCGCCGGCAACGCTGGTGGTGCCCCCAGCGGTGGCCAGGACTGCTACAAGGTTCGTTGATACTGGTTAACTCTGTCAAATGGTCTCAGCTAATGGATTCTCAGTGCGGCGAGGTCGGTCACATTGCCCGCAACTGCCCCAAGAGCGGTGGTGGCTACGGTGCCGGTGCCGGTGGCTACGGTGGCGGCTTCGGCGGCGGCTTCGGCGGCCAGCAGAAGACCTGCTACTCTTGCGGTGGCATTGGACACATGTCCCGTAAGTCAAATTATTTAGGATGCATCGCGTATCTTGCACATTTGCTGACTTCCATCAGGTGACTGTGTCAACGGCTCCAAGTGCTACAACTGTGGCGAGAACGGTCACTTCTCCCGTGACTGCCCCAAGGGTACCTCCACCGGTGAGAAGATCTGCTACAAGTGCCAGCAGCCCGGCCACATCCAGGCCGAGTGCCCCTCCGCCTAAATGTCCGCCTAAATGAGCTGCGGCATACAGACGACTACTATTGACAACCGACCTGATGCGTTGAGTGGCGGTGTGATGCGCCTCACTGATGATGGAGGGAGGCTGTGGACGCGCGATGGGAAGCGAAGTTCCGGCTCTTGTGGAGCGGAACTTGGACAACTTGGACCTGTGGTGTGACGGTCGTCTGGATACCCCGGAGATCATGATTTATGGCTCTTTGTTATTTTTGGTCATGCTTTTTTACGATGCTGGCCCCGGTTTTATGGGGTCAAGGTCTAAACGCGAGTCGAGGAACGGCCTGGGTCTTCCAACACGGGTGTCTGGCATATGCATCGAATTTCGGTCTCGACTTACATCGGGAATTCGGCATAATGATTTGCTTTTTTAAAAAATAGGGGAACATATGGCACGGCAACGGAATCTTGCACTCTAGTCGAGACTTGATCAAAAGGATCTTGAGAGGGAATTGATGACAACAAAATTACCCATCTACGATACGCTCATCACATGTTGATGTGCTTTCGCTTGTTTCGCTTCGCTTCGGGAACAAGTTCTCGCTTGATATGCATGCTCTGCTCCTCTGCTCCGGCCATTGTGTCTCAAGTACTCAACTAACCTTATTAGCAGCTTCTAGGCCTTCTGCTACATCTAGCAAATCTACGGCCTCTTGAAACGAGGGGCATCAGCCATCGATGAGTGCCTCCCCTTTACTCGCATCACCCTCGCCACTATTGTCTCGAGTACTGCGCCCATAAGCGTCGGCAACCCTCTGCCCCACGCTTTCGCCACTCCAGTAGGCCCCGGTTGCTGTGCCCAGTGCGACAAATGGTGCCGTGTGTTCTCCTGCCAGCCACAGACCCCTGCTGGACCATCCCTCTCTCATCGTCCTTATGTCCCTATCGCCCTCCTCCAAACCTACCTGGAAGTTGCAGTAGCTCCCGTTGCCGGCGAGGTCATCCGCCAGCCAGGTCGTCGAATAACTGCACACGGGCACGCAGTCCGGGTCCGCGGCATCAAAGTTGGGAAGCTTCGAGTAGTAGGGCCTGAAGAAGTCGTAGATGAACCCGTCCCTCTCTGCGCCGCCCTGGGGGAGGGCGCGCACGGCGTTAACGATGTGTTGCGACTGCGAGCCGTACGTGTAGAAGAGCAGGGTCGGGTTCGGCGGGGCGTCGGGCGCCTCGCGGAGGGAGGCCAGCTCGACCACCTCGATGGTCCAGCGCTGCGGGTTGGTGTCGCCCGCGAAGCCCGGTGAGAGCCACTGCGCGAAGCCCTGGACCTTGCGGCCGGCGACGGAAGGGTCCGGGTCCAGCCAGAAGGCCCGGGGGAAGGATATGTATACCTTCTCCAGGCACCCGTAGCTGATGTTGTTGATGGACTTTGTCAGGAGGGGGGGAAGGGGTGGGTCGAAGGCCTGGGGGTTCTTCTGGAGCCAGCCTAGTGGGCAGGTCACTATGAGCTCGTCGAATGAGAGTTGTTGGTGCTGTTGTGGGGTCCCGGTTGGTGGTGGTGATGATGATGGTGATGATGATGTTGTTGAGAGCGTCACGCTGACGGGACCTGATGGTGTAGAGCGGGCGTGGATTTTGGAGACGTAGGTGTTGTATCTGATGGTTGCGCCTGCGAGTGCTGGGGCGGCGATGTGAGCTAGGATCTTGGTGTATGTCCCGACGCAGAAGAGGTTTTCTGTGATATGCCTGTCAGTTATTGGAGGCGCACATGCGAAGTCACAGGGTCAAAGGGACGGCAGACGGAAAGGGGCAACCTGAGATAACCTACCGCCTTCTATACACTCCTCCAGCCAGAAGTACTTCAAGCTTTGCCTCTCAACCGGACTACCGACCCAAGCACCCCAGAGATCGGCCGTCTGGAGCACAATCTCCCTCTTCCTCTGCCAATTCTCTGTCGTCTCGGGGATCAACTCCCTCAACTTCACCTCGTAGAAGTCACGCAGGCTCTCACTCGGGTCTATCTCAGCACTGTGCTTATTGGAGTACTTGAAGGCCGCCTGGACGATGTCCCACATCATTTCCAAGTGGCCCTCACCTTCCTCCAGATCATACAGCTTGCCATCCTCGTTGAAGACGTAGGAGCCTCCATCCCAGCTCCCCATGGCCGTATTCGTCTTCTTGGCGATGTCCAGGATGGGGTTGGACTTTGTGCCATGGATCCAGTTGGGGCCCACATCGACCGGCACACCGTTGGCGAGGCGGTCCTGGTATAGACGGCCGCCTATCCTCTCGCGGCCCTCCAGGATGGTCACCTGGAAGCCGTGCTGGAGGAGGATGTCTGCGCAACGCAGGCCGGCTAGCCCTGCACCAATGATGCCGATGTGTGGGACGCGATCGGACTCTTGCATTTCCTATGTTCGATAATCAGCGTGTGTGTTTTCATATATTGCAATGTAAAGTTGCCCTCCTCTAGGGATTGGGTTGCGGTCGAGTCCTCTACCCCTAAGTCCTGCATTCTTCGCCGCAATGCGGATATGTCGTTTCACCGCGTCGTCAATGGTGCAGCCTTGTCATCTCGTGCACATGATCAAACACTCATTCGTCCCACGGAATGCAAAGGGGAAGTTTGTTCAAGTTCGAGGTCAGGGTAACATCTCACCTTGGGTTTCACGTTCACACTCTCCATGGCCTGTGCAATTCCCCGCGAATTGAGACCCGATATACCCTGGAATGGTATCGATCGCAGGTCCTGGTAGATCAAGGACTTATGTCGCAAAGTCGGACTGTTGCATGTCATTGAGTAAGCATCCATATTGGCTCAACAGGTGATCTGCTTCCAACACCAGACTTGATCGTGAAATGAAAGAGGGATGTATTCATGTGTGTTGTGTGTGTAGAGTATAAACTATACGACTGATTGTGTGACGGTAGGAAAATGTATAGCCCCAGATATGAATGTCGCCGTCACTGGCCCAAGATACGTGTATGGAGGGGTTGTTCCACCAGTATACGATAGGCACCTGAGCCCAGTGAGACATCCTCGAATATTTGAAAGCCCAAGTGGCAGAAGGCTAGGAGGAAGCCAAGGATGACCAGTCCAGGATAGGTAGAGCCCGCAGAGTGTAACGCAGTGCTCAAGTGGATTCGTGATAGCCAGCATTGCTTGGGATCCCCTGGAGAGATGTTATATCCATCTGCAGCCTCGTTGGGATGTAGGCCCTCCAGGGGCCCTGCCATGAAACGACATTTGGTTCTCTGCTAGGTTGAGCGAGATGTTCGCAGCCACAAGCATATCCTCCACATAGTACATGAAGGGCGCTGGCGTGGGGTGTAGGATAGCAGGCAGCCAATGGTGTCCCCGTAAGCAGCCATGCCTCGACCTTTTGGGTAAAGGCTGCGGATCCGGTCTTTGGCAGAGGAGGTGATGCGTGGTCTCGATGGGCAAGGACAAAGCTGCACTTTTGGTACGTGTATGACAAGTGGACGAGCGAACACGGACATACCTACTGCTGATGAGGCGCATCCAACCTCTTGCTGGCGTTATTGAGATGTGAGCAGTTGGGCTGAGGAGCCTCAAGTTCAACAACTCCTGAAGTTGGGAGAGGGTCAAAGTCTCAGGTCTCGGGGATGCTGTTATTCCTACTTTCCAAACACTGTGGAATGCGCTCGCACGAATCGAATGAAGTTTGTCGGGAGAACGAATCCCTATAGTTCACTCGACTGAGCAGACGGTGTAGATCACAACAAGCATATGTCTCGCCTGGGCAGAGCATCGCACAGGGTTTTCCTGTGACCCGTTGATAGTGATCCCGATTGGTGCTTGACTCCATCCTTGATAGTCCCCACTCAAGCTTCGTCTTGACGCTGGCCGGTTGTCTTGATCATGTCTAGAGGCAGCATTTTCGGAGATAAAGGCTCAAGCAAGGCTGAGCATTATATTGATCCATCGGAAGACATGGCTCTCAGCTGAACCTGTCTGTAACGATGAGGTTCGACACCAGGGCGGCGAAATGTCGTCACACAGGGGTCCGAACTTGTAGTAGTGTCAACGCCCCGGGCGGTACGGACCTCAGTGCTCCAGCTTCGAGAAACCCCACTATGCATGTTCACATGCTCGAATCCAGGGTCCAGAGCCAATCTGGGGAAGCTGGAGAGACATGACCAATGAGAGACGATGGGAAATAAGCCCTAATCCCAGTCAGTGTTCCCCGGGCCCAGAGAGTTGTCGACTACACGTGTACTTGAGTACCAAGGGAGAATGATGCCGAGGCATCTCATCATGATCAGGGGTCACTCGCTTATATCGTGCCCCATGCCATACTCTATGCACTTATGTATGTATGCCGTGGCTTCGGCATTCCGTCTCCCACCTTGATGCAAACCCGTCCTTATAAGTCTGTCCTCTTTCTCAACAACAAACCATTTTGCTCCAGAGAATACCTCCAGCATCTCTGCCTGAAGTGACCGCCTCTGTCCCCACTGATACCTACCGGGTTTCTCTCTCCATTTGCCAACCTTTTCAACTCTTGCTTGCGCGGGCGTCCCGTTGACCTTACTGTACGCGACCTCCACAATGGGCTCAGTGGCCGCTCCGTCCAAGACCTTCACCCGCGAGCAGGTGAAGAAAGAGGGCAACACCGAGGATCAGATCTTGTTCATCATCGACAGCAAGGTCTACGATGTTTCCGACTTCCTAGACGCGCATCCCGGCGGTGAGGCCGTCCTACGGCAAGTCGCCGGAACAGATGCAACGGATGTATTCTACAATCTGCACAGACACGAGGTCTTGACCGGGAAGTACGCAGACCTCGCCATCGGTACCATCGAGGGCGAGAAACCCCAGGTGGTAAATCCCGGTCCGGGCGAGTTGTCAAAGGTCCCGTATGCGGAACCACTGTGGTTGACGCCGCAGTTCAAGAGTCCGTATTATAATGATAGTCATCGGAGGTTGCAGAAGGCGATTCGGAAGTTCACTGATTTATATGTGACACCGGAAGCGCAAGCTAAAGAGAAGGATGGCACGTTCATCAGCCAGGAGCTCATCGAGCACATGTCGAGGGAGGGTGTGCTACATATGCGTCTCGGACCTGGGAAGCACCTGCAGTCCGCGCCGCCATTGCTAGGCGGCGTCGTAAAGCCCGAGGAATTTGATTACTTCCATGATCTCATCGTCGGGCAGGAACTCACACGTTCGTCCGCACGAGGGTTCCAGGACGGAAATATGGCCGGAATGACAATCGGGCTGACGGCCGTGCTCAACTTCGCCAACGACGAGTCCTTCAAGAAGAAGATTGCCGACGAGGTCTTCAGTGGCAAGAAGAAGATCTGCTTAGCCATCACTGAAGCCTTTGCTGGCAGTGACGTGGCGCGCTTGCGAACAACGGCCGAGAAGACGCCTGATGGAAAACACTACATTGTCAATGGTACCAAGAAGTGGATCACCAATGGTGTCTTCAGTGACTACTTCGTCACGGGTGTGCAGACGGACAAGGGGTTGAGTGTGCTGCTCATCGAGAGAGGCGAGGGTGTTGAGACGAAACTCATCAAAACCAGCTACTCGACCGCCGCTGGTACGACATTCATCACATTCGACAACGTCAAGGTTCCTGTGGAGAACCTGCTTGGGAAGGAGAACCAGGGCATCTATGTCATCCTCAGCAACTTCAACCATGAGCGATGGACTATGAGCTGTAAGTTATCAAGAACTCCTACTGATCTTCCGGGTATGGCAAATTTCTGAAGCTAACTCACTCATCCTTCTAGGTGGCACTGTACGATATTCTCGGACCATCGTCGAGGAGAGCCTGAAGTGGGCACATCAGAGGTTGGTCTTCGGGAAGAGGTTGATTGACCAACCCGTCATCCGACTCAAGCTGGCCAAGATGATTGCCCTTGTCGAGGCACACCAGTCATGGTTGGAAACAATCACCTATCAGATGTGCAATATGCCATACTCGAGCCAGGCGAAGCATCTTGGCGGACCTATTGGCCTGCTAAAGATGAGCTGCACACGTATGGCACACGAGATTGCAGACGAGGCGGTGCAGATCTGGGGTGGGCGAGGATTGACACAGTCTGGAATGGGACGTGTTATCGAGAACTTCAATAGGGGTTATAAGTTTGATGCGATTCTGGGCGGTGCTGAGGAGGTACTGGGAGACCTCGGTGTTAGACAAGCCATGAAGTTTATGCCTAAGGAGAGACTGTAGGACATTATTGACTGTCCTTGGCTATCCTGGGAGACACGAGATCTAGGGCAAGGGTCATATATGACGAGGCTGCCCATGACAAGGCCTAGGTATGGATTGCAGGATAGGGTAGGTTTGGAAATGACTGGATGGTCTCACCCTTCTCATCCACAACAATTTCAATGTTCCGATGTACATATCGGCAGGAGTTCAATAGACTGACTGTGATTACGGCCTGTTCCGGCCTCAAAATTGACACTTTTGGAACGTATACTCTGTATGAAGTTTCGCAGGTTGAAGTGAAGGCATTCGGAGTTAACTCATGACGATATTGCTTAAATCCATTTCCGGACCAATAAGCGCAGTCGCAAGTGTGATGATGTGGCCCAAGCGCGGGATCCCGCTAGTGTAAGCAGCCGTGGAAGATTGGGCGTGCACTACGGCTTAGCGGGAGGGAAGGAAGGAAATGTAGGAAGGAGGGGGGTACCAGGGGGGGGGCGGATTGATGCTACCTAAATTTTTGGCCGAGCCCGCAGCAACAACATCATCTCACCTCCAAGGTTGCGAACCGGCGAGCAACTGCAGCTCCACACTACAGCTGATAACCAGCCTTCACTCTCCCTGCCTTCGCGCAACCTAGGCGTAATACCTATATCCTCTCCGGTCATATGTAGGTCAGTCTCTCTATGCAGAGGCTTGCAGGGTGCTGTTTGCACTTAGCTGCGGATTGGCGACGGTCGAAGAGCTGAAGCTAATCGATGTATCCTACTCAGACCGACCAGCCAGCCCACTTGCGCATCTTCTCCCCAAGGCAGAAAGCCCCCATCAATTCGTGCCCCTACACGCGACGTGCACCTCTAGAGTCGCGACCACCGACAGTTCTAAAGCTGGATCTAGCCTTGTGTCGCCCGGCCTGCCTGCCTTCCACCTTCCCGAACCAGCACTCCACGAGGAGCAGCTTCATTGCCACCTTTTCAAGCACGAGGCAGTGACCGCCCCCTGCGATCCATAAGCTCCCAAGCCGGCGAGATGAACCACCATCATCTGCCGGCTGGGTCGCCAGCCATGCCAGGAAGGGGTCATGGAGGCCCACCTGGTTACCCTATGGGAGGGAGTCCTGTCCCAAACCCAGCTCCCGGACTACATGTGACGCCGGCTTCAGCTTCAGGGCCACCACAGAGAGGTGGTCGGGGCCGCGGCCAACACTTCAATCCGCACCACTCCCCGGGCCACTTCCAGCCGTACACACCATACCAGCCCACTATCTACAACCCATATGCCAATGCCTACAACAACGGCTTTGCCTATGCCTCTCCACAATACAACATCCTTCCTCCTCAATACGGTCAGAGCGGCGCATTGCCTCAGAACTACGCCCATGCATACCAACAGCAGTTCTACCCGCCTCCGCAGCAGTTCTACAACACCAACCCAATCCCACAGTACCCCGGGCCTCAGTCTCCGTCTTTCAGTATCCCATATCAGCCGCCTCCTCAATCCATTGTCTCAGTTCCGCCTTCCGAAGTCGTTCCTTTTTCCCCTGGCATTCCTCCACCGATACCATCTACACCAGCATCGCTTCACTCGTTGCAACACACCCCGATCCCCATGGCACAACCTATCTACCAGCCCCCCGAGCTGCCCGTAGCCCCCACATTCTCCCCCAGGCCTCTCATTGCCCAAGAGACCGGGGCCGCACCACAGTCCGATACACATATCAAGACGCCTGAGGCTCCCCAGGTGGCTGCTCCTGCCGAGCCCAGTCCTGCATCGCAGGATCTGCCATCTTCCCCTGAGTTTGATCCTCTTGACCCTCGCCCGGAGACCATCGCACATAGAGTAAGTCATCAAGCCCCCAGCGCCTGCTCAAGCCCCTTTTTACTCGTTGTACGTATTATAAGAATCGAGCTAACCATTCCCAGCTGCCTTGGACTACACACCCTGACGAGCCATGGCCTAAGAGCAACAAGCCTAAGAGGAAGAAGAGGGTCCTACCGAAAGACGCCCAGGGTGTGGCAATGCGAACAGCAAAGGCTATTCCGACAGAGGCTTCCCAAGGCACTGCCGAAGCGCAAGAACCACCACCTCAAGACTCGCAGGGCTCAGCTCAAGAGCCTGCCGCTGCCGCTGACCTGCAAGATGATTCGAGTGTCACGGAGAAGACCACATCAACTGTCGATGTTACTACGGATACTCTGACTACGAGCACACCCGACTCCGGAGTTCAACCTTCTGCACCTTCCCTGCAGAAGGCTTCATCTGGAGCTGCGACTGGCCAACCAGCAAAGACTACCCCCCGTCATGTGGCCCCCGCAGTTCCGGTCGTCCCTGTCTTGCCCAAGGAAGGTGCTATTCCCAACAGCAACCCACCCGTTAGCAAGGAACAGGCGACTGAGAAAGCAGAGGATGAGCCCAAACCAACGGTCGAAGCCACTGAGCAACCTAATGAGGAGAGCAAGCCAGCTTCGCCTGTTGCTGTGAGTTCTTGGTCTGCCCTTTTCAAGCGCCCATCGGCTACCAAGCCTGCTACGGCTGGACCAACCCCGCCAAATGGAACCACGGTTAGCGACAAGCCCTTGCCTGTGGCTGATGGCACGGCTACGGTTGTCAAGTCCAGCACTACCTCTTTGGCGGATGTCCTCAAGACGTACGAGGTGAAGAGTAAGGATAAGATCTACTTCATTGAGCCTCGTGCTTTGAAGAACAGAGGCACGGACTGCTATATGAACTCGGTAAGTGTAGAACCATCCTGAATATCTTTGTTCACACCGCTTGTCAAAACAGATATGCTGATAAGCCTGTACAGGTCCTGCAAGTGCTTGTATTCTGTGCGCCATTCTACAACCTCTTGCAACAGATTCGCAGCAACGTTGTTTACAACTTCAAGGGCACCTCTCAAACACCTTTGATCGATGTTATGTGAGTTTCCTGAATACAGAAATGCAGTAATCGGGTAGCTAACAATACTGTGTAGGATCGATTTTCTGGCTGAATTCAGGGCTATCACTTCTGCAGACGACCTGGATCAGTTGCGTAGGAAGCTGAAGAAAGAGGACTATCAGACAAACGGGGAACCTTTCCTGCCTGACATGGTCTACAATTGCATCAGGAAGTTGAGCGCGTTTGCAACTGTGTGGGTGAGTAAAGCTTACTTCCTTTCGGAGACCTTTCGAGGAGGGCTAACAAACACTCCAGCCTGGTTCTCAACACGACGCACAAGAGTTTCTCATGTTGCTCCTCGATGGACTTGATGATGAGTGCAAGAAGACTATTACTGGCCCAGTGAAGGCAGCTTTCGGCTCGGATGATGCCTTCTCTGTTGGAGACGACAACAACGATGATAGTGCATGGACTGAGGTCGGACACCGCCAGCGGCATGCTGTTACTACAGTATCTGGAGACACTCCGGTCCCTAATCCCATCAGCAAGATCTTCGACACCGGATTCCGTTTCGAGTTGCGAGTTCCCGGCAGCAAGGACTCTATCAGGATCGAACCACACAAGTGCATCCCACTTGCCATTGGCGATCCGTCTGTCAAGAATGTTGTTGATGCTTTGAGGCTCTTCACCGCCCAAGAAACTGTGGAGATGGGCAATGCCCAAGGCGCCCAGGTGATCGGCAGAATGCAGCGCTCGATGCACATCCTGCCACCGGTCCTCACTCTTTTCTTTAAGCGCGACAAGAAGGTCGGGAACGAATTCCAAAAGATCTGGAAGTCGGTTGGTTACCCGCTTGAGCTTGAGCTGCCACCGGAGGTTCTATCCAGGCAGATCCGGAACGAGATTGCGGCTGGAGGCCGCGAGCTTCCCAGGTATAAGCTCATTGGTGTCGTTTACCATCATGGCCACAGCGTCACCAGCGGTCACTATACTGTCGATGTTCTTCGTCAAGATGACCAAGAGTGGATCCGGTTTGACGACACCCAGATCACTCGCATCAGCGGCGAGGACGTTGTGGCAGGTGGAGCTGAGGACACACCTGCGAAGTCGACGGGAATCAACAAGACGGAGACAGCCAACGGTCCCAACAGCAACCGCTTCGCCGCCATGGAAGAGTATGACGCCGGAGACAGCGACGGTAACTGGAAGCAAGTCGGCCAAGGAGCGAATGGCACCAAGAAATACAGCAGTGCCGTCAATGGCACATCGTCTGGGACCAGTACCCCTAAGGGCAAGACCGCCAAGACCAACTTCAAGGACAACAACAAGGTTGCATATGTGTTGTTCTATCAGTTACTAAACTAGGAGTATGGTTCTGTTCCCAACAGCTCGAACGGGGTGAAGGGCACCCTCGAACGAGACTCCATTGACTATATGCCCGCTGGTGGTCCTACTACTGGAGACACAATCGTTGATATTACCAGAACAGCTGCAGATCCCTTGCTGGAGCTAGGGTCTGCAGGACCTATAAAGCTTGGGAGCCGGCCTTTCCGAAACATTGTGTCCAGTCCCAATCACCGGGCGCGACAGTCAGAGGCCAATCAGCTTGGCCAGGGCATTTGCAGGAATGCGGTGGCATCAACTGTAATCACTGCAACTGGAGATGCTAGTAGTGAAGAGACGACCAATGGCGGAAGGGCTGGACAGGACGGCCTTGCAGGTGCAGAGGGCAAGGACACCGAGAGCGTACTGTTGGCTCGGCTCACCGAGGTGGAAGGAGAGATATTGGCCCGACTTGACGAGTATCATAACTTGTTGGATCGGCTCGGCGAGCAGAGGGCAACTCCTTTGCCATCTCCCTTCACCCCGATACGAGAGCAGGGGTGTTTCGGCATGGAGGAGCATGGAATTGATGCTGGCACGATTGCGAATGTACCAACAAGGACAGCCACTGAGGATCTTGATATCAGGTCCCTGGACCAGGCTGTTACAAAGGGGGCCGAGCTGCTCACTAGACCTACTGAAACCGCGAATCCGGGATCATCCACGGAATTCGCAAATGACCTACCTACCGAGCTGGGCCAGGATTCTTCGTCCTCGTCGGTGACCCTGGACCACAACGAACCTGCGCCTACGGATGAGGAGATCGCACTGACAATTACAACGAACAATGGCCGGCCTGTCATGGTGGCAACCCATAAGGCTGTTGACAGCGATGCTCCTGGAGATTCAGACGCAGTGAGCGGCGAACAGAAGTTAACGAAGAAAAGGGCTAAGAGATATGAGAAAAGTCGCAGGCAGTTGTTGAAAAAGCTGCACGAGTCGTTGAAAGAGCTGGACGAGCAGCAGTGTATCTTGCAGGCTACACTTGACAATGTTCTCGCACTGGAAGACTCGTGGAAGCAGAGGAATACACAGTCGCTAGATTCAGAGACATGCTCGCCTGAGAAGGTGCGGGAGATCACGGGGTACCGGTCATGGTGCATAGGTCTGCATGAGCGTCTCGACCGCTACAATCCTGGCCTCGACCGCCTATACACACTGGAATATGGCTGGGACTCGTCACATCCAACGTGGCTTCTTGACCACGCACAGAAACGATTACCAAAGTGGCCGGAAGGTGATCAAGTGCCGACGCAGTCTAGAGTCCTTCTGGAGAGGTATTCGCAAGCCCTAATTTACTACCAGCGCCAGTTGTTCAACTCCAATCAATGCTTTTGGGCTTGTAGGCCTGTAGCGGAAAAGTTGACAACCAAGCCATCGCTGCAAGTCTCACAAGGACAGGATGAAGATGTGATAGCGGGTCCGGATGTCAATACAGATGCATCTCATCACGTACCGGACGATTCGGGAGGTTAATTCGGTCATGAACGGTTCACCGCAGGTGTATGATGCTGTTGGCTCTGGAAGACAGCAACGTGGTGGGGGAATCAAGGGGTGTGGCATAGCGAAAAACATCAGCGTTCAAAGGATGCAGATACGAGTTGAGATACTGTACAAAAACAAAATTGACATGATTGTTCCTTCGGAAACCTGAATTTTCGTGGTGGTGATGTGTCTATCCTGTTGTGTATGTAGCATCGTGACATATTGAGCCGGAGTAACATACAGCAAACACACGTAACGGCTCATGGATCGCCTTTACATCCATGAAGCAAGCCTCACTATTACACCATCTGAGTGCGAATAGAAGTATGTAGGAACATGATTCTACTCAGGCAGTCCATCCGGCATGACAACAACCTCCTCGCTCATCTCAAAAGACCCGCAATGCCCTCTCACTTTGAAGGATCACCAGTCATCACCCACCCACTCACTCCAACCACGCGGACGAAGCAAACACCTCCTTCCAGCCCTGCCCCTCGCCTCCTTCCTTGCCCTCAGCCCTCTCGAACCTCTGGACGGACTCGACGTCGGCCGCGCCGAAGTTGCCATACAGGTGGGGGCAGCCGTCGTTGTCGTTGGGCGGGTCGTCCCATCTGACCTCGCCCTTGAGGGCGGCACGGCGGATCTTGATCAGGTAGAGGGTGGTGTGGGCCGTGAAATAGAGGCCGGCTGTGATGGGGACCTGTATGTAGGGGTCAGTCATACATCTTTCTTGGCGTATTGACGGGGGGGAGGGGAGGGAGGGGCGGGAGGGGGGGACTTGAGAGATGGCTGTGATGGTATTTGTTTGTTTCATGTCGGAATGAGTGGTCGCTTAGGGGAGGGATCGGGGGGCTGACTCGCCTGCCGAGCTGTGCTCAGGTGGACGAAGCCGTCCTGTTTGTCCAGGTCCGACAACGGGTACGCATCTGGAAGTGGGGACGGAGGTGCCGAGTCGACTATCTTGTAGACGTATTCGGGGAGGACCTGTGGTGCTGGCATGGTGATGGGTTGTGTTGCGGTGCTGCGGTGCGCTATGCTTGGAGGTGGAAGTGTGAGAGAGAATGAGTAGCTAGCTATGTGTGGAAACTGAAAATCGGGAGGCCCGCGATGGCGGTTGTTTGGTTGTGCTTGGTGAAGCGGGTATCCGTGGCTCGGCTCAGTATATTTGAACAAATTATATCGCCTTTCCACCTGGCTTAGGTCAGACGCCATTCTCTTCAATCAGACATGTGTATGATGATTGGCATTTCCTTGGGGCTCTTATGAAAATGCAGACAATCGAACTATCAGGGATTACAAGTCAGGTTCGAAGATGGCTGGGGGAAGCGTTTGTAATTATTAATAGGTATCATCATTCGCATTTCTTTTCAACGCCAGTCCCCAAGTCGTCATGTAGTACATATGGATAGTCATGATTTGTTTTCTGCTTTCTGGTGCGCTTTCTCCCTTTCTGACCTTCAGCGTCAGAGATAATGCTCCCCGCCAGACTATGCCAGCAAACCTGTGCCGATTTACAGCAGCCCACCATCCGCCTCAACAAGCCACAACTTGGCCAAATCCTTGGTCAATCCCAATCTCAATATCCTCAACACGTCCTCCGCTGATGTGCCAATGTCCAGGCCGGACCTCCAATCCCAACCCCTCTTGACGTTTCCTTGAGGAGCCAGCGGGCCCACGGACTTGCCAGGGTTGCCGCCTGCTACGGACCGATGCAGCTGTGAGGCCAGCATGGAGCTTCCCGACAGTACCAAGCTCCCCTTCGCGGTTGACTTGCTCATCAGGTCAGCCGGTGTGGATCCCTTCAGTAGAGCTGGTGCCGAGGCCAGTACCAGCTGGAAGAACTCCTTGCACGTCTCGTATACCCTGCTTCCAACCGCCTGGATGTCTTCGATGGCTTTCAGCAGGATGTCGAGCTGCTCGAGGCCGATGAGCGGGGAGGATCCGTGTTCACGCTGGCTGTGGTTCACAAACACCAACGCTTCGCCGAGGAGGGCGAGCAGGAAGTCCTCGCCTACAATGGCATCGCGGGATGCGTCGTACAGACCACCGCGAATGTTATCGTCCGAGGAGGCGATGACCACGGTCAAGGCAGCAGCGGCGGACTTCTGCCGTCTTGCGAGTGGCAGAGACTCGTCGTCACGGATTTCGTAGAACTTCCTAAGGGTGGCATAGCCTGCGAGCATCTTGCCAAGCAACTCGGCGGCTTCAAGGTCTTGCTTGGCGAGCCGTTCGAGGGTTGTGTTGCGCTGCCTCAGGAGTTGTCGCAGGTAGTCGTCCAGCTCTGCAGTCGGTGGGTATGCTGCAGACTGGATGAGGGAGTACGCGATGAGGAAGTGCATCACGTCGCGCACCTTGGCCGCTCGGTGGGCGAGGGCGTAGTACCACATTGCCTCGCCGTAACGGAAGCAGGTCTCCTTCAAGATGTCGCCAAAGTGCTTTGGTTTATTGTTAGTCGGTTGCTCGTATATCCTTCATCAATATTACTCGACTTACCTCCGCAACTTGCTCGGCGAACTGGGCCATGCCAAGGTCGCTGAGCAACCGCCACACCTTATCGACCATATCGCTGGAATCAACGTCGATCTCTTCAAGAATGTTCTCCACAAGCTCGCCCACCGTCTCCTCTGCGCGTTGAGGCGAGTCCAACCGACCCAAGACGTATATTGCAATCTCCCAGCCGTCGCGAGTTGCACCAGACGCGTCCTTGACCGACGACAGCTCCTTATAATTTGCTAGCTCTTGTGCGTACTGCATCAGGGTATTGTCCTTGGTACCGTCCGTCTCGTCAGGATCCGTAGGATTGATTCCAAGGACCTCCATATCTTCGATGTCGAGATCATCGAATGCGTAAAGAGCTGACGGTTGGTGCTGCGGTAGCCATCGGCCCAGAGATGCTATCTCTGCCACCGCGGCAGCTACGGGGAGCGACCACGTCCTCAAGAGGGCGATGATTGCCTTGGCATTATCTTCAAATACGCAGGCCATACCCACCTCGACAGCGTTCAGGGAGTTGAAATGGAAGTCAGACGCTACAGCTGTCTGGAAGGACTTGGCCAGGCGCTCCAGGTATCCTTCAGCACCACCGTTATGCGATGCCAGCATTAGGCTCTGATTTGCGGGACGCCGGAATTCCTTGTCACTCCTAGTCTCATCCCACCACCCAAACAGGCCGATCGTCGCTTCGCACCAGTCCTGAGCAGTTTCAAGGATGACATCCGGGGCACCGAGGACGATCTCGAAAATGACGTTGAGATTTTCGTAGATATCCCAGGGTACTTGGCTCTCCGCCTTTCGAGCGGTTGCGGTCCAGGATTGCTGACTCTCGGTCATATCGACATCCTCGGCGCCTATTCGGCTCTTCCCTTCTGCGAAACGTCGAAGTTGCTCCAGCGCGCCTTGCGCCTTGATACGGAAGATGGTCCAGTCGCTACTCCAAATCTCCCAGTTTCCAGCCTTGCCGGGACACATCTCCAGCATATTGATGGTGTCCTGAGTCGCCCACTGCACATTGTCGAGCGCGCGACCGGTGTACTCTAGCTCGCCCCGACGATTAGCCTTGACGGATTCCCAGCCTGCGCTCTCGAGCAGCTTTTGCGCATCCTGAACCTGGCCTCGCAGAAGAGCCATGCAAACTGTCGGCCAGAACATGCTATGACTGGCGGGACAAGGTCTACATCTCAGCACTTCTTGGACCTGAGTAGGATAAGGGTTGTGGTACTCGGAAAGCCAGCGGAACAGCGTCTCTGGGAGCGGCTCAACTACCTTGCCGTCTTCGCCCGCCCGAGTGTGATGTACTTGAAGAGCCAGAGTCGCTAAGTAGGTGGCCTTCTCGAAAGGAGGGGCCTGGGGTGCGGGGCCGATTTCAGCGGCGTGTTCCTCGGATTGTAGTGGGAATGTGTCGACATATTGCTTCCACAGACCGGTGAGCTGGCCAGTAACTGTGGCTAGCGTCTCGTCCAGTCTCTCCTCATCCTCTTCTGGGCCTACGCCGTCTTTGTAGAGTCGAGCGACCAGGTGCTCGGTATCCAGTATCAGCTCTGGTGGCTCGTCGATGCTTGCATAGCCAGACTGGCTGTATAGATCCTTTGCAAGGGAGGCGCACTTGAATGAGTGCCTTCGAGCCCCTGAACGCCCCGCTGTGGCACGGAAGATGCTCTCGGCCTCCCGGAAGACTTGCTCGTCCGCCGCGGGCGTCTGCAACGTCAGCAAGTCGGAAGCATCGCCAAGTTCAATGTCATCATCTCCCCCGTCGTTGTCCATGTCGAGCCACATATCTCCTTCGTCCCTGCCGTCTTGCTCGTCTTCAGAATACTCGTCGAAGTCCTCCAAGAAATTTTTCGCCGAGCGGTTCCGTGTTCGTCTGGCCGGCTCGGCGTCCTCGTCCTCCGCAAAGTCTTCCTCTTCGACTACTTCATCTGTGTCGCTTCCATAGTCCACCTCGAATGAACCTGCGCCCTTACTAGCTGGCGCGTCCTCTTCCTCGTCGCCCTCGTCGTCTTCGTCGCTGACTTCTTCCCTGAGGCGCGATTGTGTTCGACCTGTGCCGGAGCGGACAGGTTGACCCGATTTTTTCGATTTTGGTTTATGTTTCGATGCGAATATGTTCTTTGGAGGCGCAGGTGCGAAAGGGTTCTTAGAAGCAGGACCTGCAGTTTTACCTACTGCAGCGAATGGGTTCTTGACGGGATGAGTCTTGTCTTCTGGACCACTCAATGCGAAAGGGTTGTGAGTCTTAGTAGCACCCACACCCTGCATGAACGAGCTACCCATGAAAGAAGCTGAAGGTGCGCCGACGGGAGTACTGCTTGCGTGCTCGGATGGGGCAGGTCCGGCAGGTGTGGATGTTGGCATAGTATTGCCGAAGTCGAAAAGGCCCTTGCCCTTGCGGCTGGTGTCGGGCGTAGACGGGGCAAGGCTGGTATCGTAGTCGTCGTCGTCTGGGACTTTGAAGGACATGATGAAGGTGGTGAGGAATGCCTTGGCTGTGGAATGGTTTGGTCTTTTGGTGGTAGAGGTCGACAAGGCTGAAATCAAAAGCTACGTAAAGGCTGCATGCACGGTTGATCTTGCCGCGCACTGGGAGCTGGATCGGATATGGCTGATATGTTTGTTCTTTGTGTCCCTGCCGTCGCCTAACCTTTCTGGCCTTGGGTCGTTTGTCGAGGTTGAATGCGCCTCCAGATGGCAGGCAACGTGAAGCTTTGGGAGACGCGACTTTTCCAGAGCTGCCACAGCAATTCGCGACAGAGACGAGGTGCCGGGACCCCTGCCAAAGCTTGAGGGCACGGGCCGTCTATATGTGGTACTACACGGTACGGTACATACCAAGTACTGTGGTACTTAGGTACAACATGTAGGACAGGTACCTGCCTAGGTACCTACGTAGGTATCTAATTGCTTTCCTATCTCGATAGCTAAGGTACCTAGATATCTATATAGGGTTAGGGATACATCTTCGAGCTTGCCCGGGAAAAATCATTGACGACTTGCGCTTCGTATACTACATACAATTTCCCCAGTTTACGATATACGACAGCCTTGTCCGACTTTACTAGCACGTCGATACTTCTCAAGACTTGAACCATGGCATCACTACGCACCCTCAGCTGTTCCACCACCTCGACCCTGCGTGGCGCCCTCCTACCGCGCTTCAGCCCCTCCCATATCCAGATCAGGACCGTACTTACAGTAACTGCCTTCGAGAGGGCCAAGCAAGAACTCTACGGACAGCGCTGGAAGGAGACGCTCAGCCGCAAGCAAAAACAATATGTCGAATACAAGGAGCAAGGCCGTGAGCAGAAGCAGCAGAAATTGCAGGAGGAGCTGGGGGACAACTGGGAGGCTGCCGCCGCCGAGGAGGCTGCTAAGCGATATGGAAGCCGGGCTTTCCAGGACAAGGTGCAGCGCCTGAAGGAGCAGCTTGCTGCCAAAGAGGAGGCGAGTCAGGCTTCCTAAGCGGTCTCTCATATGAGGATATCTGGGTGATTTCGTACGACAATGCACCTGTGCGGATACAAGATTTTCTTTCAATCAGTGCGACGGATAGGAGTTTACCAATATGGACCTCACAGTTTCTCCCAGTCAAATGCCTTTTCCCACGCAGCAGCCGCCTTCAGCACCGTCACATCTTCATATCTACGGCCGACGAGCTCTATGGCCGTTGGAAGCCTCACCTCCGGGTTGTCTCGGGCTGGCACAAATCCACAGGGCAGTGACAGCGCCGGGTGGCCAGTAGCTGTTGCTGTTAGCACGGCAGTCGCGAACAAGTAGATCATGAGACGGATCCAGGCATCGAAGAACTTACAGTTGAATGGGGCGGTATTGTACAATACCGGAGTCAGATTGTCGCCCTTCAGAGGGTCCCCCTTCGTGTCGTCATCCCCAAGATTTGGAGGAGGTATGGCGACCGTTGGCATCACCAGGACGTCGACGTCCTTCAGCGCCTTGTCATATTCATCCTTTGGTATGGTCGTTAGTCTTGACAAATGCAATAATCTGGAGGCTGCCTACTCACAGCCAGACCCTTAACGAGATTCCCTACTCTTCCCTGCAGTGCCGGACCATACTTCTCCTCACAGTAGAGCCATCTGATATACAGATTGCGAGCCCCTGGGCCCATGGCGTCGAATTCTCGCTGGCTGAGACGCTTCGGTGTGGTTAGCACACCTCGGTCAGTCATCGCTAGTTGTTTCCGGCCATCGATGTCGCCAAAGATGGCCTGTCGGCCGCCGGCAATCGGCAGGCCACAGGTCCAGAGTACGGGACCCGTATGATGCGATGGCACAGATACCTCCTTGACAATGGCGCCGAGCTGCGAGAACTTCTCAGCTGCGGCCCTTACGGCGGCAGTGACGTTGGGGTCTTGACCCGGCACCTCGAAACCCTCCTTCAGGATACCGACCCTGAGTCCGCTCAATGCTGTGCTCGAATCCTTGGACAGGGTCTCCTTGACGGCATCAATGAACAGTGTCTTTGGGCTGCCAACCTCGAGTCCAAACCCCGGCTGGCGGTCATCCCATCCATCCGCGCCAGCAATGGCCTCCAGGAGTCTGGCGCAGTCGGGGACGTTCCGCGTCATTGGCCCAGTGTGGTCAATGTTCGCATCCAGGCTCAGAAGTCCAGTATAAGGAACAAGGCCCCACGTGGGCTTCAGGCCGACTATGCCGCAACTAGAGGCTGGGATGCGGATACTGCCTCCCTGATCTCCTCCGATGGCCATGTCCACCGATCCTGTTGCTACAAGACGGCCAGATCCCGAGGAAGATCCGCCGGCGCTGTAATATTTAGAATGGGGGTTGTACACCCGTCCCGTGCAGGAAGAATTGGACGTTCCCTCGAGACAGCTGTTCTCGCATGCTGATTTGCCCAGGATCAGGCCGCCAGCGTCCAGTATTCTCGTCACGATGGTCGCATCGTACTCAGGCGTCCAGTCCACCATGGTCGTGCCGTTCGTGCAGCGCACCCCTGCCACGGCGGCATTGTCCTTTATGGCGAGTGTCTTTCCCTCTAGGAGGTTGCTCTTAGGCGATGTTGCCTTGATAGTGGCCTGGCGTGGGATTCAGCAAAAGTAGTCTCGGCGCTGGTCGGAGTCGGGGAACTCACCCTAGTCGCCCATCCGCCCCCATCGGTATCCTTGGAATCGGGGATGTGGATGTCTGTTCGAGGATACTTGCTGAGGTCTGGAACGGGGAACAAGAGCTTGTCTTCGCCCAGACTCGCAACGAGGTCATCAAAGGCATTTGCTGAAGCACTGTAGCTTTCTACTTGGGCCTCGTCGAGCTTCAAGCCTGCCTTTGACGTAAGGTTCGTGATCTCTACTGCACTGACTCTTGTTTGAGACATGACGAAGAATTGTTCCGGCTAAACCTGAGAATGAGTCGAAAGGCAAAGAGTGCTACTTGTGTTGATGATCCCAATTGTACGGCCTTAACAAGATGAAGTTGGTGTATGGCTTGGTAAACAGCTATGTGCTTGGGTATGAGACAGATAACAGTCGCCGTTTCGGAGATACAACTGATAAAAGCGCAGCACATTCGCCAGTGGGGTCACGTTGGGAACGTCAAATCACCATTCCCGGCCGATTGCAGCTTGGCCCTATTGGAAGCATCCTTCGCGCCTGAGCCAGAGTATCTGTTTGCTAGCCAACGCCTAATCCTGTGCTTCAAGCTCGGAATTAAAGTTGTCTGTTGGATATAGAAATCAAATATCTTGACCGGGGCCAGCTACGTCCAGAAACAGGAACCTACCCGCTATGGCGGTGATCATTTGGCCACGGCGCGGAATGCTCAATCCAGTGTGATTCTTGAGATATTAAGAGGCCTATTCAAAGCAGAAGAAGAAAGAAAAAGGGACAACTGGAAAGAAAGCCTCGCGAACAGGCAAAGAGGTGAGGCTGGCGATAAAGAAGGCCTGTCGAAAAGGATGCTAATTGCTAGGGTTGGGGTTAAAGTCTGTAGATTTGTAGGTACCAGTCCGGCGATCCTCAGTGATACCAGTTGACCTTGGGACGGACCGCTACCGACTTGACCCACTTCTGACTTCACCTCTTCGAATACCTCCACAGCACACCCGGCTGACGGCTGGTTCCAGCCCCTGCACACCTTTGTAGGGCATTTGCGTGGGGTCATCCTTGTGCTCTTGCGCCTGTAACACCGACAGCATGTGCCCAAGTCACATTATAGACTTGACGATCAAGACTGCGCGGACTCGAATAGCGAGTAGCTGACAGATAAAACTGATCATAAGAGAAGGAATAGCAAGGGGAAGAACTTCTGTAAGGTCATCTAGTATGCAGGATCTGATGTGTGATTGGGCGTGTGCTGTTACGAATTCATTCCAGGCCGTCTTCCAAGAGAGGCACCCTCCGAAGAAGTATATATATACAGCATGGGCGACCGGGCTGAGTGGTGCTCACAGAGCCGCATGATTAGATACCGAAACCATGTACGGAGTAGTTTGAGTCTTGGCGCATGTGGAGATAACCAACCTTGCCCTAACATACCGGTCTCTCAGGCAAGGCATTTAGAGTGGCTTCCTCGGGGCTCTGGGGTATATTGCATACGGCGTTATGGTAGGCGAACTACATCGAATGCTGAGGCCGTTTGGGAAGCTGGCTGTGAGTGGAAGCATCGTTGAGGGGTGCATGCTGTCCTACCCCTCAGTGCAGGTCAGATTGCAAGTGGCATTGGCCGCTATGTTATCTCCTTGCAGAATGAGTTCGAGGCGCAATGTTGAAACCATGTCCCCCTTCAAGGTTATCACCCACTGAGGTCAAGTGCCACGGTAGTTATGCATAGCTATCGCCCTCACTTGCTTGGCTAAGGCTCTTGGACTCTATGCCCGCGGAAGTCTGGCGGTATATATCAGTATCTCCAATTTGACGCATGACCTGGCTTCAGACTGTCATGAAGGCCAACACTACACATCCTATTGAAGTCATCAACAGCACCAGTCGCTATATAGTCAGGTATCAGGTGGCGGGGGGTAGAAAAGTCTTGGCGGGGGGTAGGAAAAGTGGGCTAGCTAAAAACCTCGCGGGGGTAGGGCCCGTGAGGTTAGGCATATGCTAGGTATATGCTCTATAATAGCAAAGAAGTATAGTTATTTTAAAGCTTTGAAATTTATAATAGATGTATTTTTTCTTTTCTTCTTATTCCACTTTTTCTACCCCCCGCCAAGACTTTTCTACCCCCCGCCACCTGATACCTGCACTTGTCCTACCCCCCGCCAAGACTTTTCTACCCCCCGTCACGTATGCGGTCCTGTGGGTACAACAAGGCTCGCTCCTCTGAGAGGATGACATGGGAATTTTCATGTTCTGGAAGTTGCAAAGTCAAGTCTTCAACGGCTTGAAGGGTGACGAGGTAAGTCGCACTGGCCACTCTGGCTCCTCATCTATCACATAGTACGATCTCAATGATTGGCTTTCGTTTCTAGGTACAAATCACCTCCTTGTCTAAAATGCTGGTGACAGATGAAGAAGAAAAAATGGAACATCGGAACCTTATATAAAACTCTGGCTTTTTGAAATTTAGCTGGCTGAAGAATGGACTTGAGAAATGGAAGAAAGAACTTCAAAAAATGGCTGCACATTGTGAGGAATTGTGAAGAGCAGAGTTCCATAATCCAGACAGAGACTTCGGAAGCTCCACAGAGTCAATCTCTGTCTACGCTCATTATTCTGTGGATATATATGATGAGCATAAAGGAGTTACTTGCTCGCCAAGATCGAAAGAAGTCGATGATCTGGAGGTTGCTGGGATTTGGATCCGCAAAAGGCTCATCGAGTTGGAAGGAGAGTACGAAGAAAAGACATGAGCTTGCACGACTATCGTTGATGGAATGGCTCTAGCAGCCCAGCTGGTCAGTCAACAGAGTAGATCGATCCCGGGCAGATTTTGAGAGCCAAGAGCTGACCACCGTGTTTCCCCTCCTAGGAATGGAACAAGATTGGCCGAGAGGATACCAAGACAAATCTGAGATTATCCAAGTCAAATTTGGATATTTCTGAAGCGACTAAGAAGGACGGACAACGAATGCGATCCATTGCCGTATTGACGATGGTTTTCCTACCAGCTACGTTCGTTGCTGTAAGCATAGACCCGAAAAGCCATAAGCTGGAAGTTTGCTAAGCTAACCATCGCTACCTCAGACCGTATTCTCCATGACTTTCTTTGACTGGACACCGAAACAAGACCAAGCAGTGTTATCCCCATACATCTGGGTATATGTGGTTGGCACCGCTGTCTTCACCGGTCTGACCATGGGGTTGTGGTACCTCTATAGCCGCCATGAGAAGAGCTCAGTCAAATTTAGTGACGTGGAAAAGTAGTCGGACGCGCCAGCTGATGCGGAAATAACCCAATGACTTTTATTACATTGGATATAGAGTTCCTGCTTGTTCATATACCTATGTAGGCGGATATGTAGTTGTCGGACTTATCACACTGTTCCTGAAGGGGTTTGAACGACATTCGTACTTCAAGAACTGAGCTGTTAGTTGTTCCCAGAGCCCTTTCATTCATGAAGGAGTCGAAACCTTCCTTGTGGGGATGACTTGGCCGGTATTAAAAATACAAGTGGTTTTTTTTTTTGGGGGGGGGGGGTTCGTACGATAATGCTGCTTCTACTTAAGTTGAGACTGTCTGTAATAGCACTCTTGGTGCATGGGACCTGGTGATACAGAACCACATTTATCAGAAAGATATCTAGAAGCCAAAATACCCCATCTTATTCTCCAAGCCTCACAACGAGTGACTTTGTAAAGGAAGCGGATGTAGTTTGTGACTGCGAATACTCTGTACGGAAGTCGGGGGGCCGGGGGGGGGCCTCACGGAGCACAATGGCGATGATGAGAACGGACATAATGAGGCTATGGTGAGTCTAGGACATGCAAGGTTCTATTCTAGCTAGCGATTCTGAGCAATTGAAAGCCATATATGCATGTATCATCCGAGGTGAGTCTCCCAAAGCTCCATGGCTGTGGGGCCTCGTGATAGGTATAATCAGCCACATGCAGTTATATATATGGTTAGTAAGGCCCGTTACTAGAAGACTTGATCCTGTGATCCTATGTATTGATACTAATCCAGATGACTCAGACCTGCTGAGTTCAATAACTACTGAAATTGAAAGGAAAATAGTCGGCGAGGATAGAGCTTTTACGCATGCCTGGGAACTTCCCACCCACTTAGAAGAGAGATCCGTTCAGACCTAGATACCACTACACCTCTTATCACCCCCTTACTACGATACAGTCTCGGAAATTGGCTCCAGTCTTCTGCTGGTGAGTCCGCTCTGATCGCCGGGGGGGATCGCGCGACTCACTGTATGTATGCAATTGGCGGATCCGCTTTGAGAATCGCCGGGGCTTAGACTGGTGCTCAGATTGGGACTCAGAGTCAGACTGGGACTCAACCTCCTGTCGGCGAACCCGCTTCGAGTACCGTCGGGCTCCATAGTGGATTTCAGGCTGGGACTCTTCTGATCGCTTCCGCTTCTTAGGGGCATTGTGACGGGCAGCGAGTTCCCATGGGACCACATACGCATTGATATACTTGATGAGCCGAACATAGCCCTTACCCAGAGCCTCGGCTATGGCTCGCTTGCTCTCACCTCTTCGGCGCATTTCTCGGAGGAGACGTCTCTCATCGGCGGAGAGCCAGTCTGGGTCTGGTGCACCAGGTACCGGCTCAGGAGGCCCATGGATGACTCTAGAAGGAGGAGGCTCATCCACCTCCTTTTCAACCTCCTCGTTCCCTGCCGCTTGTTCGTTATCTCGTCGTTCTTCACCTTCATCAGCCCTTCTGCTCTCGCTCACGAATAACTTGAGGTTGGGTCTGATATACGCACCGATGTATTTGCAGACAGCTTGATAAGCCTTACCCAAGACGTTGGCAACTTTAAGGACGGTTTCGCCCTTTTGGAGCATCTCAAGCGCCATGAGACGATCTTCCGCGGATAAGTAGTCAGGATTGGGACACCACGTGGCCGGACTAACCTCCTCCGGGGACAGAGCAAGCTCGCATGCCTCGTCACCCTCGTCGCTAATCAGCAGCGGCAGGTAGGGCAGTATCGAAGAGTAGGCTTGACCCTGTAGCAGGGCATCCTCTTGTCGGGACTTGAGCGCCCAATGAAGAGTCATGTTTAGCTCGCATCCATCCTCAGGGCAACTCCACCAACGAACGTCCTCGGATTGGATGGTTTGCGTCTCTTGGAAAACTTTGTGTTTGGAGACTACTCCCTCATAAAAACACTCTTGATAGCTTCGGTAGACCAAGCGCCCACACCCCGGGCAAAGGACGGAGAAGTTGATACACATAGTAATCCTTCGGTATAATAACAGCAGTCTTGTGGTCAATGAGACTTACCTTGTAGGTTTTCGTGGTCCCTGAAAAGGGGATAGGAGTTAGTGGGCGTTGAGGCTGGAAATTTTTGATGGTGTGAGAACAACCTTTTCCGTCTTGAGAACAGTCGAGCGACAATGTAAACTATATAATCGTAGCCCCAGAGCTCAAGCATGGAACGGTATCTTTGTCCGAGTTCCTTGGCGTTGTCCAAAGGGATTGTTCCTTGTGCCGTCCTTTCAAAGTCAATACCGCCACTCTCTCTACAGCAAGCCCATCACAAAGATCTTTCGATCTGCTCTTTGTTCCTGGCTTGGGACTCCAACAATGCTTGAGTTTTGACGGACGGAGGCAAGAACGACAGGATCGGCTACGGTGATGATGAATCTGGGTTCTTTGTCCCCTAAGAGGGATAGTCATCCACTTCAGGAGACTTCAAAGTTATAATACAATGGGCATTCTCTTCGAGTACAAGCCCCATCTGAGTAACATTGAGAGACTATGGTTTGAATTGACAAAAAATGTCAGGTTGTGATCAGGAGATGTGTGCTGGGCCACAAGGCCATGGCGAAAGCCACCGATGACATACATACTCAAGCATATATGTGAGCTAATTTATGTCTTCCGTCAGTTGCCTCTGTGCCGTGATGGTAACGAGGACGCGGAGGACGCCAACGATAAAAACACTTGATTACTCGCTTCAGTTGCTAGGGGAAGATTTCACCACATCAACAATGAGTCAGATGCCCCTATTCAGGATGGAGATGGCGCGCTGATTCTCGTCCAACCGTGACGCATACTCCTTCCTCAGCCGGCAACGCAGTCTTATAAATCACCTCTGCTAAGACGGGATAGTCGTTGGCCTTCTCAAATATCGGTCCGCTTTCTATTTATGCTCAAATCCGATCTGACACTGCCCGAGCTCACTATTGGGTAAATAAGCGCGCTATTCTCCCCAGTCTGAAGCGTTGACGAGCTTCTTCGAGCCTCTGTTGTCCGCTATGAGGCTCCATACTCCGCCGCACTGCCAGTGACCTCTGGGCCTCTCTCAGATCTCCCTTCTCGAGTTCTAAAACACTCATACTCTTCCGAGTTTCTCGCTGATTATTGTGCTCGAGTTTAAAATGACTTATGATCCCCTGCGGTCTGCTGTCCTGCCCTGTTATCTCTTGACCGCTGACTTCGTTGAGTGCTTGGAGGAAATCGACCTTCCATTCATCCAAGCACCTCTGCATCTCAGCCAGTTTTGACCCAAGTTCCTCCAAACCCGAATAAATCCATGCGTTGGTTGCTTTGATTTGTGCCCAATTCTGTGACCACGCCTCCGCCTTCCCTACGGCAACGTTCTCTAACACCATGAACACCACCCGGGCCATCGAGCATTGGAGATCGGCTCTGGTTTCGAGAAGCCTCGCGTCTAGTGTTGATATCAGAAGCGAGAGGTGATGGTACTCCTCCACAGACTCTGCGGCGACCTTTTGAAATCTCGCCACTGCCCCCTGGGTGTTTATCCTTGCGCGACGTTTCAGGCTCGTGGTAGACAAGATCGTGCTTTTGGAAACGCCCCTGCCCTTGAACGCCTTTGGAGCCTCCTTGATGACCTCCCACCTCGCCCGCTGAATAGTATCTCCGAATAAGGCCGACATGTCTTTGCGGCAATCTTGACGGAGATCCTCCATGATGGTATGCCTCTCTGGGTTGCCTTCAAATGCGGCGAGTAGCCGTTTCATGAGCGACAGGTCATGGCAGACCTTCTCGGGAGGTTCTATATCAACCACGATATGCAATATCTCTAGGAAGAACGGAAGGACATAAGGAAGACTATGCGGCGTTCCAACATCGTTGTAATAATGGCCTGTCACCAGCCCTGATTCGACCAAGGGCTCTGGGCCGAAAGATGTTATCTCTCTGGTTCTCGACCATTCCTGCCTTGCTAGTGGTTCTTCCGGGAACAATATCCGCACAAAATGCATCACACAGAGACCTGGAGGCCATTCTTCCTGAAAATAATCCAACTCAAGCCCATCAGTTTGAGAGATCATCTCAGGGTCATACACTCGCAGACGCCGAGGTCTGACAGACAACTGGACGAAGGCCAAGAAAATCTCATAGTCGTATTGAAAGGGAATCAATATCATCTTTTTTCGACCGTTCTGTGTAACAATGTCACTTCGCAGTCGGCGGATGACTGCAATGCTTTGCGTCTGGGAAGGCTGGAGATGGCACCATGAAAGGGTCTCGATGAATGCCTGTGGATCCACAACGCTGAAATTGGTGGCGGCGATCCGAACAAGCTGTCGAAGCATGGAGTAAATCTTGTAAACCTCCTGCTGGATATCTGCAACCCTGAAAGAGTCAAACAGCCCAGGGACTTGGATTGTCGATGTTGTCGCACGAGTGAGATGTAGGTCTGGTTCCGTCTCCGGCCCACCAGCATTTTCAATATGCGAGGCACTTGGCTCTTCGTCGGATATTTCACTTGCGGGCCTTTTAGATCCAGAATGACGATGACTATGAAAGTCTTCAGCCGCCAGTGTCTGGGGTTCTAATTGCCGTGAAGGTTCCGCAGCGGTTGCCCGAGTTGATGACCCAGGTGCCGATTCGTCAAAATCTATAGGAAGCAGTCGTGGTGTATCAGGGGGTATCAGGGGCAACTGCGATGGCTCGAGTTGATCAGGCCCGACATGTTGATCCGAGGTAGTGATCGTGTAATCGTAGCTTCGTAAGCTTAGACCTGCCCTTCCTCTCTCACTCCCTTCTCGCTCCATCGGAATTGCTAATTCTCCCACAGGAGCCAAAGATTTCCCAGGATGGAGGTGTGCAACTCCAGTCAATTCGGGAGTTTGTGAGTCTGTCCTATCTGACCTCTGAGAGATAGGTCCTCTTCCCGGTATAGACACCGATGACTCTCGTTCTTTTATCTTGGCACTGGACGGGGTGGCCTCGGTGGCAGATGTGTTCCCTACAAGCACCGCATCGTATAAGCCACTTGGAGCATCAGGACCCGGTTCGGATAGCCCTCCGCGGGGCGGACTCGTATATAGGGGGGAATCGCGTTGTTTGCTGGTATATTCGTGAGAAGTAGGTCCCGGGGCAACTGCATCACCACCAAAGATGTAATCTATGTCCTCGTCATTGAAATCGCCAACATCGTAAGCTCTGGTATTGACGCGCGAAGCTTGGCATTGCCGTGCATTGGGCTTCTCTCCGCTTGAGGATGAACGACACGTCAAATGTCGAGACTGCCAGGGCTTCCTCAGGTCATTATCGCAGGGCGAGAGCGGTGACGAGCGCCAGTTCGACTTTGGAGGTCGCGGCCCTGTATGGCTCTTCATAGCCCGAAAAATGGTGTGAAAAGATGCTGCTAAGTTCTGTCTCCTCAATCTGGATAAGCATGAGCTCTCGCTGTATTAAAACAAACTGGCGGATGAGGTGAGACATGTGGACCAAGAGTTGGCGATACTGTGCTTGACATCTAGATACATGCTGAGTACTTGTATAGAGTAATCAACTAAGATAACTAAGTCTCAACGGACTTGGCCCTTTTCGCCTTCGAGGTAGGCACACCCCGGCAAAGTCTCATGGCAAACCATCTCGGTACTTAAGTACCTTAGGTAGGTCTAGGTCGTCGACTGATTGCAACGCCTTAACAGAATGGAAGGAGCCTGCATGTGATGGTCTGACTGAGCTCTACCTGCGAAGGAAGGGAAGGAGGGCCGTCAGTAAAGGGACAGAGAGGGTCGGAGCTGTCCTGGCTCAGGTCACCTGCCCCCCCCTCCCTCATCCCCACTTCTCTTCAAACCACGAGGCGACTTCCAAGGTTGGGAGAAAGATTAATGCTCTTAAGAATCACAGCTTAGCACGGTCCTTTCAATCAAGTCACAAGTGCATTCGGATGTAAAGTGCATCAATACTGCCGAGAGGCAGTAAGTAGTAGTCTATTCATGTAATCCAAGCCCACTCCTGCCATCCAACTTTTACTATTTAGAGTTGACTCCTCTCGGAGGAATGATCATCTCACCCTCTCGCCCCGCAGAACCCTTTACCTGAAAGAGAGAAGGGGCATACCGTTCCGCCGCTTCTGCTTCCTGGTGGAGGTAACAGTGAGTGACAGCGTCGAGTCGGTACCAGGAGTGCATGCGGTGCCGTCAGCGACACTCATGGTGGTGCTCCACGTTCCCCCAGCAACACACATCTTGTAGGTCTTGCCGCCAGACAGGCACTGGTAATCACCCGTAGTGCACGATCCGGAGCTCGATCCAGAGGACGAGCTAGAGCTAGAGCTACTGCCACTGCCACTGGCCGCAGCTGTAGCGGCCGCAGCTGCGGCGCTGGTGGCCGCCTGGGTGGTGGCCGCCACCACCGAGGTCAGGAAGCCGGAAGCGGAGCTCGTGGCGGCAGCAGCCGTAGCAGCAGCGGTGGTCGCCTCGACGGCCTGGCTCGTAGTCTCGCTGCCGCTTGATGAGCTGTCGCTGCTGCTGCCACTGTTGCTAGTGGTGCTGCTGGTGCTTCCACTGCTGCTCCCGTCGTAAGTGACTCCGGTGGCAAAGCAGTCGGTGCCGGTGATGTTGGCGTAAGCCGGCTCACCCTCGGCCAGGTGCTCAACAGTCGAGCCAGGGTAAGGGTACAGCGGCGAGGACGACAGCTCCGACTTGCAGGAGTTGAGGTCCGCCAGGTTGTACACGGCCAGGGGCGGGTAGTTGTCGAGGCTGTCACTGCGGGGGCTGATATCGGTGGATCGCTTGGAGCTGCCAGATGTGACGGTGAGGGGAGCGCAGTTCATGTAGTACTCCTGCGTGCCGGACAGTTTGCTGGTCCAGGTCCAAGCGTACGAGTAGGTGCCAGCAGGGATGTCCGAAGGGATCTTCACGTCGTAGGTGCTCGCAGTGGTGCCGTCCTTGGTGGGGCAGCCGCCTTCGATGCTGAGGATGACAGACCAACGGGTCGTCTTGGAGGGCTGCATATCGGTGGTCAGGGCGACCTGACAAGAGCCGCCGCCATGGACAGCAGAGCCGGTGAAGCTCATGGTGAGGGACTCTCCAGCGGCAACCGTGTTGGACAGGCCATCGGTGGAGTAGAAAGTGGAGGCATCTCCCGAGACCTGGCAAGGGTAGTTGGAGGACGTGAGCGGAGAGTTGTCAGGGTCTCCATAAGGCTTAGGGTTGGCGAGGATCATGTGTGCCGAGCACATGCCACTCAGTGCCAGCGTGGATGCGACGGTGGTAGTAAACCAAGTCATCTTGAGTGAGTGTTTTGCTTGTTGTTTGTTGTTTGTTTGTATGTATGTATGTATGTGGGTATCTAGACGAAGAAGAAGCAGAAGAAGTCGACGGAATGAATGGCCGACGAGGCAAAGACACGAGAAGGCAGAAGCTGAAGATGTAGACGAAGACGAAGACAAAGGCGACGACGAGGTCTAGGACGAAGTAAAGCACCAGGCTTATTCTTCTTGAGGGAGAGTGGTAGAAAGAGAAGGGAAGGGAATGTTGGTGGCTGATGGTTTCTCAAAATGTTTGAAGGGAGGTTGACGACTGGGCCGAGGGCATATATAGACAATGGCCAGGCGATGAGGCCTCAAAGGGCGCATAGAGAATTGAATAGTCGCCATTGTGGAGAAACAACTCAAAGCCCATCAGAACCCATTGATTCATCCTCAACAATGACAGCCACTCGACGGCGCCAGATCTCTGTCCCCTGAGGATCCCCGTGGATCTGTGGATGTTGTATATGTGGGTACGCCAAAGGTGAAACGAAACCGGAAGGCTTTGTTGCTTGTAAGTCATGCGCGTACCTTGCATGATCAAGGGGTAAAGTGCGGAAGAGCTTCAAAAGCTGTGGACGAATCAACGCTTTGAGGGTCCGCCAGCCCCCTGACGAGAGAAACGAGAGGAAAACAAGCGCGCCTAGGTGGAAACTGGCCTCGAGCCAATCAAACGCCTTTGTCCGACCTCAACTCGTGATCCTCGTTGAGGTAGCCAGTGGTATCCAGCCAACTTCATGCATTCGGATCTTTTCTTCTTTCTCCATCCGTTCCTGCATTGCCGCAATACCCCTGTCTGCCGTTCCGGTGCTTCCAGCGGCTGAGCGCCTGTCAACCCGGTGGCGATTGTGTTGGCGCTTCTGCTCGTTGGTCGTGACATGCCTGCTGCCTTGCTCTGTGCTTGCACGTCCAACAACATTGCCTTGTGGATACGCAGCGCAGCCAGCGGAGCGTGGCTGCATGGGGTTTCCAATACGACTGGCACCCGCTGGGATCTCTGTGAGGCCCGTTTCATGTGGCCTTCGCCCCCAGAGTATCTATGTACGAACCATCTGCCTTGCGAGCCTGACTGGCCATCTGCGAGGAAGGATGCAACATAGTATATACCTGAATAGGCATGCTTATAGGTAAGAAAAACCAAAAAATGCCGCCTCATCCCGACAGAACTCTTCCCTATCCGTACATACCTAGGTACACACCACACACACCATACACCACACTTGAGGTCTACCTAACCATGAATTTATTATCTCACTCATTTGCCACTTGTAACGCAGCGTACAACGTCGTCTCAACATCAGTCCACAGCTTCCACACCTGCGCATCAGCGAAGGGCAGTATCTGCGTGGCCACGATGCCCGCCACGCCGTGTTCCCGGTCGCACCACCACCAGCAGTTTGACAGTCCTGCCCAGTGAGCAGTTGATCTGCTTCTACCCGTTGCCCCGCCATTGCTGAGCATGAAGGTGAGTCCCCATCCTTGAGGGGGGTCTCCTATGACAGGGTAGAGCTCCGGGATCCGGTTGGTCAGGTCCGGCTTCGCAGCTGGGATGGATTGACGACCAAGGTCCGGAAAGGCTGGAACTTGGTTTTTGAACATCTCGGATATGGTCGAGGGCTTCAAGATCTCAGTGCCTGTCTCCGGGCATGTCCCATCGTTCAGGAGCACGGCCAGAACCTCTGCAGTTGATCAGTGATTATACCCCAATGGGCACCGAGAAGGGAAGACGAGTATAGAGAAGCAAGGGACTTGTACTGACTACAATAATCCTGCGGTCTGGAAAACATGCCTGCGCCACCACTGTTGAAGCATCCAGTAAGTTCCTCCCCACTCAACACCAGCGGCGCTCGCATGAGGTGGTCTCGTGGGCGCAGCGTGCGGTCTTGCTCACGCTGATTCATATATGCCAGCTTCGACTTCATCTCCTCCGTTGGGAACATGGACATGGTCTTGATGCCCAGTGGGTGCAGGATCTTCTCCCTCATATAGTCGTTGAGCTTTTTCCCCGTCACTCTCTCGAGAGCGATGCCGGCCCAGTCGATGCCGACCTGGCATCACGTCAGCCATCGTTCATCTAGGAAAACAGATTGACGTACACCATACTCCCAGCCCTCGCCAGGTTGGAACAACAGCGGCGTGATCATGCCCACCGTCCGACCGTCAAACTCATCCACCCCGGCAGGAAGCCCCCAATCCCTCAACCTTTCATTGAAGAATGAATACCCAAATCCTGCCGTGTGGCTCAGCAACATGCGCAAGGTGATATGTCTCTCCTTTTCCTCCAGACTCCCATCCTTCCTCAACACCTGAAGCGTCTTCAGCTCGGGACATAATCCCTCAAGTTGCTCTCCGTCGTCAAGCTTCAGCACCCCCTTCTCAACGAGTTGCATACAAGCAATGCCTGTAATCATCTTGGTGCACGATGCGATCCAGAAGATGCTGTCTAGTGTCATATCTTCGTTGCTAGCTACACCACGGCGCCCGGCCGAGTGTGCGAAAAGCTCGTTGCCATCTTTGCCCACTACAACGACCGTTGCGCCCGGGATGCCCTGTTGCTGGTCGTAACAAGCCGCCTCGACGGTGGAGCGGAGTGTGTTGAGTGTCTGCTCTGTAAGTGCCATCGTTTCAATACAGTGTATCCTCCTTCCCTTTTCTGTCTTTCTTACAGTCCTTGGCCTCCTTCTCGAGGCTGCACTGCAAATGATGCAACTCGTCCGAGATGCATTGCGTCTGCATCTCCTGGCCATTATAAATGAGGCTATCAGAGGCAGGTCTCCAACAAGTCCCCATTGAGCCGACCCAGCCCGGTGGCGCAGTGGAAGGCGGGGACAGCCACTGCAGTGATGTGCTGGCGATTGACATTTGGAGATGGTGCAGAACCACCTGATTGATGTCTTCTGACACAGGGAGAAACGGTGGGGCATACTCGATGTGGAAATACCGAGGAGGCCTTCCTCGCCTATTACCGCTCACTAATCATGTATCAGCCAGTGGGTTGGACGATCTCCGCATGATTTGTGTAGGGTCATAGGTAATCCACGAGGAGAATCCTCGTAGACCAGTCATATACTGAGAAGATACCCCAGATCCCCAAGTACGTCAACGTGTGACATGAGGTGGGGAAAGTCTGGAGATGCAGATCCTGGTTGCCGCAGGCCGGTGGTAATGCCCGGGCGTCACAAAGGATCGATAGTGTCTGCATGGAGAGCCTTTATCCTATGCACTCAGTCGATGAAAGTCACCTAGAGGTCCTAATAGAAAACACAGGTGGCGAGGTGCTCCTGCTGAAATCGAACACGTCAAGATGAGACTTGATGAGATGACTGGCTCGAGACTGGATGTGTGGTACCATCCATTTCTTCCGGAGTATATGATATAGGTGTGGTTCCTAAGAACTGGGCCTTGGAGTATTGAAATGCAAGTACGAAGATGAGCGTAGATCTGAGCGAGACACTGCCTCGGCCGATTGATGCCCGTAGAAGATCAGTGGACGTGACTCTTTCTCCCGAATGAAAAGCCCTGCATTGTCACGAGTAATCGGGGTATCGGTGTTAACAAGGAAGTTCATGAGAATGAGGGGAGTGTATCGAAACGTCTTGTGTGGTAGGCTCGGGGTCAAGTACATGCTTGGGTGAGCAGTATTTAGTAAGTGTTCCACCTCGAGTCCCCACCGCTATCGTGGAACAGTGTACTACGGTTAGTTTGTTCCTTTCTGCGTACTTCAACAATCCTTATATAACAGCCTCAGAGTAACTCGAATGAATCTTGGGCGATTCAACGCATACAACGGTCATCATGGGCGACGCAGCTGCACTCAACGTTCCGAAGGTGGTTAAGAAGCTCAAGACTGAACTCACAGACTACTCCATCAGTAATGAAGGAAGAGGTGGTCTATACACGGACAACCTTGATATAGATGCTCTTATAGTCGGAGCAGGCTTCAGTAGGCTGCCTTACCATGATCCCTCACCCTTCATCCCCAGATTGATGCAGCGGGTCTAATCTTCAACCTAAATCTAGGTGGCATCTTCATGCTCAAGACCCTCCGAGAGCGTGGCTTCAAGGCTGTCATATTCGAGGCGGGAAACGATATCGGGGGGACATGGCGCTGGAACTGCTACCCAGGTGCGAATGTCGACTCGGCTGTCCCTGAGTACGAATTCTCCTGGCCCGAGGTGTACAACACCTGGAATTGGTCCACCAACTATCCCGACTACAACGAACTGCGACTGTACTTTGACCATGTCGATAAGGTTATCGGGGTTAAGAAGGACACTGCCTTCAACACCGTTGTATCGGGAGCGAGCTTTGACAAGGTGACGGGCAGGTGGGTCATCACAACGGCAGACGGCCGCACTGCCAGGGCGAAGTTCTTGATCCTGGGCTCGGGGTTTGTGAGTAAGCTTGGTTTGACCATGAGGCTGATATATATCTGACCTGTAACCTCAACCTGACAGGCTGCAAAGCGCTACATTCCCGCCTGGCCGGGCATCGAAAGATTTCAAGGTACAATCCATCACTCCTCGTTCTGGCCCGACGACCACATAGATGTTCGTGGGAAGCACTGCGCCGTGATAGGCACAGGTGCCTCCGGAGTCCAGATCTCACAAGAATGGGCGCCCCTTGCAGGCTCCCTGAAGGTCTTCCAGCGGACACCAAACCTGGCCCTTCCGATGGGCAAGAAGCCTCTTACCCCTGAGGAGCAAGAAGTCTCCAAGGAACACTATCATCAGTTCTTCGAGATGCGCGAGCGTACCTTTGCGGGCTTTCTGTACGACCACTCCGAGAAGAACACCTTTGATGACGCCCCTGATGAGCGGGAGAGGTTCTACCAATCTCTCTGGGACGCGGGAGGTTTCAAGTTCTGGCTGGCCAACTATGACGACCTGCTCACGGACGCAGAAGCCAACAAGGAGGCGTACAAGTTCTGGGCCAAGAAGGTCCGAGACCGTATCGGTGACTCGAGGAAGCGCGACATCCTTGCGCCGCTAGAAAGGCCCCATTACTTCGGTGTCAAGAGGCCCTGCCTCGAGCAAAACTACTATGAGCAGTTCAACAGGGAGAGTGTGGATGTTGTCGACGTGTCTAAGAACGGTGTGAAGGAGTTTGACGAGACCGGGATCACACTCGAGGACGGGAGGCATTATGACCTAGATGTGATTGCCATCGCTACTGGCTTCGTTAGTTGCCCCGCCCCTCTTGTGCCTCGGATCTTATCGTTGACCACTGCTATACCACACAGGACATCACAACCGGTGGGATGACCCAGATGGGTCTCAAGTCCGTCCACTCCACCGAGCTGTCAACAGAATGGCAGGCCGCCGCCAACACCTACCTGGGAACTACCGTTTCGGGTTACCCCAACATGTTCCACCTATACGGCCCCCACGGCCCGACGCTTCTGTCCAACGGCCCGTCTACTATAGAGGTCCAGGGCCGCTGGGTTGCAGACGCCATCACCAAGATCCAGCGCGAGGGCATCAAGTACGTGGACGCAACCCAAGAGGCGACAAAGACCTGGAAGGGTCGCATCAACGAGTTGAGCAATGCCACACTGTTCCCGACGACCAGGAGCACGTACATGGGCGGCAGTGTGCCGGGTAAGGCTTTCGAGCCGGTGAACTATACGGGTGGCATTCCGATGTACAAGTCGGAGATCCGGGCCGCTCTGAAGGATTGGCAGGGCTTTAGTGTCGTGAAGGACGGTGCTCGCAACGAAGTAGTGAAGGGTCTGGCCAAGCTGTAGTTTGGTGGTCGGTGTTTTCTGGATACGACTCGGTGGACGAAAAACGTACACTGGCGACTGCAACTGGTTTCCTGGCATCTTAGAATCGCTTTATGTAGCCGCTTCTTGTAGGATCTCTGGCTGTAACATCTGTCACGCTGCAGTTCTCGCGGAAGTAGCTCCCCTTAGGGACGCCTTCGGTCGGATGGACTTGATGTCTGACTCTATATTTTCCATCTCCCGTCACCCGCCGCTCTAGTGGTATACAATGCAGCATACATTTGGCTCATGTTAGTGCGTTCCAGCACTCGCCCAATAAAGCATCATTCCCGGCTATCCGTCCTTTACTCCTCCTCGTCGCTGGCGAACTCAGCAATGCCAGCCTTGGAGTTGAGGTAGTGGTTCCTGTTTGCGCACCGGTCAGTCCTACATCCCAACCCAACTTGCCGCCCAAGGTCTATCCATCCGGAGAGCCATGTATCGCTTCCTTTATAGGACCATGTTCACTCACCTCTCGACAGCCCAGTTCATGATGTAGTACGCCGCGATGAATGGAGGAACGACGTAGAGGACCTGTGCGCTGAATCGTCGCCATGTGTTGAAAACAGCGGCGTGGGCGGCGCCGGCGAAGGGGTTCTGTCGGTTGGGGGCAAGACCGTAGGTCACGATGCCCTTCTGCTTCTGGACCGGGGTTCCTGTGGGGGGTCAAGTCTCGTCAGTCTCGTTGCTGTTGATAATCGTGCTCGACGGTCGCAGCGGGTTCGCGTTTTGATCGGACCCAAAAGTGCCTCTGTTGCCTTTCCTGCATCCGTCATGCGCCCTCGAACTATCGTTCTCGTGGTCCTGCTTCTCATCGTCCGCATCCCATTGAGCTCTCGTCACTTACCGAAACCACCATAGCCGCCAAGGTACCTGCAAAGAAGCGGTTAGCACAGTCCCGGCAGGATCCCGCATTGCCCTTCACGGTCGTCGTGAGAATGCCAAATAGCTTCCCGAGTCGCCGGAAGAAAAGCCGCGGTCTAGCTCCTCGAATGCCGCTGCCGACTCACTTGTTGTAACGGCCGAGAGGCGCGTCGCTACCGCCACCGCCGAGAAGAATCTGAGTAGGTCTCATTGTGGTAGAGTGGTTACAATTGCCGTGTGGAGGGGTGGTCAACTGACGGAGGCGCTGTTACTATCGTGGAGGAGAACCCGGGAAGAGGCTCTTTCGAAGTTCGGCCGTCGTTGGAAATCGGAACCAATCCATTGGGCTTGGAGGAGACTAAACCAAGAAAAGACTAGCGGCTATCTAGATACCTAGATACCTAGGTACTCTCAAGCGTCACCATGTACCCTCGTACCGAAAAGTTCCACCGTAAAGCACGGGCCACCTGAAGCTTTCTGGAGCTCACCTGCCTAAGTAAGTATCGACTTCGATGTTTGGAGTGCTGCGACGGGACTTTTCGATCTCCATATCGGATCAGCTCAACTCAGCTCTCAAGAAGTCCCAGGCAAACCGTGATCAGCCACCTACTCCGCCCTTTTCTTCTACTCCTCGCACAGCAGAACGAACGACAATCCAAGGTCATTGTCCACCTCGGGAACTTTCAACATGGCGCAGTTCAACCCAAATGCCCTTCGGAACATCTACCGGCTCGCCATCCCAGCAGCCGTCGGCGTGAGCTTGGCCAGTCAGTCCATATACGATGTGCGGGGCGGTACACGCGCCGTCATTTTCGACCGTTTGAGCGGAGTAAAGGAGGGAGTCATCAACGAGGGCACACATTTCCTGGTCCCATGGCTGCAGAAAGCCATCGTCTTCGACGTGCGGACGAAGCCCCGCATGATCTCGACTTCCACAGGGTCCAAGGATTTGCAGATGGTCAGCATCACCTTGAGGGTGCTGCACAGGCCGGATGTGCAGGCTCTACCTAAGATCTACCAGGTTCGTAGTTCTTTTTCTTCTTCCTATTCCCTGTGGTATTGTTTCGTATTGGCAGCTCGCTTACAAGTAACCTAGTCCCTCGGTCAAGATTACGACGAGCGAGTCCTCCCCTCCATCGGAAACGAAGTCCTCAAGGCCATCGTCGCCCAATTCGACGCCGCCGAGCTCATCACCCAGCGCGAGGCCGTATCCCAGCGCATCCGGGCCGACCTGCTGAAGCGGGCGGCCGAGTTCAACATCGCGCTCGAGGACGTGTCCATCACACACATGACCTTCGGCAAGGAGTTCACCAAGGCCGTCGAGCAGAAGCAGATTGCCCAGCAAGACGCCGAGAGGGCGCGGTTCATCGTCGAGAAGGCCGAGCAGGAGAGGCAGGCCAACGTCATCCGGGCCGAGGGTGAGGCCGAGAGCGCCGATGCCATCGCGAAGGCGATTGCAAAGTCCGGTGACGGTCTCATCCAGATTCGAAAGATTGAGGCCAGCAGGGATATCGCGCAAACGTTGGCCAGCAATCCTAACGTTGCTTACTTGCCGGGCGGGAAGCAGGGGACGAATATCTTGTTGAACGCAGGGCGCGCATAAGCAGGAAGGATGAGAGATGGAAACGATGATAAAAGGATGGTCTTGGCGGATGGAGGTTGAGGGCTGCGACGGGTATCATCGTAGAGATGAGTGCCTCTCTAAGAGCTTGCTTGGAGAGCAGCTCGTGTACATTTGCACCGGAGTCGAGATCTATGGGATCTCATCTACTCCACTTCGAAATGATTAATGGCAAAATCCCTTACTGATTGTATTGCCTCAATAAGGGGGAGACTCGGATATCACGATGGCCTGCTCAGCATCTCCTCTTCTGGTTGATTCTGCTCTTCTTTGCTATTCCCAGCTCTCTGGCTATCGTGATCTCGTTGAAGTTGTTGAAATTGGTGACACAGACCAGACATTAGCCTTCGTTACGCCTCCGATATTCGCGGCAAGGACAGTGGCCGCCATTGAGAAATACCTGATGGAGGCCACCATGACTTATTCGAGCGTCCATACGTGTGACCTATACTTACTCGAGCTTAGTCAATCCTGCTTTTGTCGATGCAATTGCTTCGGAGGCGGAGTAGGGGGTGAGAAGCTGTCGCTCACAAGCTACTTGCGCAATGTCAACTGGAGATAGTTACGTCAATGGAAGCCCTTAACATATTTTGGAAATTACATTAGATCAGATTGCATGTGTGTAAATTCATGTGTCCCTTCACTATTGCACGCTGTCAAACCAACGGCGCCGTACCCAACCACCAGGTGCCAGAAAACGTTAAGGAGCCTCAAGAAACTCTTCTGTAAGTAGGACTCCTCCTTCGCTGGTACTGCCCGATCCCCCACTAATGCGATCCTCTTGTAAGACGTCCTCGTCACTTGGTGGGGTAGGCTTCCAACCAGGCTCCTTGAGACTCCCATCAACGAATTTCCAACCATCCGATTTCATCGACGACCATTCCTTTTGCACCTTGAGACGGGCCAGATCACCCGCTGCCCTGGCATCCTCGGCGCTGTCGTGGCCCTCCCCCGTGTCCATTTGAATGCGTCGGTTCAGGTGGGTCTCCATGAGAATCTTGAGGCTGTTTCGAATGGGCAACCCTCTCCTGTGGGGGTATAGCAGGATCGTATCGACAAGCCTGGGGTGGACTATGCGCATGGCGTTCAAATCGTTCTCGAGGCCGTGGCCGATCAGTATAGTGTCGGGGCTGATTCTTGAGAAGAGCAGATCGCGAGCGACTTCGGGCGATGAAACTTTCTGCAAGATTTTTCTTTCTCCGGGTTTCTGCTCCGGCTTTATCCAGTCCTTGGTCCAAGATACTGCGCGTGCGAGGTCCTCTGGCCAGACACCACTGTACTGCGAATTTAGATCCAAAATCTCGCCAAAAGGCTGTACCAGCACGTCGATCAGCTCCGCGCCGTCGGGCCACGATGTCGCAGTCAGCCGGATGAGCTCCATCCCATAGACTGTATAGCCCATCTCGCAATCGAAGCAAACGACCTTGGCGACGTTGAGATTCTCGTTGGCAGGAGCCGCCGCATAGTTCCACAGCGTGGCAAGTCGCTTAGGATCACTGGTCTTCCATACATGGTTGCTTCCCTTGACGCAACCCGGTGATTCACCGACATCTTGCTCACAGCACCGATATCGCTTGGGGACGTAAGAGGTGTCTCCCTTTTGCCTGTCAGGGACGTACTGTCTTCCTGGGTGATGGGTACACTGCCCACCAGATGCCAATTCACCCGTCTCGAGGTTGCGCCCGGGGAAGACTTGAAAGCGAGCCGTGCATCTGTCACATTTCTCCCAGTTCCTAGACATCTCTACCGCTGCCTTGGCCTCTATGATCTGCTCGTCCGAAGGTGGAACCGGGACGTAGCCGTATGCCGCGAGACCGGCGATCGGTGTGACCAGCCTTTTGCTGAGGACCTCGGCTTCCTGTTCTGGAGTCAGGCCCGTGTTGATGACGACCGGGGACCCATTAGCTGGTTTCTTTTCGGGTTGCGTGGTAGCAGTGGCTTTGATGCGTTCCTTGATCCAGTCGTCCACGGGTAGTTTCTTATACCTTACAACATCCTGCTTGAGAAGGTTGCTGTAGATGGAGGCCTTGTTAACGGCAAGATGCTGCTCTCGATCGAGAGCCATCCAGATAAGCTCCTGGCCTGACATGACCAGACCAAGCTTTTTAAGTTCGGGGTCTTTGGAGCTCTTCTTGGAGGTCTCCCCGTTGAGCCGATCGAACTGGGCATGCAGCAGTTTCAGCAGCTGGAGACGAACGCTGTGGGCAGCTGGAGCTTTAGGGAGATGCCGAGGGTTCAGAGCTTCGGGCTTCCTAGTCTTGATTGAGGGTGACTGAACGATCTTGGTCTCTTTAGCCGTGGTCGAGTTCTGTACCAGTGATGCAGGCCTGGCAAGTGACGAAGTAAGTATCGGGGTTTTCAAAGCTTTGATATGTGTTTCAGTTCTCTTCGGAACCGGTGTTTTCTGGGAGACGTCTACAGAGTCCTGAGTGATCGAAGAAGAAATAGGCTTTGAAGAATCTGGTATCTGATGTTCGAGTGGAGGTGATTCGCCAACAGTTGTTGGCTTCGTTGGCTTTCTCAGAGTATACGGCGTCGGAGGTGACAATGGATCGTAAAGTTGAGACGGCGCGATCTCGTCACTCAAATTCACCGTCACCTCTTGGTCTTTAGTGACTTGTGGGCCAATGTCATTCGTGTCCTTCACATGTTGGCCCTCGCGAGTGCGCTTTTCTCCTGTGGCTGGCGAGACCTCAACAGTGGGAGAATCTGCCGGGCAGTCGGTTTGGGAAGTATCTCCCTGTGGCAGGCTCTGTTTAGGAAGTCCGCCATCATCACATAAACCACCTCCAGACCGGCCATGGTCATCTGGTTGACGTTCGTCTAGCCTCTGACGCTTCGCTGAGCGCTCTTCCGCTAGTGAGCCATCGTCAGCTCCATCAAGACCCTTGATTGACGCATCCTCTCTGTGCCCGAATAGGCAAGCGACGGTGGTACACCTCCCTCCTCCGGCCTCCTTTGGGCAGGGAAGGTGCTTCAGTCCACTGAACAGAGGCACTGCACTGATAGGACCCTCAGCTGGGCCGGCCATGATAGACAAGTGGCCAGCGACGCTTTTACGGATAACGGCAAGGAGAAGTTACCAAGGAGCGGGCGTGGAGGGTGTGGTCCGATGTGGAGGCTAGACAGATGTCAACGTCGACATCGACAGTCCCGAGGTCTGTGTTGAAACGGCCGAGTGGACGTTGGAGCTTGAGCTGACCCCTGAACCCCTGGTCCCTGTAAGGCGTAACCTTGGAAGACTGATTGCCCCGATGAGTGGACCTCTGGACCTCCCACGGGTACGTACCTGGTAGTGGGATGGGCTCAACAAAACACAAGTGTGGCACCTCCATTACTGGCGGCACTGCTGCAGCCTAGCCCCTAGCGCGCCTGCCCCAGGGGGTAAGTGAGTGGGACTTGGAACTGAGTGGCACCTTCTTTCCTTCCTCAACATTTCCACATCGGGAATTCTCACGTACCACTTCGCCGGGCATCAGAGGCGGCCATGGGCACTCTACTACCTGGGTACTTACTACCTACCTAGGTACAGTACCTAGATATGGATGGATGTATGCGGGAGACAGTGTCTCCTTGAACACTGCCTAAGTACCTGCCTAGGTAGGCTAGATAGGCACCTACCTAGGTAGGTAGGTAGGTATTGCGTATACCTGGAAGACTTCAATGTGTTGTCAATCGTATATAACAACACACACTTCCAATTATGCACACATGCGCAAAATCCCCCCTTTCTGGCACGCTTACCGCACCATGATTTTGAGATCATGCACGACTCGCCCCATCAGCTAGCTCACGGAGGTAGGAGAACACGGTCACTTCCAGCCACAGAACGGCAGCTCATAGAAGGTCTTTGGGACTTGATTAGTACGAGACGACGACCGACCCTCGCAGTGGCTGGTATACGGATTGCACATAGTGACCACACAGGTGATCGAGCGGTAACACCTCAAGCCCACGTCTCCCTTCTCAAGTCACACCTTCTGGCACACAATTTTCCCTGTTCCCTATTGCGCTGAAAGACCATTGATCGCGATCGAAATCAGAGAAATAAGTACGGGCGGCCCTTTTTGCTGTTCCTGGCAGTCTATGTATATGGATCGCGTTATCCGGGCTGGCCTCCAAACGAAATACTCATTCCATCTCCGAGGCATCTCTGGTCATCAAGAGCTTCCCTCGGCTAGCTGCGCTCCGTGGGGACTGGGGGCCGAGAACAGGTGAGCTCTCGTATGTCTGTGGCCAGATGGAGGGAGGATGTAAAGGAGGTCAAACAAAGCCCCAGCCAAGGGTCGAGGCTCCGATCCATCTCCTGTAGCAGCACTCGAGCCCGGTGGGGTTTCATACGCAGCGGACGTAATTAGCGGTGTTTGACAAGCCAGGAGGATCGTCGTCACCGCTGCCAAAACAGCACTGTATAGTTGCCCTTCCCTAAACCAGTCTTTTGATGGTTCCAAGGTTGTCTGATCTACAACGACAAAGCCATGGCTGAATACACTGGCGGTACGGTCGAGGCTGACCACCTTTGCGTGCTGGTCCATGGTGTAAGTCCTCTTGAAGATTTTGGCACCAACTGCTAGCAGCCGCTGGGGTTGACGCGAAACTTTGCATGCGCAGCTGCGCGACGTCATTTACGTTCTCGCGCGACTCCAAATGCTGAACCAAACACCCAAATTTTAACCGTCCCCAAACCCGTCTCCAACCAGGCTCGACGAACTGCTGTTGCTGACGTTGCAACGAACCTTCTATCTAGCTATGGGGCAACCCGAACAATTTGGCAAACGTTGCCAAAGCCCTGCGCGCAAAGCACCCGGCCGATAAGCTCTACATTCTCTGCGTGAAACGTAACAGCGGGTCCTTTACCTACGATGGCATCGAACGAGGAGGCGAGCGGGTATGCCTCGAGATCGAGGAGGAGCTGCGCACCATTAAGCTCCGCGGCGGCAAGATCAACAAGCTGAGCGTCGTGGGCTATAGCCTGGGAGGGCTCGTCGCGCGCTATGCCATCGGGCTGTTGTACGCCAAGGGGGTGCTGGACCAGGTGGAATGTATGAGCTTCACCGCGTTCGCGAGCCCCTTCCTTGGGGTCCGTACACCGTTGCAGGGCGGTGCCAATCACATCTGGAATGTCGTGGGCGCGCGCACCTTGTCCACCTCAGGGCGACAGCTCTTTACCATCGACAACTTCCGCAACACAGGCCGACCATTGCTTGCCGTGCTGGCTGATCGCAACTCCATTTTTATGCAGGGTCTGGCCAAGTTCCGCCGACGGACTCTGTATGCCAACATTATCCACGATAGGAGCGCAGTATACTATACGACGATGATCGCTAAGACTAACCCTTACACCGACCTGACCAAGGTGCGCGTCAATTATGCAAAGGGCTATGAGGATGTGGTCCTGGACCGGCAATACCCCGTTTATCCCATACCACCGCACAGCTGGAAGAAGGACACGCTGTCGGAAAAGTTTCACAAGTGGTTCTATCGGGTTCCCACAACGTTGCTGCTGATAATTCTTGTGCCCCTCGGCGTCATTGCCTGGCTACTCAACAGCGCCATCCAGACGGTGCGGAGCTACAAGCGAATCGTGCTGCACGAAAAGGGGAAGGCCGGCATCAATATCGAAGAGTATCGGATGCCGGTGCTCTTGAACGAGATCCGCGGCGCCGTCGAAGATGCATACGAAAACCTGAGCAGCGCACAACCACAGCAATACCTCGGTTCGTCGGACGACGACGACGAATCCTCTGATTCAGGGAACGACTCCTCTCCTGCTGCGCCCCTACTGTACGAGAAGGCCGAGATCAACGCCAGGGCGAGAGCAAGACGTGCTAGCGACCGCAACATCCTGCGTCGGGAACGCGCACTGAGCCAGGCTGGCCAGCCCACATTGGCGCTCGCCCCGTGCCAGTTTGAGATGATCTCCGCTCTGGATAGTCTCGGCTGGCGCAAGTATCCAGTGTGGATTCACCGTAACCGGTATAGCCATGCTGCGATTATTGTGCGGACAGAGAAGGAGATCTTCAGTGAGGGTTATATTGTGCTGGCGCATTGGTTAAACGAGGAGTTTTTAGTCTAGTAGGCCTATGGTTTTCTTCTCTTGTGCTCATCTTGTGGAAATGTAGATTTTGGTCTGGACCAGAAAATAGAGGAATAAAGGGATAGAGGGGCGCAACATCGGTTCAACATCGCACATATTATTTTAGATATACCCTTCATACTTACATGGCGTGTGGTACGTGTACTCTTCAGAAGCAAGTTCACGTGCTTGAAAGTTGACAAATTGCCAACTTCCAGTACCGTTCGCAGGCACGTCCATGGGGCTGCCAGGGAGGCGACGTGGTGCCAAAAGCATCGCTGACTCGACAAAAGTACTTACTGCGTAGGAAGGCACCTGGGCCAGCTGGGCAGGCAATGGACCCTCGGGAACGCTTCCCGGGAAGATCCCTCGAGCTTTACCAACAACGCTAATGCCCCCTCTGCCGTCCCGAGGCTGAGGTTAGCTTCGCGATGGAGAGACCGGATCCGTACCGCCGGGTTCGGTTCCAAATGTCGCCCTTTGGCGATCGTATTTGTTGTCCGCGGCCTTGACCATGCTATTACTTCAAAGCCTCCCTAGTACTACGGTACAGACACTCTCTTTCGTCGGAGATCAGAAGTACTAATCCAACAACGACACGTCAAAGACAGTCGTTGACGACCGAAGCCGCTTCCGGATAACGTGGGCCACAATTAGCCCTTGACGACTTGGAAGGGGGACGGTGATCCGCTTTCGAAGTGCCAATATATTGGCAATTGACAAATGTCCCATTCAATTGAGCTTGTACAAGATATTTGGACATGCTATAATCCAACAGATCTGCCACTCGCCGACTTGCGATTGGATTGATAAGGGCGAGGCATGGCGAAAGCCAAGCTGCTGGTGCCTCGGCAGTGTTACCAAGACCACGTTCGAAATTACTTATTCTAGGTTTATTTGAACCATTGTCGTAACCCGCAATGATGGTAAGTTGATCTCAATGACGTTGTGCTGAGAAGGGGTGGGGGCAAACTATTATTGATCATTCTATGACTCGTCGTCCTCGCCTCCGACCATATTTGAATGACGAGTTCGAAGAGTAAACCAAGGATAGAGCCACGATTGGCGGGACATGCCGTTGAAACGGGCGATGCTAGGAAACAATAGGAGTTTGATCACGCGTTCTGAACTGTGGTCTGTCAAATTTCTGTTATTGATTCGTAAATGCCAATTGTTCGTAAATGCCAATCGCATCTATCTCAAAAGTATTTACTGAACTTCGCGCGGACGACAAGTGTCGCCAATCGTCAATTAAGGCAGCCCTGTTCTCTCCAGAATACCCAAATAAAACAAGAAGAGGGCTTCATCCACCCAATCCATGGCAAGCGCTAAATTCAGAAAACAGAAAACCCCTTGACGCCGTGCCTGGGTAGAGAGATATGTATGCGGTACAGGGATGGCCGTACCAATCGCGGTGGAAAGCCAGTCGCGGGTCCTGTCGCTGTACCCTCTGCTTGGGTCGGGGATGTGGAGTGCGGCGCATCAATGTGCGAAGGGCAGTCTTGGTGGTAGATAAAAAGGCCGGGTCGGCTCCCATGATGTGTTTGGCGGGGAGGACGGGCGGGCTTAGGCCTCTCGGCGGGATCGTGGAGAATCGTGCCTCTCAAGGCAAGTGTCGATAAAAATCTATATCCTGACGACTTGGGTGCGTTCTTTGTTGAGTTGAGCAGCGTTTTGCTCGTGTGCCTCCTTCTTGCACTGCAATCGTGTGGAAAGTCCCATGTTAGCTAGAGCTCGTTCAAATTACAGTGAAATTGCTGCTATTGTCTCAAGAGACCAACTCGAGCCGACGAGCCTCAACTCAGCAATCCCGGAAAGATCTGGATGCGTTGTACTTACGTCTTCAAGACCCTCGCACTTGTGGTCCTCCAACAAACGGTGTTTTCCGCAGAAGTGGCCGTTGCAAAAGCCGCAGTCACCAACTATGCGCTGGGCGGCGTCCTTGCAGGCGGGAGCCGAGCATCTGATCTTCTTGGGCGCCATATTGTATTTCGATAGACTGACGATGGTCGGTCGGAATCTGGTTGTTATACGGGATGGTTTGAGTTGCGAAGTTGATGTTGCCCGGCGGTGGAAGTAAGGTTTGGTGTCTTTGATGGTCGAATGTGTTAGTCAGGGACAGAATGATAAATAGTCTCGAGAGATCAAGTCTGAACAAGGGAGGCGGAAATTGGCAATGTTATGTACTGACGTGGTTTGAAAGGTTGAGGAGGGCGGAAAGGAAGATGCTGGAAGCGGCGGCAAATGGGGGGGAGACCGGGACCAGTTAAGAACGGATTCCAGGGGCTGGCGATCCAAGGGGTCTTATTAAGTGGCCGGGGCCGAGTGAGGCTGTTGCGTTTGCTCTATGTGGCCGGCCCTTGGCGGTTAACTCGAATTATGCAGTAAGCAGCAATGCAATATGTTGTATGCAACTCTGCGATATGCCGTGATGCCGAGGTGAGATGACGCGGTAGATTTCTAATCGTGGACTGGCGGCGCGGCTTTGCGAGATGAAGGTGCGATGCGATGCGATGCGATGCGATACGATGTGATACGATGCTATGCGTCAACGACGAGGCGAGACGAGGCGAGGCAGGTGATGAGGCTCCGCTTTCGGGGATCTCGGATGGGTGCGATAAGGTATGAGTAAGTTTTAAGTACTATGGGTAGGGTAGGTATAGTGCCGACTAGCTGGACAGATAGCCGCTCCTTAACTCCGTAGTAGGCAAGAGTGAAAGAGATAAGATGACAATGTGACAAAGGATCAAGAGAATAAACACGAGGGAAGAAAGGCAGGGAGACGGAGGGAAAAGGCCAGTAAGACCCAGAGCCATTTTAAACAGAGCCAACTCGGGCTGAGGCAGCGGTGGCCGTAGCCGTGGCCGTGTGTGATGCAGTCGTGCATCGTGCATCGTGCGTCGTTCGTTGCAGCTGACGACGAGTTGTTGGAGCCTGTCAGTTGCAGCCAAGCACGAGCACGGGCAACGAAGCAACGGACAACGGACAACGAATAACGAATAACGAGAAACTAACAAGGGTCGGAGTAACCTACCTTGGTAGTCGGTCAGCCCAACATGTGAGTTGCCTGGGCCGGGCTGGGTTGCTTAAAGCGGTTCCACGGAATTCCGCTCCCTGTCGGATTCAGGGCCGCCACCGCCTACCTACCTAGGTACCTAAGTACCTGGATACTTAGGTAGCAATTGTGCCCAGGTGCTTTGTACACCACACGCAAGCGCCTTAGCCCCACGGTCGGTACCTAGCTAGGTACCTACCTAGGCAAATACCTAAGTACCTAGGTACTTGGGTACAGGTTCGGGTCTGGGTCCGGCGGGTCTTTTACTACTATGTACCTAGGTATTATCGGTCCATGCATGTGTGGGCTTGCCCGCATCGCTAGAATTGCAGAATGCCCTTTCCCATCGCGGGACACATGAGAGCCCAGAATGGTACATCTTCACTCCTGGACTAATGGATGGATGCGGTAGTAAGTGCATAGTAGTGCCGCATGCTGCCAATGAATCATGATGGCATACTTGCTTACTGGACGTGGCGAGGAGGGCAATTGGGGGGATGAGGCCGCCGCCGCCGACTCCCCTTCCGAGCTAGAGCTACGAACTCAAGTCGACTATGAGACGCAGTACACGGCAGCTTACATGTGAAACATACAGGTGCATCATGCGACCAGAGCTCGCTCGTGTACAGCTCACACCAGCATCGACCTCCCTCATCATTGTTGTCGTCGTCGTCGTCGTTGTCGTCGTGACGACAGCAAGACTGTCCGGCAGGGAGACGTGGCGTGTTTGGAGCCACTTGCACAACATCGCCGACCTGCCCTGCAAGTGGCACACGGCGACACGACCACGATACGGGATTTTCTTGCATCGGCAGTGCGACGCAGCTGGCCTTGGCCGCCATGTAGTGCAGATATGTAGTTCACTGTGGCTACTTACTCATGTAGGTATATTACTGCCTCCTTGCTGCTTCCTTGCTGCTTCCTTGCTGCTAACCTCTCACCCCCGGGCTTCTCTCCCCACCAAGGCTGCAGATCTGCACATACTTTACTATGCATACAGTACATATCCAAAGGATACGTACATGAACTACAGTCAAAAACCCACACATCATGCCGGGTCATTGACAACACCCGGGTAGGGTAATCTTTCGTGTCCGCGTTTGCACTATTGCAGGATACCTAACATATACACCACATACACCACAGGCCATCCAATCCGGTTGGTAGTACGGAGTGACCAAAGGAGAACTAACCATGACGCCGGCTGTATCAATACACTGCTCAACAGGTATTACGGATTTTCATCGGCATCGCCTTGACCAGCATGGACGTTGCCAACGGGCGTCCCGGTCGGTGTCGCTGATCGACAGCGCAGGGCCTAAATTCAAGGCATGACAACCCAGATTTTCCACCAAAGGGCTCCAGAATCATACCAGCTGGAGCCAAACAGGAATACCAACAACGAAACGTGGGGAGTTAGCTGCAAAGTCCTGCAGCGCAGCCGCCGGGGTTCCTTCCAGCTGCAGACGGCCGCATTGCCGCAGTCCTCGTCCTTTGTCCAGAATCGAGTGATACGAACCACCTGGTGCACAAGGACACGACTCATCACCTCGGCAGGGACTACCTAAGTCCTGCCATCCTTCCCCTGCCCCTAGTATATTACTGACCAACTGAGCCACCAGGGGCCATGTAAACCACGACAAAGGCCGGGTGAAGCGCTGGTCCGAACCACCATCGGCCAGGCTCCACTGGCCACCGAGGAACAGCCTCGACTAACATGCCATATTCGAAAGATGGGAAACAGCCAGTCCCCAATTGTAACACTAGCTCATACAATTGATACGAATAGTGTCTGACTACTCAGATCTATCTTTTCGACTAATCAAAAACTCGGATTCGTACGATTATAGCGTCGATGGGGGATACCAAACTCGACTGCCTCAGCCAGCGGTGAGTCGTGATAGGGTCATGGCACAATATGCGCCACCGTCATGAGCCAAGATGAAGAAAACTCCCTTCCTTCCGAATGACCCCTCAGCAGTCCTACAATAGGCTCAATAACTTCAATCGGGTAGGTTACTCTATCATCTGCATCTGCATCTGCATCGAATTGGCATTTGCCTCCTCGCCAAAGTACGTGAAATTACCTCGGAAACTTGTGAGTACCTTGATGGACACCCGGGTTAAAGTCATGAAGATTAACAATACCCCACTGGCAGCACCACAGAAAGGAGACCTTCGCCCTGCGTCACAGTCTATGATTACAAGCGCAATCCAATAACAATTCTCATTGAAGCATCCCTCATAGTTGTTCCGAATAAACACGGGGAAACGGATTGAGGTACAACTCTGCGTTCGACGACATCCGAACCATATTGCGCATGGCGCATTACGCATTCCGCGTCTCCCAGGTTCAGGTCTCAAAGTCGCCTTCCATAACGACCACAATGCAACCCGAGGCATTCAGATTGTCTGTTCATAGGGATGCTTTGATCCGGTCTTGAAGCAGGGCGCAGTGAGCCACAGAACATCATGGTAGAAGTGAAGCAGATGGGGTTTATCTAGGAATGGGTCTTGTGCGTGCGTGTGTTTGTGGATGTAATGGCCAGTGCTCTGGAGCAGTCGTGAGAACTACTTACCCCGCATATCGACAACGGCACGGATGCAGTCGCCGCTCTTCATGACCTCGAAGGCGTTGTTGATCTCGGTGAGCTTCTTGCGGTGTGTGATGAACTCGTCCACCTTAAGCCGGCCGTCGAGATAGTCCTGTACTAGGTCGGGTAGCTGGGAGCGCCCCTTGATGCCGCCAAAGGCACAACCACGCCAGACACGCCCGGTCACGAGTTGGAAAGCTGTGGGACAAGCAGCCGTCAGTACTGCCTGTCATGAAGAGGCGATGACAACGATGAGCTTGTGCCTACGTCTTGTCTGGATTTCCTGGCCCGCCGCCGCAACGCCGATGATGATACTCTGGCCCCATCCCTTATGACACGCTTCCAGGGCAGCACGCATCACGCCGACGTTACCGGTGCAGTCGAAGGTGTAGTCACACCCACCGTCCGTCATCTCGATCAGCTTGTCGGCCACGCTGGTCCCCTCGGGCAGCCTGGACGGGTTCACGAAATCCGTGGCACCGAACTTCTTGCTCCAATGCTCCCTGGCCGGGTTCAAGTCTACGACGATGATCTTGCCGGCCTTCTGCGCGAGGGCTCCTTGGACCACGCTCAAGCCTACACATCCCGCGCCGAACACGGCAACATTCGATCCGGCCTCGATATTCGCGGTGATCCGGGCCGCCCCGTACCCCGTGGTGATGCCACAGCCCAGAAGACACGTCTTTTCCATGGGCGCATCCTTCTGGACCGCCACGACAGAGATATCGGCCACCACGGTGTACTGCGAGAAGGTAGAGGTGCCCATATAGTGCAGGAGATCCTTTCCCCTGCACTTGAAGCGAGTTGTCCCATCCGACATGACACCTCTGCCTTGCGTGGCGCGAATCTTGCCGCATAAGTTCGTCTTGCCTGATTTGCAAAACTTGCATTCCTTGCATTCGGGAGTGCTGCAGGTCGATGCACGAATGGTCAGTTCGAATTAGGAGGTGGAGTTAACTCGGCGTTGGGTCCTGGCTACTTGGCGGGCAATGCGAGGAATTGAGGGGCACAGTGAGGAGTCAAGAGGGGGAAAGATGAGTGGCCATCGGGAAGAAGAAGACATTGGACTCACTACAGGGCGACGACTTGATCCCCAGGCTTCACATCCGTTACACCCTCGCCAATCGACTCGACAATACCAGCTCCCTCATGTCCTAGGATGACAGGGAATGCCCCCTCGGGATCGTTGCCCAAAAGTGTGTACGCGTCTGTGATGATTGTCAGCCCGAGCTGAGTCCGTGTCTGCTTGGCTCGTCGCTGTGCTATATGCATATTTTGAAGTGTTGACGAGCGCAACAAGCAGACTTTGTGTTTGCTCACCTGTGTGGCAGACCCCGGTGTGGTAGATTTCGATCCGAACCTCGTGAGCCTTGGGAGGCGCAACCTCGACATCCTCGAGGCTCAGGCCCTTCCCGGCCTCCCATGCCACGGCTGCTCTGCAGGTGATCGTCTGGTAAGTGAAGGGTCAGCACAAATCTCCTTTGGTCACAACTTTTCGCTTTGCCGTTCGTGGTATTCCCCAGGGGTCCGCGAGTCGACTATATGACTGTTGCGAGCCCTCCCAGGCTTGTGATTGGAAGGGGTGGTACATAAGCTCTGGTAAGGGGTTGCACCTTACCTTCCCAGCTGTCGATGCCATTTCTATAATGAACTATGTTGCGTAATGTTGAATACAGTGTTCAAAAGCATAGTAAGGCAGTTCAGTGAGCTTGACTGCATATATAAGCTCCTGCTCCAAATCCTCTGGGCCCAGGAGGCTTAAACCCCCGAAAACTCCGATGCGTATCGAGCGAACCCCTCTGCCAGCCCTGGTGGAGGGGCCACCCAGGGATGCCGGCCCGTTGTCTTGCGCCCTTTAGGCGATATTTCGGTGATCTCACGGCATTTGCATATGAGCTTCAGGTCTCTCCATTATGTTAGAGGGTATATCAATGAGGGTAAATACACCAATAAGCCTAAGCGATTCGGAAAAAGATCGAGATAATTCGTCTTCATGTAAGTGCCATGAGTGAAAAGCATCGCAAAGTTGCCTGTTTCCTAGACCTGGTATGGCCTAGGTTGGATGTAGGGTAAGCTACTGTACTTTAACAGTCAAGATGTTGCTATGCAACTGTATTTTGCTCCCAAACCTAGCCTTCAGCGAAGCCTTGCGCATAATAGAACCGTCTTTGAGTGCTGTTGCATGCGCTGGGTGTGATCTGACCCATCCAACCCCAAGCACACCGATTTAATTTGGTCAAGCCATAGCATGTGCTACTTCCGGCCTTGATATCCACACCTAACGAGCGGGCCAGGCACCCATACCAGGGCAGATGCCGTTGGAACGAGCGGTGCTACCAGACGGGGTAGGTGTGTTGGATGTGTCAGATGAGCCTTGAAGGTAAGGAGGAGGACCCCACTTGGGACAGCTGGGATTGCTAGAGCCCTTCCACTCGGCGAACTCGACCGAATGGTCCTTCTTGATGTGTGGTACAATCTGCGACCTCGAAAGCTCAGGTCCCTCGTTCTCCTTGTTGTGCATAAGGCGAGAATTGTCGATGGACATGCCAGGGGCTATAGGATGTATGAAAGCAGTCAGCATATGTGGTCAGGTGACATGAAGGAACGCGTGATGGATGTACCCAAGGTGAGGTTGAGCATAGGTAGATTGGCTTACTATTGGACTTGGCCTTGGCCTCGGGAGAACCACTGGTAGGGTTGCCCTCATCCTTGAGATGATTGTCCTGGGAGCCGGTATCAACGGGAGTGGTGTCAGAGTGAGCCTCAGACTTCATCTCCTTGTCGCCGATCTTGTTGTCATTGTCGCCGAGGTCGTCAGCTGGTAACATAATGATTAGCTCCATGATCTTTCTATCTCTATGTGAGGCTTTAGTGATCGTGCTGTTACACGCTGGTGAAGTGAATGAATGACATGATCGGCAAGGAACGGGCAAATGCATGGAATGTCGGGAAAAGGCTCGAATTGCTGGGCTGTATGTAATAGTAGTTGGCATGACTGTCAGGAAGGACGATTGTATGGAACAAATATGTTACAAATATTGACTGTCAGCTTTCACGGTGATCAAAGGTGGAAAGTAAGGCTTGTGCGATGGTGATTCTCAACGAAAGAAGGGGATTCGCAGGATGATCTGGAGCAGGAGGCGGGTTGCATACCTTGGTTCTTCTTACCGGTCTCCACAGCAGGGATATTGGCAGGAGTGATGCTACCGCCGCTCGACATGTTTACAGTGTCGTTGGTATTGTTGATGTTGGTATCACGTTGTGCTGGGGTATGGAGCGTTGTTGTGCCAAAGTGGGAAGGTTGAAGGTGTCGGTGGGAGGCTGCCTAGGGCTTCCAAGGTTGACGGTATCGTTTAAATAACCCACCTAAGTACATACCTAAATATCTATCCGGGCAGGTACTTGGTAGGTAATCACATCTGCGTACCTGCCTACTATGCAGGTAGGTAGGATAGCAGGGCCAGCTGTAGTGCCATCTCATATAGGGCACGGGAATCTGCATTTGTTTGTGATTCAGTACCTGCTCTAAGTAATCACTATGTACCCACGTACTCAGACTGGGGATTTAAGGGGTGACTCACTTCCATCTCTTTCATTCCAGCATTCCATCTATTTCCAGATCCCTTGTACGTGTCAAGGCTCCTTCGCCTCTGCACCTATCCTGATCAGCCATCTCTTGGGCCTTTGTAGTAGCTGTCTTGTTCGGTACTCTATACGGTCGTAGTTACCTAAGGAACCCTGGGCCAAGGAGGGATACCAGATGCATGTCGTCTGCAATCCATTTCAGGTTTAGAAAAGATCTTTAAAGTTATCGCAGAACGGACAAGAATCTGGCCGTGCATGGCAAGGTCTATGGCAAAGTCTGTAAGAAGTCAAAGGGTCTCTCTCAGTCCGGGGGCGCAATCCAGAACACTTCCCAGGGTTGAAAATACTGATAACACGAGCACTTGAGGCTCAAGAAGGCGCATGCTGTTCCAGCATCATGGCTATGGTGCTTGCCATGGGGCTTCTCTGCCCAGATGGAGGGCATGTAGCCGGGCCTGTCACTGAATTACCGTATTGCCATGGCTGACCTTACAACTATGTATGGAATATTGCATATATTCAATACAAGTGGCTACAATTGAAGAGCCTTAGCCACTACAGCATAGATGCAAGTAATTATTATGGAGCCTTCACCGAGAAATCGTTGTTTGACTTTGATCATCACACGGCAAACCTATCAAGCACATTGGTCTATTCGAAGTCTCAATCGTTACAGCTCAGCTACTATACTGGGAGCTTCTCGTGGTCATCGAGCCCAGCTTTGCATTATCTTCAAGCATGTGCTGTATGTGATAAAACAAAGTTAAGCATCATTAACTCAATGTCGATCTTATCAAGCACTTGAGAGACTGAACTGGGTGCGCCGGTGGGCCTACAGTCTGAGTTCCTTCAAGCACCACCAGGTAAAGAGTAGTCTGATGCATGAAAGATGTATGTTTATGACCGGACTGGCCCTTGTCACATTGATTGAATATCGTACGGTAGATTTTTGAGCATTATATACCTAGCCTGGCTGACACAGTGAAGTATTGCCGACTTTGAAAAGGAGATCTGAGGCTACTACAGGATGCTACCCTAATGGTAACCAAACCTTGGAACAATCCTATGTAATCAGCACCTTGCGTGACGACTCCACAGCAGTTGTTGTGCGGTGGGCAAAGATCCGGCTTCTTGAGAACAATCAGTATAGGCCTGAGCCTCTTTATAGGATGAGGAAACCATACCGTTTTGTGCAGTAATCAATAACCGGCATGGCCGCCTCAAAGCATGGCTGCCGTTGATAAAAATGCCTAAGCTGTAGATGGCCGGACACTCTGGGGGTTATGGAAAACATCATTCGGATCCCATTTCGATTTGATGTCCTCCAGTCGCGGCAGATTCCCCACCCAGTACTGCTCTTGTGGTATGCCAGAGATATTCAAGTCCACGTAACCCGGATAAGTTCCCCTGTCCGTAGCAACGGCTGGTAAGAAACTGTTCAGCTTGTCGTGGAAGTCAGTCAGGAATGACCGGGTGGTATCCGACAGCTCAATCAAGTCGATAGCATAAGACTGATAGAACATGACCTTGTCGCGGTGAGCATACCCTGTGGCATTCAGGGGAACATCTGCGACGGCGCCACCTGTCGAGTCAAAGATTATGAACCACAGGAGGGTGCCCTTGTCCAAGCCATGGACGTACTCAAAGAGGGATGTGGCGTTATCCTTTGTCAGCGCATCTTCTTGTCGAAGACCTAGGCTCTTGGAGTAGAAGTTAGTACGCGTATCAGACAGGTACAGTGCCTCTTTTTCGGCCCACGCTGTCAGCGACCCGAGCCAGTCTGTCAGAACAAGTGTGCCATTCTCTGGTAGGCGTTGCTCAATTTTGCTCGCTTTAAACTCATCCTGGGTGCCATAGAACGTCCCAGTGATGATAATACCGCCAGAATATAGTATGAGTGATGAGCCAAAGCGGCGGTCCAGGTCCAAGTCGGTGATAACATCTTGCCATTTCTTATAGACACTTGCGAGCTCGGCTGCATCGTCCCCGATGGTGAATTCGAAAGAATACTGCACGGCATCTCCGGGTGCTGGATGGGTCCTCATAACAAACTCTGTGATGATGCCGAAGCTTGCGCCTGCTCCACGAAGCCCCTAGATTTTCATCGTTATCAGTACAGATCAGCCACCATTTAGTTGCAACCGTAATGTCTTACAAAGAAGAGGTCTGGGTTATTGTCCTCGCTTGCGCGGACAATAGTTCCATTGGTTGTGACAACCTCGACCTCAACTATATGGTCAAGCGCTGCTCCCCACATTCTCGACATCGGACCAAGACCACCCTGTGCGGTATAATTGTCAATCACTTCGTCTGGGTCTTATAAATTCATGGCTCAGGTCAACCCACAATTGTAGCGTGTCCGCCTATGCCAACACCAGGACATATACCGTGGGCGAACGCTCGCTCAGTCTGCATGAGCTTGGTATCAATGTCGCCAAGATTCATACCTGCTCCGATAGTCGCATGCCATGTCGTCTCATTTATGCTGTACTGCTGAAAATTCACCAGGTCGATAGTGAGTTGGCCATCTCCGTAACCGAAGTTCGCATATGAATGTCCACCCGCCCGGGCTTGAACCTTGTATGCATTGTCCGCGGCACACTGAACAGCAGCAGCAACTTCCTCGGCAGAGCTGGGTCGAATCACGGCCTGGGGGGTGACATCGATAGCAAGGTTGTATCGTTTAACCCAGTCTGTCTGGTAAGTGAGGATGTCTGAGGTGTCGTTAGCAAATGCCACACAATTTGAACTGCCTGCGCAGATGTTTCTGAGGCAGGTGTTCAGCGATGTGACTGCGGAAAGGTTGACCATCTTCGAGGTCCGTCGGTATCTCCTCAACGTCTCTTGGAATATCGCGGATGATGACCTGCCAGCATTCAAAGATTCTCAGGTAGTTGTTGAGAGGGGTCAAAAGTTGCCCAAGTTCCGGTAAAGGACCCCAATATCAATGGGTCCTCATTACCTAAAACCTGTTGGTATGCATGAGTGGGTACCTCCTGTAGTAAGGCAACAGGTCAGTAGTCATGGTATTGGTTGGTCAAACGAGCAGACAAACGAAGGTGACTGAAACACTGCTCTGCACCAGTTGACTTCGAGATGTTTGCTACAGCGACAAGCGATAATGCATCACTGGTTAATTTCAGATTCTTGGTCCAGTAGACGATGCTGTACGATGCAATATCCCGTCATCCTATGGAATTCCATCACTTGTGTATACAACTGGCTTCTCCACTCTCCTGATATTCACCGCTTCTCACATGGGTTAATGCACATCAGTTGACGCTGCTCAACTTCCACCATACAAGCACGAGAAGCAAACGGGGACTTGATCACTACAAGCAGTACACCGTTACCTATGCCATTGCTTTTCACTATCTACATAGCGTACATAGGTCACTAGGCTGCTCTCAGATAGATCTTTGTCGAGGTGGGACTGTGGTCACCGGTCCGTAAGCTTGATAGGTCAGGGTCTCCAGGGCTATTGAGAGGGACCTCGGGTCCGGACCGAGCAAGTACTATATAAGCCCATGCCGGCTGGCATTCCTTGAAGACCAGAATCAATCCCTGTTTCTTCAAATAAACTTGGTCCAATAGCACATATATGAAGGCTAGCATGGCATATCTCTGAAACCGCGCGTTTCAGGAGGGAGGGATCCTTCTCGGTTTGCTTGGTCAAGCTTGATCCACACAGAATAGATCCACACAATATTGGATGCTCGTGCTGGCACTGTTCGTCAGGCAACAGCTGAGCAGCAGTCTCTGTCAGTGTCCACATATGGATGTCACATTTGGCTATGGCAGATGAGAACCACTGATCCGGGCCTTGTATTAGGACGTATGGCCCAATATATCATCGCTAAACCCTCTAGATTGTTTACCTAAGTTCTCAAGTCAGGCATGTAATTATGTCACAGTGTCACAAAGCTTTCACTTCCCAGGACAAGACGAGAATATGTTACTTGTATGCACCCTAAATCCCAATCCTTGGTATTTTCTTGCTGGCTTCTTCTCATAAGTTTGCCTGATCTATAGATCTTAATCAGGTTCCGTATAATAACGAGTGCAGGTTTTGTTTCGCAACTCCGGATAACTAGGTATCTCGTCTCTTTCGGTTGCCTCCTTGCTGGAAAATTAGCAAAAATCCTGCCGCACAAGATCATTGGATCAAGGAACTCCTGTCCTTGATACTTGGCAGTTGGGAAGGGGCTATCCGGTTTGGTTTTGTTTCATGTGTCTATGAGAACTACCCCTACTATAGTAAACACACTAGGCTTTTGTTCTCCACATGCAGAACATTACGTTTATTGGAAATGGCTGGTTCCTTTCACTCGCTCTTTGTGAGTTACACATTCATCGTAACTTACATGATATATATATATTCTCCTGGCCGGGATCAAAGAGGGGTCGGGGCCCAGATGTTAGCCCTGAAGTGGGGGGAGGGGGGGGGTAAGAGAGAGTGGGAGAGGGCTGATATTGGTAGAGCTGGAAGAGTACGCATCAAGGCCCGGTGGCCTCTCAATTGTATACAATGCCTATTAGGAGATAGTGAGTGTTCTTATCATTAGGCAGAGAATTGCGGTTACACTTTTTTCAGTTTCTGTGATACCTGTAATAGTGTCTTGATTTTCCCTCGTGGATATCATCGAAATCTTGAAGACGCTGCGGTCTCCGTATTCGTCCTTTTGGATTCCAAAAGGACGAATACGGATCCAAAATTTTGATCCGTGTTGTCCATAATTACTGCAGTTCCAGTTCCTCCCAGCTCTTTTCCATATGACGATTTGCGGAGAACAGCGCCAACATGGGCAAGGAGCCGGCAATGATGCCCATACCGCACTCGACAACCGTCCAGAGGACGATTTTCCCTGTGTTGTAGAGGTAGTCTGCATCCGAACTATATGCATCGGTGTATACCGTGCGAAGTACGGATGCGATCGAGGCTCTGTTCCCGGTAGGATGGTCAGTCGTGTTGCAAAGGCTTGCCAGAATAATGGAGTGATGATTCAGCATGTAACTCACACAACGCCAAGACCCATAGCCGAACCTGTCAACACCTTTGATCCGAGTCGCATACCAGGGGACCACACAAGAAGCGTCGAAATGGTAGCCATGGCAAGGTCGGAAAGCACGTCGAAGACATATGCAGTCTTGGCAAGGGCCACAAACGAGTCCGAGTTGATACAAGCGCCATCAGAAGTCCAGCTCGCCTGTATTGGTCGACATCTTGCCAGCAAGGTGATGATGGCGGCAATGCTCAGGAGGCTCACCAGCACGATGAGTCCCCAGAGGATATAGGCGTACCGTCTCTCCTTGTCAACCCGTTTCAGAGCGGTGAGAATGCTGGCTTTGATGAAGACGAGGTCGGTAGCGTATAATACTTGCCAGAGGAAGAGATACTACGGTGACCCGGAGTCAGTCAACTGATTGTGCATCGGCCGGTATAAGAAGCCCTGGAGATCAACAGCATGCCTTCTTGCCCTCTGTTACTAATTCGGTGTCGAGTATTGCATCCGGCGCCCCGATACCAACAAGAGTGCCATGCATCACGATCGCATTGTGTACCAGATTGACGACCTAGGGTCACAAAGGGCATCAAAGGTTAATCTCACACCCCCCCCCCGGTCAGTGATTGGATGACAACACGTACCAGCGCGGTACACATGAGATAATCGTCATGGCTAAAATGTTGACGCCGCGCCCATATTCGTAGGCCAACGGCATTCGTTGAGAGAAGTGTGAAGGCAATGGTGACTCCAAATATTGCAGCAGCGAACTTCTCGGGCTCCAGCACATTTGCAAGATATTCGGATGCAATGGCAGCCATTGCGAGCACAATGTCGTATGTATGTACGATGGGAATCTGGAAATACGGACAGATAAATCCAACGAGTGTATGATTGGAAGAGGCGACTACTCAATCTTCAGAAACTGAGTCTCAGTGCCAGTGAAGGCATGGAAGAGGGAGTGTCAAGACCAGCTGTCTCTGCGCAGGTATTATGGCTAGGACGGACAGACTCGCAAACGGCCAGCCTTCAAGTATTCGGATTCAGCCCATGAGGTTTTGCGAACCAGGTTCCCTGGGAGGGTTCCGAAGACGATCGCACGAAGGTAGCCCACAAAGAGGACAGCTTTATATCACAGGGCCATGCAACCCCGTTGGAAGTCTCGGCACGGTGCGTACCTAGTTACAGATATAAGACTACAGCTATCGCATTATCATGTGTCGTAGGGAATGTGACATTGGGCTTCATGCTGGAAGGGGATTTTTTTTCAACCTGCCACTGACTCCCGTGCTCAATAATTCCCGAATACCTATCGAATACTTGACTGTCAACCGTTGTACCATATACAGAGGCTTCCAATATATTAAAGCATGCGTGCCCGGCTCCGGGGGCCAGGGTTAGTCTGATTAGCTGAAACTGGTCCCCTTATTTCAAAACAATTCGTTTCAATGCCGGGGGTCACCCACAAGCGGGAGCTCATGCACTGTAGATTATCTCCCAGTTGCGCAGTGCTGTGGTCTCATACCTACCTAGGTATATATAGCCAAGGTACATGGTAGGCCGTTTAAAGCGACGGCGGTTGTCTGCAAGCCGCCCTTTACAGGGGAGTCTATGTCAGGCTATGTGAGGCACATTGTATGCTCAGATGGTTATACGGCGAGTATCACTACTTCCATGGTTTTTCACCTACCTACAGGTAGGACAGGTCATACGCAGCGTGATCTCTCCCTCTGGGAGACTCCCGAGGTCCAGGGCTGACGGTGCAATGGAATGTACCTAGGTACTACCTAGGTACCTAGGTATATTTCACACATGTAGGTACTCGGTACATTTCTTTATGTGGGGCGCTGCGAACCGTGGGGCGGTTGTCCCCACTCCCGATCATGTACACTGTACTATTTGTAGATACCAGCGGGGTGGATGCACAGAGCTGACAGTCCGCTCGGGGCTGGAATAACTCTCGGGCGCTAGTCGCAAAGGAGAACTAAGAAAAAGTTTCCAGCGTTCATGCATGGGTTGGAGCATACGGCGAAGGAACGGCGACTATTTACCATCTGTCTTGTCAAACTATTCTCCCCGTAACCTCCTTGACAGCATTTCCGCCACTCTCTCCCCCTCGTGGCCTAGCCGTTCTCACCAATCCAGCCCCTCAACTCCCCAAGGCGAAAACCTCCGGCGCAGCACTTCCGCGACAATGGCAACCGAGGAGGAAGTCAAGATAAAGTCCAAGGACGCCTCCAAGAAGGACAAGAAGGAGAAGAAGGAGAAGAAGCGGAGCGAGAGCGATGGCGTCCACAAGTCCAAGAAGGACAAGAAGGACAAGAAGGCGGACAAGGACAAGTTGAAGGCCAAGGTCGCCCAGGCCCTCGATGGCGAACTGCAAGCGGACGTGGCAGCATCAGTAGCGAAGGCGGACGATGAGGATGACCACCCCGGCTCTGACTTTGAGGACATCAAGAACCCCGAGGTTAAGACTCAATTGGTCTACTTCGCCCTTCCGCTGGCCGATGCCAAGGGGCACAAGAAGATATACAAGACCATCAAGAAGGGTACGTGCTGTCCACCCACCCATCCCCCTTCCACCCGTCGTTTCGCAGCGAGAGTTCCCGGCTAATCTCTATCCCCCCGTCCAGCCCGGAAAGCAGGCGCTCTCCAACGTGGTGTCAAGGAGGTCAACAAGGCCCTCCGCAAGACCCCCATCAAGACCCCGGCCAACGCGGACCAGGTCCCCGGCATCGCCATCATTGCCGGCGACATTTCTCCCGACGAAGTCATCATGCACCTCCCCATCTACTGCGAGGAGCACAACGTGCCGTACCTGTTCGTCAAGTCGCGCCTAGAGCTTGGCAGCGCCGCCAAGACTAAGCGGCCCACATCGGTGGTGTTCATACAGGAGAAGGGCAAGGAGGGCAAGGCTGTCAAGAAGGCCGCCGAGGCAGACGAGGACGACGAGGACGACGGTGCTAGCTACGCCGACTCCTACAAGGAGCTGCTGAAGCTTGCGCAAAAGGAGTACGAGAAGCAGATGAAGAATGTTATCCAGGGCTAGACCGTTTGGTCAAGATTTGGCGTGTCGTGTCGAGGTCATCGAAAAGAGACAAAAATATGGGGAATACCAGGCGTAAATCAAGGCGGCGTTCATAGGCGTACGGGCTCAAGTGTACTGAAGCAGGGGGCCGGGGGCGGCATGGTCCCAGCTCGTCTTCTTGGTGACGATGACAAACGGCATGTATTGGCATCTTTATAATGCGATGCGGTTGTAGTTACAAGTCGCAGTTTCTGAAGCTCAGGAATATCGCAGTCAATCGCGGGCTGCTCAATTTCCCAGATGCCCATCGGCTCCAACAATACTTCACGGCTTAAAGTTCAACTGCACTCAACATGGACAAACAAGGTGGGTGTTTGACTGAATGCATTGTTTCAGTCTATCGACAGGCGATGCCTATGCCTAAGTGAACCTTGTTCCGTTACCAGGTATTAATCCAATAAAACTCCGTCCATTCATTCCCATAATCCGATTCCTCCTAATATCATCATTCGCTTGTACTCAAAAGTCCCTTACTCAAAGGGGTTTGTCCGGGTGCCCCACCAAGTCAAGAAGACGGCCAGTCCCACTGTCTCAAAGACCTTGGCAACAACCGAGACGCCGATAGTCTCAAGGGGTCGCTTCTCCTGGAAGACTTGAGCAATGACCTGTATGTTGAGATTAGAATCTGTCCGAATCCGCTGAGGCTACTGGACCAGATATGGCCCATAACCATTGGCATGGGGTATTTGTGGGCTTACAGTTGGGGCGGAGGTGGCCAGGAAGATCAAACCGCCGAGGTATGCTGCGCCCTTGTAGCTGAGAGTTCCGGTAGCATTGATCAGGGCGCCAACGCCGTAACTCTGGAGACCAGATCCGACGAACTATAGCGGTAGTCTAGTCAGTGACAAGTCTCGAGGAATTGTTTCTGAGAGATATGGTGCTTACAGTAGTGCCCCAAGCGACGGCGGCCGAGGTAGCCTCCTTTGAGCGAACGAACTCCTCCTTAGAGTTGGCGACCTTGGCACGCTGGTAGGTCTGGCCGAAGAGGGGTGTCAAGACAGCGGTCTCAACAGTCTGGTTGAAAACAGTTCCCAGGGCAATGGCCGAGGGCTTAACGGGGGGAAGGTCTATTTGTCACCGAATATTGTCAGCAAGGTACAAGACATGGTGGTATTGGTATAAATGTCATGGCGATGATGTAGGTTGTCATTCGTTGCGCGTATTGTTCTGATGAACTTACAGTGCAGAGACATGTTGTATGTGGTGTCTTGTTCTGAAGAGAGGAAGAGTTATTGTTGGTAGATGGATTTGTTGGCAGGTGATGATGTTGACAGTATGTGCTTTGTTGTTGGACTGATGTAGAATAGCAGGAGAGACAATGCAGAGGTGGGCAGGCCAGCCTTTTAAATGGGCAGAAGCGTCGAGTGTCTCTTTCATTCCGTTTGTCTTACGTTCAACAGTCGTCACTGGTCCGCAGAGCAGGAGCTATGAGGCAATCGGGCCCAGGTCCCAAGGCTGGGCTGGCTGGCAGCCCCAGGGCAGGGCAGGTAGACTAGCCGACTAGCCCACTTTGAACCTCCTTCCATTGCTTTCTCTACCTAGCAGGCCTAGATAGACTATTTCGTCACTGCCTCGAGGTGCTCATACCTAGGTGCCCTGACAAGCAGCACCTAATCCGTAGGCCATATCACATTACAGATACAGGCCCTACCCTACCCTGCGTGCCTGCTTGCTGCTTACGTATTAACTACCTTGGTATACCTAGGTACTTTGTAAGCTACCAACCTGGATACTTTGCCCCGGACTACAGGAGGAGGAGATATACCATAGTATAGCCCACCCGTTCAGCTCATGTGACCTTGGGTCTGCCAACATCTGCGCCAATATTGCGGTACGGTCGGGAATCCAATGTCACCACGTCACTGTTGTGTGCTTGGAGGAATACCTGGGTACGTATGTATCTGTTTGCACATTTACGTACCAAGTTACCTAGATAGACAGCCTTCCAAGGTTAGAAATACCATACTACATAGTACATGAGGTAGGTACCCAGGTATCCGATCCTCGAAACTGGGATACGCAGGGGTTGGGGGCGGGCCAGAGGGGAGGGGAAACCACCTCGGCGATCCATTTTGTCTGGGGGTCATACATATGATCGAATTTCTTCGCCCTTTCCCCAGACAATGCCTGAAAGCCAAAAGCCAAGCAGCAAAACACAGATGCAGATGCCGCCGCCGCTGGGCCATGGCCATCTGTGCCATGATGTCATTTGGGGAAGCTTGCCCGAAACGGAAAGGGATCGGCCGAGCCGTAAGTGGCTGGCCTTTTTTGGTCTGTATCATCACTACCTTAGGTAGGTACGTATAGCACTTAGTAACTTGGTACCCGTAAGGTCAAGCCACAATCGGGCAAACTTGGAAGCACTCAACACCTCGGCTTTATAGCGCATGTGTGAGTACGTGACACTTTCACAGCGATAATATCACTTACTACATGTACACATGTACGCATCTATAGTAGAGACATCCGCCCAAGCCAATACGCAGTCAAACGAATTAGACGTCCATCGGCAGTCTACCTCGTCTCACTGCATAGATGGAATACGGTAGGTACATGAACAAGAAATGCCACTCGCTTTCTACTTGCTTTGTCACACGATTCTACACATACAGAGGGGCGCGCGCACACAAACAGCTATCTTTCCTCCCCTCACCCACTTCTCCTTCTTTTTGGCGCGCGCACACACATCGCACATCCGGGTCAGGTCATGCCTGCCTCTTGCCAGGCCCAGCACCTTAATGCCGGCGTGCGCTGTGACTTCCATGGACCCTCACGACGTGCACTGGTATCTGGTGACACGGCTGCATGCTGTCTCTTCGGCGCTGAGCGGATGACTCGGCTTTCCTATGACACCATGTGTTGCCCGTCTTCACCTCCTCTCAGCGCCAACAAAGCCCGCACGTCTGAAACGTATTGGAGACCCTCTAGGAAGGGTATCAGATGCTGCAAGTCGTTGTCGGTGGGGTCGTTTATCCAGCCTTGTATTGGAATCGCGTTATCTGTGCCATGTGTTAGCCACCTCTTTCCTCAACGTCAGGTCCTAGGCGTTGACAACGGAGCACCAACCCTGATGAAACATGTAGCTGAGCGGGCTGTTATCCAGGATCATGACCTTGCTTAGGTCAGGCTCGACTGAGCTGAGATCCTTGATGAATGCGCCGTGCCGGAACGTGCAGTGCTGCCGGTAGTACCGCGCCGAAAAGAACTTTCTCTCTGACTCCAGCCAGTCGATCACTGGATCCGCATATTCCTGTACCGAGGCCGTGAATACCACAAGGTTGAACCATTTACACACCTGACTCGGAACGTCAATATCTAACAAACCACCGCGCTTTTCATCATCGAGAGGCCAAGACTCACCCTTCGCAGGAAATCATCACAGTGTGGCCGTTTATGTACGTAGTACAGAATGGGATGTTGAGGCCCAATGCTGGCCTGTCCGCCCACTCCTACATAAGTCGTGTTCAACTTGACTTCGACCATGTGTCCTGTGCTCATCCTGCCACCCTTGGACATGCTGTGAATCAGCGTCTCGTCCAGATCGAGTATTAAAGTTTTCTGAGGTGCTAGCCCGCTAGGCTCGATGTTGATATACGACGGTTGCCGCCGCGGAACCAATGGTCTCGGTGGAGCCGGGGTCTTGGGGTACCTCGTGAGGGCGCCGACCGGAGATGTCGGTGATTTGAGGTGTGCAGATATATCTCCTTGGGCCTGGCCACTGCGTACACTGCCACGAGAACTCGACGACTGCCCTTTCCTTGTTTTGCGCTGCCGAAGTGCTTCGTCATTGTGCAACTTGATCCGTATAGACCTTCTGGACGGGCTGATCTCCTCTGTCCTTGTTGAGGATTTTGATCGCAGCTGCCTCCGTGTGGACTCCCCCTTGTCGTATTCAGACTCGGATTCACTGGAAAGGCCGGAAGACGAGGAACCAGATGATGCGATGGGGCGCGCCGTCATGGCATTCCCTCGCCCAATGTTGAAGCTTTCGCCTCGGGCCACGTCGCCACTCTTCTCTCCCAGCGCCGATTTCTCCTGCTGGTCGGCAGCCAGCTTGCGCGGGTCCGCGTGATATGTACCAAAGAGCTTTCTGAGCTGCACCATAGGAGCAAAGTCCCCGTGTTCGTCATAGAAACAAGCCATCAGGTAGATACCAGGGGCAGCCAACGTGGACAGAACCAAGTGCAACGAGTCGATCAAGATGCAGGCTATCCTCCTGGGGATTAGGTGCCATGCCGACTGCCTAACCCCCATGTCCTTTGATTCGCTTCCTGCCAGTAGAGGTGTGCCTTCCTCGGTGGTCGGGCCTGGGTGCTCGTATTCGTCGGGCTCTGCGGTCAAAGTATTGCTCTTATCGTTGGGGTCATGCCGGGAGGTCTGTTGCTCCTCCTCGGAGGTGACAGTGATGCCCATCGGGCCCAGGGAGTTGGTACGCGATGGTGCCGGGGACGACGAGGGAGAGACGCGAGAGGAGACAAAGTTGAGGGAGTTCATAGTTCCGACGGCGTCGGTGGAGCCATGAAGGAAAGGTTTCTCTAGAAGCAAGTCGTTGTCTACTGGCGTCTGGGAGGGTTGCAGTGGAGGGTGGTCGCAAGTCGGACAGGCGCTCAGAAGGATCGCGAATGAAGGAGGGGGATTGGCGGCGCTGATGCGAACAAATGCAAGATGTGTGAAGGCTGATGCGGTGATGCGTAGGTTTAGCAATTATGCAAAGCACAGTCGCCTCTAGAGACAATCTGGCCGATCCAGCAGCTTACTGCCGGTGAGGGGTGGCGGGCAGGGCAGTTTAGATGTCGTTGTATGCGATTGTTGGCAAGTCAATGAAGGGTTGAGGATGAGACTACTGACCCGTATGTATTGGATGGTCCTACAGAGTACGGGCTAGGTACGGTAGGTAGACTACCTAGGTAGCAATCAATACCTAGCTAGGTACTTACCATAGCGTCCACCGGTGGCAGGTGATCGAGGTGGGCGCACGACTTGGGCGGGGTGCTCCGGTGGACAGGCGTGGCAGCAGATCCATGGGTATGCCTAGATAGGCACCTAGGTATCCTACCTACCATACCTGGGTGGCACCTGGGTAAGAATATACCTAAAGAGGCACTTGGCTAACTATCTAGGTACCTAAGGCGCCTACCTAGTACCTAGGTAGAGGGCCAGTAGAGGCCGGCAGGGCACCGCGGGAACACACACCTCGGCCCTAGAGCTGGCAGCTGATGAAATATATGGCCATGTACCCGGGTACCTAGGTAGTGAATCTCGCAAGTCTCGGTACTGCTTAATCTACTCAGGTACGTCTTGCACGCTCAAGAGGACAAGGAAATTCAAATTATCCTGGTAATTTGGCAACAACAGAGATGAGCAGCCGTAAGATCACTACCATCAGTACCTAGGTAGTCAAGAACTACATAGGTACGTAGGTAAGTGTATGTAGTATAAGTAAGTGCCTAGGAAAATAATGATGCTCTATCTACCGTGCAACGGTCACGTATGTACCTAGGTACCTAGGTAGGAACCTTGGAAGCCATACAGTGCATATGTACCATCTACCCCACTAACTACAGTGCCTGCCCACCGCACCTAGGTACGTAGTCTGGGTGGTACGAAGCGCGCGGGCACGTCAACGGGTGGGCCACAAACAAGCCCCTCCGCCCCTTATCAGTCCTCTCAGTGCTCTGATACGGAGGCACCGGTGTCAAGTGCTCCCTTCGTCTCTCATCCCATTCCCTATGACCATTGCACCACGGCCAGTCGACGACCTTGATGGTCTCCTAGCTTCTTCCCATTCCACTTGATCCTGCCCACCGCTTGTATTCTTAGCCTCTTTAGCTTTTCCCCGTAGACGACAACAACTCCCCTAGACACTCTAATTCTTATTTGACTCTTCCCAAGGCCATGGTACTCCCAGGAGACTGAAGACACTCGCCGTCATGACCTCCCCCGCTGTCCGCTTCCAATACTCCCGTTCCAACCACCTCGAAGGTCGCTGCACTTGTGTCGCCTCGTCTTTGCCCCGTCTGGCCTGGCGTCCCTGAGGGCATCGCCAGATTTGATGTTCAAACTGATGCACCTCAACCGACACGAGCACGAGAGACGAGCGATCCGTCCATCCCCCCAAAATGGCCTCCATCTTTCAGTCGTTCCGCAGCTCCGCTATGCCCAAGCGTCTGCTACGCTATGCTATGGCCAGGTTCGATATATTCGAGGACGATGCTCTTGATCTGGAGAATCTCGACCTGGGCTTCGGCCTCAGAAACACCTTCGAGTTCAAGGATGTCGGGCTCAAAGTCGAAGTGCGCCTCTATGCAACTATCCTGACACTGCCCTCGAAAAATCCACGATGCACATGTACTCACTTTGTTCGGACACCACATACTGATACATACGATTCTATAGAAAATAAGCGAGCAGCTTGGCCTCCCGCCTGAGTACCGCATCAAGAAGGCAAAGGTCTCCCGCCTCCAGCTCACCGTGCCACTCGATCTATATTCGAGCTCCATCGAACTGACCGCTGTCGGCGTTCATATCTGCCTCCAAGTTTCTCCCGCCGAACGGCAGCGTGCAAGATCGAAGAAGGAAGAAGACAGGAAACCGGACCCGGCCTTCGTTCCCACCGCTGCCGATCTGACACAATCATTCCTGGAGACCCAGCCATCTCGGGAGAAAAGGGCCTTGGAGGATGCCCTCGCCGCCGAACAACAAGACTTGGGCGCCTCGGTGGCCATGAGTGAGGATAGCAGCGAAGATGATGCGGCATATGGCACAGGACAGGGTCTATCTCTTCCCGCTTTCCTGACCGACTTCTTACAGGGCGTCGTCGACCGGACCCAGGTCGCAATAAAGGGTGTCACATTCGAGCTGGATATCGCGGTTCCAACCGAGCCGAAGAGTACTGAAACCGAGATGGTAACTCTACAGCTCTCTCTGGACGAGCTTGATGTCGAGGGGGTGACAACACAGAGTCGAGACGATGGTGATGGCGCACGTATCGTCCCAAAGGAAGGCAAAAGGCACATAATATTGAACAACATCCGTGCCTCCATCATATCCGAGACAGACATACTATCCAGTCATGCGAGGTCGCCCTCCACCAATTCGGCAGCCTCAAGTTCCCCGGTAACGACCGCTTGCTGTCCATCATCCGAGACAGAGCCTCCTCACGGTAGAAGCTTCAACGAGTATCCCAGTGGGAGCTCTAGTGATCAATTGTCCCAGAGTGAACAGCTCCGTGACAGTGAGGACGCTTTCAATATACCCTACGATTTGGATGGACATAGAGTCATAGGAGAGAAGCAAGAACTGGAGCAAGGACCTACGTCGTCCCTCTCCACACCGAGGGCCTCCATCTACCATGATTTTGCTGGACACCATGCAGTTGCCTCGGTACACTCACCAGATGTAGCAGAAAACGAAACGTCATTGTGGCCGCCAGCGTTAGATAATCCGGCGCTCAGTCAAGGTTCGCTTCCAAGAGTCCCTTCATTTCAAGGTTCGGTCTCCTCAGATTCGGCGAGTGATGACTCCGGGGCTCAACGCGCCGACGACCTCGCCCAGTCACAATTCTTCAGCCATGAGGAAGCAGAAAGCATGTATATGAGTGCTTTTTCACAGGGACAGTCCCAGCAGCTGAGATCCGCGTCGATGCCGGGTGCTTGGGATGCGACGTCCTCCCCACCTGAGTATGCGACCGAAGCTGAGCGCGTATCACATCTGCGGCCCGTTGGTACATCGACTGGCGCTGCCGAAAGTGTGGGGCAGGAGAGTTTGTCTGCGCCTCAGGCGCTGCAGTTGTCTACCGAGACAGGTTCATTAGCACTGGAAAGAAGCCATGCGGAAGCAAACGAGGGGGTGACTAGAGTGCCCGAAGCAAACCCCGAGCCCAGCACTACCGCTACCCTGAGGGAGACTGGGAATCTGGGCTCAACGAGGCACGCCAAGGAGATCGTGTCCCTGTCGTCTATCTCCGTATATGTTCCCATGAAACACAAACACATCCAAGTAACAAGCGGTGATGGAACCTTCCAGCTTGCGCATTCCACCCTGCACAATGTGCCAGGGGCCTTTTCCATATACTCGACCACTCCTCCCAGTTCTGTGCAACATGATGCTAATCCAGAATATGGGGAGAAGGAACACGACGATGGGTCGATCGAAATCGAGATTAGCCCCCTCGAACTTCGCTTCGATACTTCCGTTGGTTATCTTCTTGCCATGGTTGCACGCCGGCTACTAGAGACTTCGAAGGGATCACAGCAGCCTTCTGAAATGGCCGAGCAGACAGTTCCCCCAAGAACCGACTCATCACAACCAGAAATCAAACTTTTAGCTCAAAAGATCTCGTTTGTCTTCTTAGACAAGATACTGAGCGTTTCCGACACAGAGGCAAAGACGACAGATCCGGCTATGGCAGGCTTTGGCTCAGACGTCCTTCTGAGAGCCGAAATAGAGAAACTCAGCGCGAGGACGTTTCAGGGGAGTTCTAAGGCAGAACATACTTTGAGGCTTGAGAAGTTTCGCTTCGGCTATCACGACAGCGACATTCTGTCCTTCGATAGGGAAGCACACATGCGAGCATCGGTTAGAGATGCCTTTCCAGAGGCTGGAGCAGATGTTTCGGTCAAGCTGTCAATGTCCAAAGAACGCAGCAGGTGCGAGGTCAACACCCTGCCACTCCGTATACACATCGATCTGCAGCGGTTGGATCAGGCATTCAATTGGTTCGGTGGTCTGAGCGGCTTCCTCCAGATAGGTTCTTCGATGACTTCGAGTGAACCGCTGGCGAAACCAAGTCCAAAACCTGCCAAGCCGAGAGGAGTGCGGTTCGATATCCCGGCTCAGCCAGACAGCACAGTAGCAGCGTCCGAGAGCAAAACAGATGTTCGTGTCGGTGGCTTGTGGCTTGACTTGGTAGGCAAGACGTGCGGTGTGAACGTACACACGACTGCTGTTAAGATAGTAAGCCGGAACGGCATCGTGGGTGTTGCCATCAGCAAGATACAGGCCGCAGGGCCATTCGTAGAGCGAGTGTCGGATGAGCCTCCGATCAGGTTTGTTCTTTCGAATACTCGTCTCGACTACCTCACTTCACCCCGAGATGACGACCTGGACCGACTCCTTGCTTTGATCACTCCTTCGAAGGGCCAATTCGACGATAACGATGACGAAATTATGGTTGATACTCTGTTGCGACAGCGGAGAAAAGGTTCTGTGTTAAAGCTGACCTTCACGGACGTGCAAGCACATATTTCCAGCCTCCAGCAGCTCGACACCATCCCGGCCCTTGGTGAGGAGCTCGCTCGCCTTGGTACTGTGGCCAAATATTTGCCCGAAGATGATCGCCCAGGACTGCTGACCCTTGGTCTTATCCACAATCTGGCTGCGTCAATCAATATTGGTGGTAGGTTCGGAACGGTGAATGCACAATTGAGCGGCTTCGAGCTGGCGCACATTGCTTTCCCATCATTGGCTGCAATTGGCGTCAACTCTATCAAGCTGGACAGAAACTCTATAGAAGAATTGGTCGGGTCGAATATCGATGTGAAGACCGGCCCTTTGACATCATCGCCCGTTCTCATGGTGCGAGTCATCGGCGATGAGATGGAACCGGTTGTTAAGGTGAGGATGCGGAACCTCAACTTCGAGTACCGCGTCCCCACCGTCATGGATGCTCTTGGCCTATCCTCGGAGACAACACCTCAAGAATTTGATGCGATGCTGGCAGCCTCGGTAGCTAACCTCGGTGAGCAAGCGCATACTGCGCTGGTCGGGGACCCGCCCTCACCGGCACGGCAAACGTCTGCAACGACAAAGCCTAGCCCGACGAAGCCATTCATCGTCAATGTGGCCTTCCGCGACTGCTTACTAGGCCTTAATCCTCTTGCCTTGACCTCCAAGCTCAACGTTGTCCTCCAAGATGCGCATGTGGAGGTCTCTTTATCTGGTGGCGATGATGTCAATGCCGTAGGGGATTTACGGAAGGCAGCCATTCTTCTGATTGACGATGTCTCACTGCTCAACTCACCGCAAAGGCCGGGAACATCTAGGCACCGAGGCTCTGATGCTCAGAGACAGACGGACATGGCATCGGCGCTGTGCTCTAAAGGGTATGTAAACATCTGTCAGATCTCCTCCGCAAGAGTCACCGTACGGGCTACAACCAGTAACGACGGGGAGGGCCACATTGATGTTGAGCTCAGAGACGATCTGCTGGTGCTCGAGACTTGCGCAGACTCCACCCATACTCTGATCGCACTCACAGGCGCCTTGAAACCACCAACGCCGCCAAGTAGGGAGATTAAGTACAAAACAGAGGTCATCCCGATGCAAGACATGCTGGCATCTATCACGGCCGACGCTTTCGGCAACACGGAGGGTGATTACAACTTCGACGACGACTTTGCGATTGCGCAAGAGCTAGGTGGTGGCGATGACTCGTCTGAGGGAGAACTGATCAGTTCGAGTCATCTAGAGACCGAGGCACCGTATCACCGAAGCGCCCCAGGTGTCGCCGAGAGTATTTTCGATGCTACGTCGTCCTCTATAATCTCAAATCGGACGACAACGCAGAACAAGAGTACAGGGCTGTTACTGTCTCAGCCAGATTCACTCCCGTACAGTGTGGAATTCGGCTTGAACTCGGAAGTTGAGATCCATGAGAACTTCTTTGGGAGAACCCCCGTGGCTGAGGGGACTGCGCATCGCTGGAACTCGGCTAAGAATAGGTACGACAATGCGAACGATGCCAAAGCGCAGAAAAGTCCACTGAAGGTTCGCGTTCGGGATGTCCATGTCATATGGAATCTTTTCGATGGCTACGACTGGCAACACACCCGCGAAGCTATCACCAAGACGGTTGAGGAAGTGGAGACGAAGGCCTTCGAACGGCGAAGCCGAGCCGGCAGACGATCTCCAGATGAGCCCGACTTCGAGGAGCAGGACGTTGTCGGAGACTGCCTTTTCAACTCCATATATGTCAGCATTCCCGCGAACCATGATCCTCGCGAATTAGTCGGAGGTATCAATCATCAGCTTGATGATACGGAATCTATCGCAACGACTTCAGTGACTACGACCACAACACGTACCGTAACCGGCCAATTTCGGTCAAGATCAAGGAAGCTACGCCTGAACAGGAGCAGGCGCCACAAGATCACATTCGAACTTCAGGGTGTCAATGTTGATCTGATCAAGTTTCCACTGGGCTCGGGAGAGACAGACACGTCCATCGATGTGCGTGTGCACAACCTCGACGTTTTTGACCATATTCCGACATCCACGTGGAAGAAGTTTGCTACGTATGACCTGGATGCTGGTGAGCGGGAGCTGGGCGCAAGCATGGCACACCTGGAGATTCTTCTCGTCAAACCAATTCCTGAGCTCGCGGCTGCCGAATTTGTCCTGAAAGCCACCGTCCTCCCACTTCGCCTGCATGTGGACCAAGATGCGCTCGACTTCATCCAGCGTTTTTTCCAATTCAAAGACGAGTCACAGGTACCGGCTCAGTCATCGCCGAGCGACGAGGCGTTCATACAGCGCGCTGAGATCAACGCTATACCTGTTACCCTAGACTTCAAGCCGAAGAGGGTGGATTATGCTGGTCTCAGGGGCGGGCGCACATCAGAGTTCATGAATTTTGTAATCCTTGAGAGGGCGCGCATGACGCTGCGACATACAATCGTCTACGGCACGACAGGGTGGGAGCGACTGGGAAACACGCTCAACGATATATGGACGCCCGACGTCAAACGTACGCAACTCGCCAGCGTGTTAGCTGGTGTTGCCCCCGTCCGCCACCTTGTCAACGTAGGTAGCGGCTTCCGTGATCTCATCGAGATCCCAATCAAGGAGTACAAAAAGGACGGACGCATTGTCCGCAGCATTGGCAAGGGCGCAGCAGCATTTGCACGTACTACAGGGACCGAGATCGTCAAGCTGGGTGCCAAGATGGCTACTGGCACTCAATATGTCCTCCAAGGCGCAGAGGGTATGCTGACTAAGAGATCCGAAGAGGCAAGTGCAAGTGCTGGCGAGCCATCATCGGTCCAGACGGGATGGGAAGAGGAGGATATGGAGCCAGAAGAGAAGAAACAGATATCTCTCTACGCGGATCAGCCCACTGGCGTCGTCCAGGGCTTACGACACGCATACAGCAGTCTCGCCCGAGATCTCAACGTTGCTAGAGATGCCATCATCGCTGTCCCGGCCGAGGTCATGGAGAGCCGGAATGCCGGAGGGGCGGCGAGGGCAGTGATGAACAGGGCCCCGACTATCATTTTCCGCCCTGCTATCGGAGCGACTCGAGCCGTGGGACAGGCACTCATGGGAGCAACGAATGCTCTGGACCCCGAGAATCTAAGGAGAGTGGAAGACGTGAGTACAAAGATCAGATTGACTCGACCGCATTTGGCATACGCTGACCGATTGATAGAAATACAAGCCAGGGCCGGGAAGATAATTGCAACTCAGGCCAAGGTTTTCTGAGAGCGATGGGTCACTAACGAGGCACGAACGACTTGACTGGTAAAGGGATTGGGGCGAGGCGCAATGGAACTGTACTTAGCGGTGATCCTGCCCATGTGCTACCAAGATTTTTCTTTTCCTTCCTTCTTATGTATGTAGATGAGCCGGGCAGTGCAACTTCGATGCTGTCGTCTTGGCTCTTCTCTTTCTTTGTTCCCTTAACTTCTTCTTGATCTTGTCGCTTCGCATTATCAGCAAGGAGTGGAGATTGCATGTCTCGGTTGGCGTTTGGGGGCCACGGGGATAGAAACAGACTGCCAAATCACTTATTGCACGGAGTCAAGGTTAGGACGATTGGAAAGGCCGATTACTCATTTGAGGACACTTTCGGAAGCGCAGGTGTCTCTATGTACAGCTACTGTCGTGTGGTGATACATGCACACGGCTCAGCACAGAGGAAGGCTGCTCAAGCATGGTAGCCGTAGAATCAGACACGAGGATTGGGTTCAACCATCCTCCCGCAGGTATCTGGGAGACCGCCGTGTCCACAGCCATCCATCCGTTTGGGGCTCAGAAGCCATCATCATTTAAGCCGCTGTTGCTTTCGCTAACTTTCCTCTCCTTGTTCACCTCAGCCCACCAGCGATGCGTCTCATCCTTGCTCGTGCTGTTCCCCTCGGCATCCAGCTCATCCCATGGGTTCGGCGTCAATATATAGTGAATATTCTTAACCTTGTCATCCCTCCAGATGGGTTTATGTACACCCTCCCATCGCAGGGTCTTGAGCGCGTTGTAGATATAGGGCAGGGCGACCCAGCGGCCGCGGTACAGCTCGCTCAGGACGCTCTGGTCAGCGAACTCCAGGTTGGCGGCATTGTCATCCATGTAGTCGACTATCTGCTGGAAGATGACATCGGATGGGTTCACGACCTGCAGGCCACCGTTCATGTAGCCCAGGGGGCCGACTGCAGGGTCAGCGCCAACGGTCTGGGCGGTCTCCGGGTCGGCATGCTGTGAGGTGAAGGCGCAGTTCTCCGGGATCCAGTCCTTTGGGTAGTGTGGTTTCTTGAGCGGGTTGCAGACGCAGGCGTGGCCGGCGGCAAATACCCTCTTGCTGTCCGGGGCACCGCTGGCGGCGACGGCGGGGTCGTCCAGGTGCATGGTCATGAGCTCGTCCATGTTCTGCAGGACGAGCATGTCGCTGTCGAGCTGCACGACGCGCTCATACTGCGTGAGGCTGAAGGGGGTGAGCTTGGACCAGCAGTCGTAGAAGCGCGGGTCATTGCTGTAGTCCTTGGTGGACTTGGTTGGCAAGAGGTACTTGATCTTCTGGTGGGGGATGCCCCGGGCCTGCAGGGCGGCGATACCCTCTGGAGGGAAGGTATCGGTATACAGAGCGACTAGAGGGTAGTCTGACTTGTGCTTCTTGAGGGAGTAGTCGAGGGTGAGCAGGCCGGAGAGGTAAGCCGTGTTCGTGATGAGGGTTGTCCAGACTGTGTGGTGTCGTGGTGAGCTCTGTGATTGCTTATGAGGTCTCTGGTGTTGGGTATATGACTACTTACCTCGGGCGGAGTCCACCGCTCGTTTACCGTCAGCCATGTTGAGAAGGATGTGTAAATTCAAAGACCGGCGTGGGTGATTGAGCTCAAAAAGACGATGTAAGGCAAGGTGATGAGCGGCTGAGCAAATACAAGCCCCGTCTCGAATAACTTGAGCCTCGGTCGAATGTTTGTCTTACTCTTACACAATCTCATGTACGCAAACACACACACACACTCTCTCTCTCTCTCTCTCTCTTCTGCTATCCCTCTCTGTCTTGTGCTCGGTGCTCAGTGCAACATGTGAACTTCAGCACCTGGACGCTTATTATAGATACTATATTATATGTCTCGCTAGAGGGCACTAAATGTGGGTATTCGGAGGGCCGAGACGGACAATGTTACAATGTTACAATTCCTGGCCATACCAAGTAGGGAAGAGGGGAGCCCCTGGCCGATGGCGCTATACTAGTAGCATATCCTCCATTGAATGAAACGGCGTGGATCCACCGCTACGGATTTCTAAAGTCGACAGCGTCTCAAGTCTCCCAGAGGTTGGTTACCGCATGATCCATATTGTCCCCTGCACCCTGGCGGGTGTCAGCCCAGACCATGAGCTGCCTATCTGTACATCGAGTGGCATCGAGACATGACAGCTGTGTGTGTGTGTGTGTGTGTGTGTGTGTGTGTGTGTGTGTGTGTGGTCTTCAGACTCTGTCTCTTATATGACACTCTGCAGTGTGGATAAGAGATGATATGTACTGCACGATACGAATATATCGATTTCCGAACCAGCTCCTAACTCCCCACATCCCGTTGTGATTCCTCTCTGCCCTGCCACTGCCTCTACTACACTAGCGACCAAAGATGAAACAGTTCATGCACTTGTCAATGGTGATACAACACCTTGAAGAATGGTACGTACGTACGGATTGCATTTCGTCAGTACCTACCTTAGGTACATACCTAGGTAGTACGTGATGTCGATAGAGGGGTTGCGACTTATCTCTTATCGTCTAATCCCTTATCTCTTATCCCTTATCACCCACTCAAGTCCGAAGATACAGAGGTACCTACTATTGCCTGCCGACTACCTACCTAGTGTAGGTAGGTAGTATAACACGTAATACGTAATACGTTCACTCCCCCTGCGTCCCCCATCCAGCCATCATTATCCCTCGCCAATTCCACCAGCTCCATGCCTGCTGCTTGCTCTCCACGGAAAGCACCTGGCTAACCTCCGGAGAGCAACACACAATCATGCCCCTCGTTGACCCTGTTGCCATGACCTCGTCCGTCGCCAAGACATCCAAGGCCCAGCCGGCCACTGGAAAACTGAACGAGCCGGCACTGTTGCAACCAATACACCTCAACTCGACCACCGCGTCCAAAGCCGCCCGCCATGTACTTCCCGTCGTCCTGGGCAGCCTCTTCGTCGCCGCCTTCAGCCGACTTGTCGCCGATCCAGTGTCTACCATGTGGACCTCACTGCCCGTAGTCGCCGTTCTGCAGCTCCTCTACGCATTCTTCTCCCTGCCCGTCGCTGGCTCCGGCTCTGGGAAGAACAGGAAGCCAAGGCCTGGCGAGAAGAAGAAGACGGGCGACAGCGCTGGTCCCAATTTTGTCGTCGTACGTGATATCGTCTCCCTTATTCGTCGACTTCTTGCCTCCTTGCTAACTTCTTCACTGCTTGTCGCCCTATAGGCCGCTCTCCTCTCCCTCCTGTTGTCCCTAAACATGACGCCCATCTTCCACCTGGCCATGATGCTCTTCGGCGCCCCCCTGCTTACCCACCTCTCGCACACCTTCCTCTGCGCTGCTCATCTGTCTCTTTTGACCATCTTCCCGCTGGTCTTCGTGCACGGTCTCGACGCGGGTGCCTGGGCAGCTGTAGCCAGCTTCAGGGCCCCTCTCGATGAGACAATCGGGGGGCTGCTGGGTGGTTTGCTCGGCGCCTGGCTCGGCGCCGTCCCTATCCCATTGGACTGGGATAGGGAGTGGCAGAAGTGGCCCGTGACAATCCTGACTGGCATCTATGCTGGCTACGTGCTTGGACGGGTGCTGGGCGGCTCTTTGCTGTTTGGGAAGCGGCTGTGAGGAATGGACTCCGTCCCAGACTCACCATCCTCTTCCCTGGTTGGGACCATCAAGGAAGAAATGACTGGTTGATGGAGACGTTAGAGCTCTCAGGAACCATGGATTTGATCTGGACTATCCTGTCGACATGTAGGGTACAGGCGCTCCCCGGCGAGTTTACGCACAGAAGTGTCGCGCAGGGCAGGTTGCGGACAGAGTCTCATACACTGGAAGACCTCGGGATGTGTCGGTGTGATGTACAAACTCTCATATCTCTTTGTAGGCGTGGAATTGATACCCTGATAGACTGTAGGAGAGCATGTATGATAATCGGTAACCATCTCCAGATCAGTCGCCCCACCCTCAGACCTTCAGCAACTCCTCCCGGACCTCGCGGGGATAACCGAGCCGCTGCGGCACGCGCAAGTACCGTAGGAGGATCATCGTCACCAAGGAATAGTACACACAGGAGACAAGCTGCCGCGCCGTCTGCGCCACAGCCTGGATCCTATTATCAACCCCCGCCTGCTTCTTCTTTTGCCGACGACAGATATCGAGGTAAAGCCTCGGATCGTCCGTGATGACGCAGTCGGTCTGCTTCTCAATGCACCATTGCATCCGCGACTCCTTGTTCACGGTCCAAGCGTACACAGGCCGCCCCTCGCCCTGACAGTGCTTCAGGAACTGCGCACCACCGAGGGCAAAGAGCGACTCCTGTCGAATATTGATCGCCACGTTAGGTATCTTGAGGTATTCCTTGGCCAGGGTGATTGACAATCCGGTGTGCGCAAGAGCAAAGTCCGGAAGCACTTCGTGGCATAGCCGAAGATGTTTGGCAGTCCAACAGCCGAGAACGATCCTTTGCCTCCAATTGCCCTCGGGTGCCGCCGAAATGGTCACCGCGATCCTGTTGATCAGGTCCTCGGGAGCATCATCAATCTTGATATCTAGGAAGATCCAGATCGACTCGTTTCCTGGCTCGGCTAGGTACTCGAGCAGATCGAGCAGCCTCGGCATAGACTGGCGAGGCTCCCTCAGCGTCTTCAGCGTCCTGAGGTAGTCCCAGTCGTAGTTACTGACCAGACCCTCTACGCCGAAAGTTCGTTTCAGGTCTGGATCCTAGTTACGTGCACCGAGCGGCCACTCAGTCAGGCAGGTCTGCGAACGTTGGATGGCTGGGCGTACACACATGTAGCAGCACTACCACACCGTCTTTGGTGAGGTGAACATCCGTCTCGATGGCGTGGGCCCCGACATCGACAGCTCCACGGAAGGCTCCCATGGTGTTCTCGGGGAAGTTGGCCTTGTAACCTCGGTGCGCAACTGCCTGCGGAAGACCATTGTTGATGCCCGGCTGAGCCCGGGTCCATCCCGCTACTGTGATCAAGTGGTGTCAGCTGTGTCATGCATGGCATCACGACAAGCATAGCGCAAGGGGAATACGTGGGAGATGTGATGGGCATAATACCGGGCGGGACTCCATGTTTAGCCGTGGCAGCCCCTCTATGATCTCGCACCTGGTCCAGACCTCGCTGCCGGAGATCCGAGGCTGTGTCGACCACTTCACTCATGATTACTACGGTGTCTCGATAGTGTGTCCTCGTGTTTCAAAGGCAGACAATGCCTCTGAAAGGTGTCAAGTCTCTATCGGGCACTGATGACTCTAGAAGTAAACGTCATAAGAAGTAACAACAAGACCCAGAAGACCCATCTCGTAGGCTGAGCCACGATGATGAAACCGGCCTTAAGGGGAAACTAAGTCCGCTCCACCATAAAGCAACATAAGAAGGCAACTGGCTAGCTGGATTCGGCCTATGCCTCTACATGTTCATGCTTGGCAAATGAGAAACCCGTCTGCGTTGTCCCTTCGCCATTCTGTGTCGGGTCGTTGCGCGTTCCCTTACAAGGTTGGTGACACAGATCGCATGAGACTGTATTGAGGAGTATTGACATTGTATGTGAACTACACCAGTCACTTCGCCAAACCGGCTAATAGTAAGTTTTATGGACGACAGATTCCGTCGTTCCGCAGTAAGGGAAGATAACATCCCAGCTCCCAATCCTCATACTGCCATCACGCTTCTTCCTTTCGGCCTGAAATAACAGGAAACATAGCAGAGATCCTATAACGCGCATGACCCTCGCTAGCCCAGACCCGCCGACCGACCATATAGAATCCAACTAAAACAATACCCGCCAGTAATAAACATCCTAGAAACACAAACATGCTTGGGAAATACAAGTCACTATGCTGATGAGTTTAAATCACGAAATTTCCATCCACGAAACCATCACCGCCAACTGCGGGCATCATCGCCCTGCGATTGCCCGGGAAATCCCGGAACTCTAGCGGTGCGAGGTCGTCGCCTCCGGAGACGGAGCTGACGCTCTCCCCACTCAGGCTCTGCGGTGCGCCAAAGTCGCCAAGGTTAAATGTAGAGAGATCCAGAGAATCCGGGGACCAGCTGCCCTCCGCTGCAGAAGCCGCCGGTGTCTCGAGCGAGACTTGAGGTCCTCCGTAGATGGCATCATAGAGATTAACTTGTCCACCGTCGATCTGGCCAAGGAGGGCCTCCCACTCGGATGGTGACGCAGCTGGCTTCTGCGGTATCTGCACCGGGTTGTACAGCTGCCGGGAAGGAGGCGCGGCAGAGCTGGGCCGGTTACGTTGGGCCCCAACATTGTTGTTATGGACGGGAGATGATGACCCAGGCTGGACTGATGCATTGCTTAGCGGAAGGTAGTCCAGATTGGTTTCCTGCCTCGATGGTGTGCACGCGACTACTGCTGAGTGTGACATGGACAGACGATGCTCTCGTCGCTGTAGAATCGAGGCCGGATTCGGCCTGACCCCGTCGAAGGATGTTCGGGAGGAAGAACGCTGTACTCCAGGCCGCCCCGTTCCTGCGACCGGCGTCGCGCTTGACATGGTCATCCTTCTTAATTTCTCTTGTTGCAAGAGCAGATCCGTCTCGCTCATGCTAGCGCCCGAGTGTCTTCCCAGGGGAACCTGCTGAGACTGGGCCCCTGAAGATAGCTTCTTCTTTGGTTTGTATATTGGCGAAGATCCTTGCGGTGGCGGAGCGGCCATGCTTATATCCGGGCTCTGCCTCGGAGGAGTCGGCCGTGCCTTGTGGGGTTTGTCGACATTGATGAGCAAGCTCGCAACTCTCTTGATCTCGTATGTGCTGGGCGCCTTCGTCCGGTCAACCATCTTGATGGCGGCGTTGATCAGTCTCTCGTTATCCCTCAACATTTTGCTCTCCTGCTTGAGATCGAGGCCCTCATACAGCAGCGTCATGCTGGATACCAACAACAGATCCGTCTTGTTCAGGCAGAGCGAAAAGGACATGCTCCTTTCTTCCAACAGCTGAGCAATCTGTATCATGTGTTTTGCAGACTCGCTAACAGAAAGAAGAGCCGATGCTTCTCTAGGGCCGAGATTAGAGCCGACGGCTGGTCTGAAGATGAGCGTGCGGATGAAGTAGTAAGTTAGAGCCTGGGTGGTGTTGGTTAGCATGCGTGGCGTGGTCGTCGAGGCATCAAAGGGGCCTTAACGGAATACATACCAGCAAAGGTGATCTGCTGCCTGTGATATCAGTAGACGGCTTGTCTTGCCTGAAATTCAGCTTCAAGTGTTGCGGCAGTCTCTCCGACCAGCTGTCGAGCTCTGCCCCCAGAGCAGACATCTGCTGTAGCGACAGCTCGTACGAGGTCGCTGCCGGGTAATTCTTCTCGATCACCTTGGCCATTATACGAGCGGCACGGAACAAGGCTAGTGCTGAGGATAATCTCGTATACTCTCCAGGAAGTGTGGGCTGGAACCCTTTCTCGGTGACGTATTCGTCATCCGTATCGGACGGGAACTCTGCGTGTGCGTCCTCCTCCTTGATCAGCTTGGGTAGGCCGAGGATAGCAGCCGAGAAGCAGTCCAGGGTATACAGGGTCCAGAAGACCTTCTTGCGTGTCTCGGTGGTGAGAGCGCCGAATGAAAAGCGCTTCTGGCTTTGGTGGAGACCCAAGCGATGAGAGAGGCCCACGGCGATGCCCTTGTAGTACTGGAGGCGTCTATAGTCTGCCCGCACTGTGCAATACATCAAGGCGAGTACCAAACATTGCAGGGAGTTGATGGTGTTTTCCAGGAGGATAGCCTCCAGGGATTGCTGCCACTGTTCCTCGCAGGAGGCAATCTGTCCTAGATCAGGGTTGTCGCTAGATAAAGCAGCGATACCGAAGACGAGGTGTAGCTGCGCAAGCTTGTGGTTCTCCTTGATGTTTTCCGGGTCCGCTACAAACTCCTCGTAGATGCGAAGGAAGGTCGGCTTGTGCAAGACCGGGAACAAGGGCGCCCACTCTTGGAAGTAAACGTTCACGCAGCGATCAGAGAATAGGCGTGGAGGAACCCCCGAAGTAGTGGGTGATCCCTCGGGGAGGAGTGGAGGGCAGCCCTGGACGTGAAGGAAGGCATCGGTGCTGAAGTCTGAGCTTGACTTCCCCATCTCCTGTAGTCTGCGCTTGAAAGCCTCTATAAAGGCTCGTCCACTCGAGGGACCCATGAAATACGAGTCCGAATCCTCGACCCCGAGCAGAAGAGGCGAGGCCTGAACTCGGAATGTGTCCTCCCTGGGCGGCGTCGGCTCTTTGCCTGGCCGGCTATCAACCGCTGGAGGGTTCATATTTGAAACCAACCCCGCGCCCGGGCCCGCTGACAATCGGCGACGATTCCCATGTATCTTGGACAGCATCTCGATCTTCTCGTCCTTCTCATCCAGCAGATCTTTCAACTCGCGGACCTCGGACTCTAGTGCCCTGACTCTCTCTTCCAGACTCTCGGTATAGCCTCTCGGGAAAGCGCGCCGGCTCAGCTTATCGCTGGTGCGGCATTCGAAGCCGACGTTTGCACATTGCGTACAACATGGCCGAACCCCATCGCAACGTATCTTCTTGCTCCGGCAGCGGTCGCAGGCCTGGGCGATGCGGCTCTGCGAGCTACTGCCCACCTTGATGACCTTCATCGGCAGGATCCCGGGCATCTTGACAACTTCACTTCACGCACACGACAGTCGATGGATATCCCGCAATCTACAGAAATGGCAAAATCGATGTGCGTAGTCCAGCGTGTGTGTGTGTCGTTCTCGTGCTCGACCTCGGTCTCGATCTCGGTCTCGTATGGTTTACTTCCGGTTCGTCCTGTCTCGACTGGACTCGACTTCGGACCTGAACTCTCGGTGTTGCGGTATTGTTCTTGGCCTTCACGGAATCACCGAATCATCTCGGTCACGTCGGCAAAGTTCCCGTGGGCGCATTCAGAGACCAGTCCCGGCGCTCGGTGTCGCAATCGTATGTATTGTAGTCTCTTCGTGTCTCTCTGCAAGTAGTGGAACATGTAATCACGAGAGCGGTCGTGACGGCTCCCGGGATGCAAGAATGGAAGAAAGGTGGGTACTGGGTGGTGGTAATACTGAAGTTGAATGAGAAGAAGCAGAGTTGAGGTGAGGAGAACAAGGAAGTGGAGGGCCCGGCCAGTGGGAGTAAAAGGGCGGAAGATAGATAGGAGGAGCGATGGGGAGGGGGGGGAGAGGGGGAGGGGAAGGGAATGTGTACACTACAGAAATAGGTACTAAGTGAGAAGCAAAGCAAAGCAGAGAAGCGGACCACCTGGATGGACAGGGAGGAATAAGGGAAAACGGTGTGTGGGGCAAGACGCCAATGGGCGGTCGAGAGAGGAGACTGGCAGACTGGCAGACTGGACGCACCGCGTGGCCCGCTTATATTGCCAGCAATCGGTCAATCCCATCAATCAATCAATCAATCAACATTTCCCCATCTACACCTAGGTAAGCGGCCTACGAGCGGCCTACAAGCCGGCCACAGGCGTTGACTCGGCATTTGGGGGGTGTGCGAGCCGGAGAATCCATTCGCGGGTACTACCAAGGAAATCTGGGGTTGACCAGGGGCTTTTGTGGACTCGCGGGCGCGGTGGGCACCACCTGCCCCTGCCCGGGTGGGCAGGCCTGCCCAGGCCTGGGCAGGCTGGCAGCCCTCCCTAAGAGCCTCCCAAGGTTGTGTGCTCCAGGGCTGCTGACCACTAGGAATCTACCACCGACCTACCTAGGTAGGCATCTGCTCCAGGGCTGTAGCTAGTAGACCTATAGGTACCTAACCTCGGTACCCAGGTAGGTGGTGCCAGAAGTCCACGGGTGTCACAGAGAACTGCAGGTGGATTCCTCCCCGCTCCAGGGCTCCCCCTTCTTGGCTCAATCACCCATCGTCTGCCCGTCTGCCCCGTCTGCCCCGTCTTGTAAGGCGTTGGGCCTAGGCCAAAGCCAACTTCAACTTCAACTTCATGGCGCTGCTGTCTATTGGCAGGATGGGAAATGGCGCAACAGCCTGTCGCACGGTTGGACGAACTAATGACGCTGTTGCACGAGAGCCACCTGGGCGTAAGAGCTATCCGTCGGCCACGCGAACCGGGGTCAATGATGTACGATCGTGATGTCTCGAGTCCCGGTATATTCACCCCAGAACGACCCCAGGCGTCCGCGTCCAGTTGAAGTTAGCCTTCGACTGACTACGGAGGCCCGCTGGGGCCTATGAATACAAAGTTCAGTTCCAGGGAGCCAGAGAGCCAGGGAGGCTGTCATTTGAAGATCCCGTTTCCAAATCGAAGCGACGCACTGGGGATCCCTTCGTGCGGGACTCCCGGGTCCCATACTTCTGCTGGGCCCAACAGCTCCCATGTCTGTTTTCATCTCCCTATCAGTCCTGCACGAGTATATCATTCCGGTCCGCGCCTGTAAAGACCTATGTATGTTGATGGGGTAGCGGGCCCCGCTCCTTCCTAGCAGAGCGAAAAGTAGATACTGCTGACATCCGCTAGAAGTCGGAAGAGGGCCAGGAGGGAGAAATCTTGTAAACGTCTTGCGATATCACACTTGCCGGCGTTCCCTGAGACATGGCTGAGGCTACCGCAATACCCAGCGCCCAAGAATGAGCCAGTCCCCAGTCCGTTCTCATAACGGAGATTGTCCTTCTAGAGCTCGTCCATGAGGGGACAGTAACCTTTCAATGGCGCTGAGGTGATGTCTCACAATCCAGATCATACCTCAATGAGAGTTCACGACCTTATGATCGGATAGCAGACGTCGGTACATTTTGAAGTTACGCTTGTAGTGAGTCGTTGAGAGGTCGTGATTCGTGGGCTGATGTGATCGTCTGACCACCAACGGCAAAGGAGGTTTGCGTTGCACCTGCTTAGTGAGTCCGCAAAGTCTCCAGGCGCACTGTCGATCCTTGGAGAGCCTTGGAGACATATCATTGACTGCGCGAGGTCACCACTCAGCTGAAGTCTTCGTCGGCTTCCTCCTGGCCTTCGCCTGGGCCACCTTCCGACACTCCCATCGATTCAAGGTATGCTGTCACACTCTCGAGAGCCAACAACTCCGTGCGCTGCAATGCGCGGATCTCAAGTTAATTCTCTGTTGGTACATGACGTGTTGACGAGGCCGGAAGCTGAACTTGCCTTTTGCTCCAGGATTCCGACGGTCTTTTCCAGTATATCGGTCTCAATGCGTCTCAAGGCTCGCGCATTGGCAGCGTTAGAATGTTCGACGTCACCGAAATCGAACTCACCGTCGCTTTCTTCAGGGATTGGCAGAGACAGGGTGTCCAACTGCTCCTGTAGTCTTTGATATATGACCATGTTGACCCGTAGCCTGAAGACATCGCAGAGTCTATGATTCGAAATGAGCGTTTCGAATGTGCCAGACTGATCTGTCACGTCCTCATCTAACCAGAATATCCTGAGCTCCCTGCCGCCATCATTGTCCTGTAGGACCTTGAATCCCAGACCGTCCTCCTCGTTCAAGACCATCAGATAAGCAAAAGCGCTGGTCCACGCCGTCTTTCCAGCAACTTCACAAACCTCAACTGTTTGAGGTCCTTTAAAGATGTGGGCTTTGGCCTTGCCTAGCGGGTCATCTGGCATGGGGCTCAGGGGTAGTCTGATGCTTCGAGTTGTTGAAGAACTGTCAATGAAGCCGTAGCTGAACAGCATCTCTGCGGCCGACTTCCCTGAGCCGTAGGAGATCGTGACTTCATCCCCTTCCTTGACGTCGCTACCCGGACGAAGCAAGAGGAGGACTTCATCTCTTGAGTTTTCCTCATAGTAGGCATTGGCGTCCTTGGAGTGATTTGCCATGTCTATACACGGGACAAGCGACGGTCCTGACCTGGGCAGCTCGAGGACCCTGGAACGGTACCAGGCGTCAACAAGGTACCAGTCTGTCAGATGGACGAGACCGCTGTCCCAAAATGCGACGTTCCAGAATGCTATGTCGGAAGACTTCTCACGCAGCTCGTCAAACTCGTGCACCAGAGCCAGCATTTTTGCGTTGAGGGCAGTCTCCAAAGATGTACCCTGGAGGAGTATTCGTTCGCGCTCCTTCCATAGTGTCGGCACAGGGACTTCATCGTTCAGCAGTCGGACGTATTCTGTCCATGGGGTTGAAAGGCAGACACGCTCATTTGGTCTTGTATCAAGTACTAACTGAACTAACAGGAACAAGAGGATATCGTGGCGCGGACTCTGATGCTGGTCAGTATAAGTCAAAGCAATGAGACGAGCATGTGCTGACCTTGTGTCCACAAGCTTGCAAGAGCTGGCTGAAGTTCCTGTCCTCCTTCGCATATTCCTCTACTGCTTCCGCACTCAGTACCAAGCCAGGTGGGATTGTCAATACGGGCGTATTCACAACCGCAGCCAAATCCCTCTGAGCGATCAGGCCGTTGCCCTTGTGACTGATTGGCTTGACCGCGACATTGGAGAAAGCAGCATCATTGATGTCCATCCATGCCGGAAGAGCCTGCAACGGAAGACGTTCTCTAGACATTTCTGAAGGAATGAGGCGAGGTGTGGAGAGAGAGAAAACAAAGAGTTCGAAGTAATTATCTACTGAAGAAGCTCCCAAGGCAGACAGGGCTGTGGTAACCCTCGGTATCGTATTTTACGGTCAAGAGAACAGAGGTACCTTGTAGTGTACCCAGTCACAGTGACTCTCGACCTGCCTGACCTTTTGAGATCGCCATAGGTGGCCCCTGTTAGTGGCCACCGAGAGCCCCTCCACGGCCCGCTCAGCACACTCCAGGGCTCCAGGGCTCCAGGGCTCCAAACGGTACCAATGGATGTTATCTTCAATGCCCCGCGGCAGCCCGCAGATCTGGTGAGGACAAAATCCGCAACATATGACGCTTCGCGACAACCTCGCAACCAACCCCCTTGCAACCGCCTCGCAGTCCCAGTCCGGAGCACATTAGGAACCTCACTCTTTATTCTCATCACCTCCGACCAGCTCGTTCGCTGCAATCTCAGTATATTTCCCTATCACGCCTGAGTCGCTCCTAAAGATGCCTCGCGACCCCTTGATAGGCCTTGTTGGTAAGCCAAGTGCTGGCAAATCAAGCACCATGAACTCTCTCGTACGTGAAGCTGCTCCTGTCCTCTCCCTCCTCTCAATCCTATGTATACTCACATTGGCAGTAGACGGATGCAACCTCCAAAGTCGGTCAGTACGCCAATGCCTCGTGCAAATAAAATAAAACCAAAAACCAAAAACTCAATGAGCTGATGAAGAGTGGCAGGAAACTTTCCGTATGCGCACACCTTCCCCATGGAAATCCTCCTGCTGCTACCAGGGCCCTCAGTCTCAAACTGCACTGTCCGGCTGACACACCACGCCCCTCTTTTAGTTTTACCACGATCGATCCCCAGCGCGCTATAGGCTACCTCCAGATTGATTGCGCATGCAAGCGGTACAATGTCTCCGACCGGTGTAAACCCAACTACGGCTCCTGCGTCGACGGCAGGCGAAGCGTACCCATCGAGCTCCTGGACGTCGCCGGTCTAGTTCCCGGCGCACATATGGGGAAAGGACTGGGCAACAAGTTCCTTGACGACCTTCGACACGCCGACGCCCTCATACATGTTGTCGACGTCTCGGGAACCACAGACCAAGAAGGAAAGAACACTAGAGGCTACGACCCTAGTGTCGACATTGCATGGTTACGCAGCGAGATCGTCGCCTGGATCAGGGGCAATTTAATGGAGCGCTGGGGCAGCATCCGGAGGAGACACCTCGCAGTAAAGGCCACGGCGTTGGAGACGCTGCAGGCGCAGCTTTCCGGGTATGGGAGTACCGCCAGTGTCGTGGCACGGACACTCGACAAGCTGAACCTGAAGGAGCCGCTCGAAAATTGGAGCAACGAGACCATCGACCAGGTCGTGGGCGCCTTTACGGACGAGAAGTTCCCCACCGTGATCGCGCTCAACAAAATCGACCACCCCGATGCTGATGCGAACATAGCCCGGATCGCCAAAATGGAGGACCCAAATAGGATTGTTCTGTGCAGTGCCGTCTCGGAAATATTCCTTCGGAAACTCGCGAAACAAGGCTACATACGGTATACGGAGGGCAGCGAATTCGTGGACACAAGGGAAGATCTCATCGCCGACGGGGATCCGGACGGGGGGGGCTTGAAGGAGCTAGACGACAAGAACAAAACAAGGATAGAGAACCTGAAGGATATGGTCCTTTACCGCTTTGGTTCGACGGGCGTCGTCCAGGTGCTGGCCAAAGCCGCCGAAATCCTAGGTCTGGTGCCTGTCTTCCCCGTACGGAGCACGACATCCTTCAGCTCAGGAGCATCGGAGTCGAAATACGTATTTCGCGACTGCGTTCTCGTCAAGAAGGGCAGCACTTGTGCCGAAGTTGCAAGAAAAGTCATGGGTGGAGATACTCCTATCGCGTACATCGAGGGCGTTGGGGCCATGAGGGTGGCCGAGGACGATACCGTCGCAGTTGGAAAGAACGATGTGAGTACCTGTTTGATGCATCCAATGAAGTCTGAAGATCTAATTGCTGTAGGTTCTCACATTCAAAGTCGGTCGAGCATAGGAGGATTACAAATTGTAATACCTCAATAGCGATAAAGCACCGGCTCTAGTGGTCTAGGTCAGTTAAAAGTCCAATATTGTAGATCAAGCAGAAGTTCGAACGCGATGGACATGCTAGGCTAGCAACATCCGATGCAAAGAGATACTCGTGTTTATGAGGAAGGCTGCTTTGGGCATGCAGGGACTGCAGGCGACTTGTAACAATTAAGTTAAAGAATGGGACCAACTACCTTAGTGAACACATGCATGGAGATATCACATCTCAAGGGCTAACAAACACATCTCAGAGTTATGCCGACAACGCCGAGGCCGTCAATAGTCAGTTCTACGTACTCGATGAAAACGGCCTCAGAAAGGTGGGCATATGATATATAAGGTTGGAACGTAATAGATGTCGTCTGTGTACTTAGGGACGTAAAAGGGTATCGTATCATTAACTAGAGAAGCGCGTCCCCATAACCCAAGACCCACGAGCCTAAACCAAGGGCGTGGCTGTCAACGGTATCCCCTCTTCCGAAGGCGAAGGAAGAGACGCGGCATGCTGTTATTCCATTAAGTGCGTCGCAGAAGATAAAGACCCCATCTAACCGCAAGCCCGTTTTCAAAACTTCGTCGCGAATCCCATCGGGATTGTGTGGCCAGTCGTAGTCGTGTAGGTGGTCAGTGTGGGTGAGAATGGCTGAGATAAATTAGAAATACGGTGCCGGCTGGCCGGGGCCCCGCCCAGTCTTCGCAAATGCCCGTAGTTGAATAGTCTGCGGCTAGTTTTCGTGGGTGGACAGGGTAAGGCGGTGTCGGCTTTTGAAGGGAGAGGTAGTGTCGGCCATGGCGTGAGACGAGTCAAGGTTACGCGGCGACTGGTAGGAAGGGCCTCTTGTCCTCTGTTTCCTTTCTAAAACTTCAGGATAATGTAACTGTATCGCAAATCTAGTTAGTAATGCAGCTTGGTCATTGTATCCGTCAATGGGACCACGGGGTACTGCGAAGACATACAGGGCGTGGATAATGCCGGGAATGTAACCCAGGATGGTGAGCAGGATGTTGATGAGCAGGTCGGCACCGCATCCACGCTCGAGAAAGACTCCCACGGGAGGTAGAATGATGGCAAGAATGATCTTGAAGATGTCGCTGTGAGAAGCATGTTAGCTCTGTGCAAAGGTCCGCAGGTCCGCGGGTCCGCGCTCTAGACAATTGACGCGAGGGGGGCCGTCTTACCTTCCGGTGAAAGGCATGATTGCGGTTGTTCTGGGGTCCGAATTGAGTGCGGAGTATTTCAATTGATGGAGGGCAGGTCTTGATAGGACGGGTGAAGACTTGTTTGGTTGTTAGTCGTGATGGAAGTCGAAATGGAAATGCTGAATGAGAAGCGCTGGGCGAGGGACAGACTTTAAGTAAGAACGGGCAGGAGTAATAGGAAAGGCGGAACAGGACGGTTGCATCAGGAAACAAGCTTCAATCAGCTTTGCCCCAGGTGGGCGACTTCCTCCCATGCCGCCGGGGGGTCCCGCACATGGCCAGCCTACATGGATGGTAGGTACTATGTACGGTACCGTAGTGTACATAAGATACATCATCATGTCAAGGGTCGGGACCTAGGGTGAAATCTCAGCGTCACTTCACAAGTGCGTCATACACCCACCACCCGTTCATTGCTCAATCATTGGCTGGTTGTCGCGCTTCAAAGGATGTTTTCTTTCCTCTGTCCTCTCTTGGTTTTTCTTCTTGTTTTCCTGCACCAGGTTTCCCTGTGGTTACCATGCGAAACGAGAACAGACACGGGATAACCACGGGCATACAAGTACTGCCCATGCCCACCTGCATACTGCGGCCCCAACCCATTTCTTTTCCCTGTCCCGCCGCGTCCAGATGTTCTGTACAGTACAGCACCCAGTATGTACCACCGGGTTTGATCGCCAGCCACCCTTGTGTAGCTGGAAATTAGACCGGGTCATGATTAACACCTCTAGCATAGTGTATGTTTAAAGTTACAGGTTTCACTCCATGACTGTGAAGGTGTGCCGCGTCTCCGGACCTCAAGGGACCAATTGCCTCGCTTACGAGATTGCGTATGCATACTTGATGGTATCTCAGCCACTGCAATGTTCTAAAGGTTGGCAAAGTGGTCTGCTCGACTCCATCATACCCCTAAACGCTTTGTACGTCATCGGTCTGGACTCATGTAGTGGAGTACTGGTACTGTATGTAGAACTGAGAGGCCAACGATGACATGTGGATGCTTTCCAAGTATCATGTAACTTCGTTACTTTACTGCCTCAACTGTCAAATGAAACGTCGGATGGGTCCTGTCGGCACATCTCTCTTAGCCCTGCCTAAGCCGGATGTCACGTAGTCAACGTCAACTACATATGCACATATGGTACATACCACTCCTATAGCTCCGTCCGACCCGGGCTTGTGGATGGTGGCAGCCTGGGAGCATACTGTAGAGCCTCTACTCGGTCATGAACGTTGGAATCGTAGATCCTTGGATCCTTATTGAGATGACGCCAATTAGCACATCGGTGTTGGTATAAGACTCTGGGTGTTGATGCCCAGGTACCCACCTGGCAAGGACCCTGGGAAGTCCTCAGGCCGGGATGATTACCTAAGGTATGAAATCAATCCAGCTGCCAGCCCGGACAGCTGGCGCCCAGCCGCACGGGCTCATGACCAGCTGGGCCACAGCCGGGACCCGTTGTTCACTTGAGATTCTGCGTGGGGCTGTCTATTGCGAACTTTTTCCGCACTTCGATCGCATCGACACATTGCACTTCGACAACTCCTCCACGACAATCACCACCATCACCACCAACGGCGCAGGATATTTGACCTCTTTGCGTCCTCCCCGAGTACAAATCAGAAACAATGGCTCCCCAAATCGTATGTACTTGATACCGCTTTGCTGCTGGCCCAGTCTCCCGGCCAGAGAGATCATGGCGTGAAGCAGTAGGCTAAGGTCAATTTTTCACTTAACAGAAGAAGGGCAAGTCTAGCAAGACTACCAAGAAGGTAAGCAACATCCTCGGACAACCCCTCCAGAGCTTGGCGCATCTAGGAATGCTGACGATCGCCGTGACAGTTCATCATCAACGCCTCCCAGCCTGCTAGCGACAAGATCTTCGATGTCTCTGCTTTCGAGAAGTTCCTGAACGAGAAGATCAAGGTTGAGGGTCGCGTCGGAAACCTCGGCGAGACCATCCAGATCTCTCAGCAGGGTGATGGCAAGATCGAGATCATTGCCCACAACGAGCTTTCTGGCCGGTACCTCAAGTACCTGTAAGCATCAACGATCGCCCCTGCGAAGGACAAGCCCAACTGGTGTGGTCCGTCCTATCTTACTGAGCATGTACTGATTGCCTTTGCCCCGCAGGACCAAGAAGTTCCTCAAGAAGATGCAGCTCCGTGACTGGCTCCGCGTCGTCTCTACCTCTAAGGGAGTGTACGAGCTCAAGTTCTTCAACGTCGTCAACGACGCCGATGAGGAGGATGACGAGTAAGAGATGACCGCCGTACTCAAAGGACGCACGCTCTTCGAGGGCTGCTATCACGCAAGGTCTTTTTGGAATGGAGGACTGCCGTTGGTGGTTAAAAACGGAGGAAATCGGGCTGCCGGTGACGTCTGACGAGCCGGTTCCCAAAGGGCAGAGCAACGCATCTTGGCATCACCCTGATCATTCAGATCAGGGTATCTAGACAATATCACCTGCGTCCTGCCCAAAGCTTGATAGGAGATTGTGCCACCCCTTGCTCGTGAAATGCCCATGTATCAAGATCTATACAGGTGTGCATGCTTGTTGAGCCCTCTGAACCCTGTAGCCTCTGCTTAAACATTACACATCAAGGCAGTGTCCTCATGACGCCTTCGAAAGCTACTAAGGCCATCGCGTTGGCCGGAAATGCCCTCAGAGCGCATGGTACAAATCCTCGATAGTACCCTTTCCATCCACTCTCCCTGTACACGGCCATTGCGGCATCTTTCCACCTTCCGAACCGCGGCGTCCCGTCTCCCAGGCTACCTCCCAAAGGGTCGGTCATGATGCGCTGCTTGACAACATCAGTGGGATAAGCCAGCGACCAGAACACCTGTGCACTCAGCCCTCCGGCCCAGAAGTTGATGGCCGGCGCACTCAGGGCCGTTGAACTCCTCATCCACCTGCTGAACATGTCATAGCTCGACCACAAGAAGAAGAAGGTCGGAGCCCTGAACAGTAGCGTCGCCGACAGGCCATGGTATACTCCCCTTATCCCGTGCGCCCGCCAGATCTTGCAGACACAGTCGACCGGCCCGCTGTAAAGCCTTTCGCGCTTGCTGGCAGCATACTGGACCTGCAGCCGGGCCTTGACGTGTTCGACGGGGGCGGCAACGAGCGAGACTGTACAGCCTGCCATAACCCCCGCAAGGCCGTGGCCATAAGTAGGAAGGGCCTTGTTCGGGTCATGCAGGGGGTGTAGGGGCGGATTGAAGATGTTGTCGCGGAGGAAGGCGCGATAGTAGCTACAGAAAGGATGTCAGAACCTTCGAAGGTGTCTCTTGAGGGCGCAGGTACACGGCCGGCGGGTACGACCTACGAGAGAGAGCCAAGTGTTACCGAATCCATGACCATCCAGCCTACGAGCGGCGGCGTGGCGCCTTTGTAGAGGCCATATAGGCCTTCATTGCGAACAGTCTGGACTAAGCATTGGAGTGGTCCGGAGAAGCGCGCTGCATCCGTGGTTTGCAGGCGGACTTTGATCGTGTCGAAGGGGTGGCCGACTGTTTTGCCTCATCAGCAACGGATAAGGGCTGTGGTGAGGCGTCTGGTAGGGTTTGCGTTGTACTCACCGAACAGCTTCGCGATACCGGAGAAGATGCCGGCGACGAAGCCTTGGTAGTTCCTGGCCTCAAAAGGTTTCTCCTTGACAGCTGCCGCCATTGCGTCCTCCTTCACCTGGGCTCAGGTGAAGCAGCGTCAGGTCAAACCTCGATTACGTGAATAGATCCGACACAATATCAAAAGCTGTCATGGTGGGGGCTTTACGGTTGACACAGATACCTAGAGGTATATTTCTATATAGCTAGATATACATATATACCTACACCGTAGGGTACTTGAGCGTACCTAGGTATATATCTAGTTCAGTCTATATTTACTTACTCGTGCGCAGTAGCGATCTCGGGAGGCCCAGTATGAACAAATATATGAACCCTGCTAGATAATGAGGGTTCGGGGTATAGCTCAGACAGTTTGGTAGGGGGTATCGGGGGGGGGGGTGGTTGAAGACGGGCTGAAGACCTTTCGACACAGCTACCCGTACTGACTTCTCATCTCGAAGGCTACCAACCCTCAGCAAAAAGAAGTGACACTCGTTTCCTGGAACAGCGCCCTTCCCTGCGACAGAGCCAAGTAAACTCACTGCGGTAGTCCGTCTTGTATTCAGCCGAATCATCTCAAAGCGGCAGCATTCAGGAAGCTGCGTCTCGTCAAGTGACGACCAGCAACCAATCGACCAAGATGTCGGGCATGATTGATCCCCAGATCTTCGAGCACCTCAAGTCCAAGATCGACGAGGACACCAAGGCCCGTGATGATCTCAACCATATCACTCAGAAGTTGGAGCGCGACGTCTCTTACACCCAGGGCCTACTCTCCCGTGTACACTCAACCCCGAGGTCTCACTACGCCAACTTGCTCCCGCAAGTCGAGAACGCCATTCGTACCGAGGTTGAGGACGCCGCAGTCTTGAGCGAGATTGCTTCCAAGTATCCTTACTACAAGTATGCCGCCCTCACACCCTTGGGCACGGAGAGCTTGCCCTCTCATAATGTCATGTTTTTCCTGTCCTCATGACATTGTAGTGCTGACATGCTGCCTTATAGGTACAACGGAAAGTGGACCCGGGCTATCCAAGATGCAGTCCTCACGGTGCTTCTCGACGGCTGGCTGGGTGGCAACCTTATTCCTGACGGGAAGGTGGGACGGTTGTTGACTCTCGAGGAGGTCGGGGAGCAAGTCTTCAAAGGTTCGTAATGAGACCCTCAGCCCTCGCCCGACATATATGCTCAGTCTACCCCCTTGGGTTGTTCAATCCGGTCACTAATTGACATGTTCGAACAGTACCTGTGAATCTCAAAGACCGTGACGCCTTCCACATCACCATCGAAGAGTACCTCCTTGCCGTCACCAGCCTCACCGACGAACTTGCCCGGCTAGCTGTCAACTCGGTAACCCTAGGAGACCACGAGCTTGCTGTCAAGATAAGCAATTTCGTCAAGGACATCCATGCAGGTTTCCAGCTGCTGAACCTGAAGAATGATATCCTGCGCAAGAGGGTTGATGCGGTGAAGTACTCGGTGAAGAAGGTCGAGGACGTGGTCTATGATCTCTCGCTGAGGAACCTCATTCCTACTACCTCTTGAAATCTTACCAATGAGACGGCCGGAAGTCGGAGATATCATGGTTCCTGCTATGGAGATGCAACTATATTTTTCCAGGGGAAATCAGTTGCATCAGCCTCCTTGCATACGACGAAAAGAGCGAGGTGGAACGCCAGACATGCCGATGTCACCAGCACCACCGAGCCGGAAGGTGTCTCTCGGATAGAACTCATGCTGCATCGCTGGTAGCGTTATTTCCAGTCATACCGCCTAGCTAGCCAGGGGCAATCACCTCTTGGTGCTTTCCGTCCCTTCGCTTAGTCCCTCTTGGTTTCTCCTCGCAAAGGAGCGAACAATACTCGGATGCAGCAGATTGGGTTGTATAGTTTGTGGTTCCTATTGCAGAGCTGACTTTCCCTCCAACACATGTTCTCTTGATGTCTGCACGTGCTAGAGGTTAAGCCAGGCTGGAAGCAGTCGCTCGCCCTGCCATGCAGGCCCTCGTGGGAAACTGAGAGAGTCTCTTGAAAGGACATGGATCTTTTGCGCAACCAGCTTAAGGTAATGCGAGCCTAGACAGGGTTCAGTGAATGTCACGGTTTAGGGACATCACGATGTGAGACGACGTAGAACAAAGTATAGGTCCCGAGCATCCATCCCGGAGGATAATGGTTCGTAAACACTGTAAGTAGAATCCCAACCCAGAGGCGGGCGGTGTAGGACGCTCTGTATTACGTCCTTATGAATAGAAAATTGCGATGGTGATTACTATTAATATTCCGAACAAACGTGATGTTGTCGTCTCTCAATAGCAGATTGTCCAGCTGACTGCTCACCCTCATGCCTGATTAATACAACATTTATGAGGTTTTGTGGCCGGTTCCCACCCCCCAGAAATAAGCCACCCAGGCCCCCAAGATCAAGAGTATCACGAAGGCGAAGCAGCACTTGCTCACCATTCTGTTGCGTCTCCCAACCTCGCCCCGCTCAAATTCTTCCTTCAGGTCATTGATTATGTGGCCACTTGCCACTCTCTTCTTCCTGCTCCATTGGAGTCTTCCAACATTTGGGTTCACCCAGCCGATGGAGAAGATACCCAATGCAACGACCACCGATCCCGCTGCCAGCACGACGTACAAGATGACGACACGATCGTAACTGTCGCCGTCCCTATCTTGGATCACGCCGGCGATGATCCTAACGATAATATTCATGCTGTTGTTGATGGCAATCTTGACGCCGTAAGCCGAACCGAAGACCCCCTGGTACCACATAGTCGTTCGAATGCTATCGATGATGGCCGTGGGGCCGAATGTGAAGGCGACGGCGTAGACTCCGAAACTTGCAGCTGTGCCGGCGACGTTCGGTCCCCAAGCTGCGAGACACATGCTGAGAAGCATGCCACAGCCGCAGAACAACATGACACTCAGCCTATGGCCCAGTACGTCAATGAATATGCCAATCAGCGGTACCAGGAAGAAGCCGAGGTACTGTGACATGGCCGAGTACCAGCCGGCCTTCACACCTGATATGTTGAAGCGCTGTTCCGCCATCTCGGTGGCGTTTGAAGAGTAGACCACTGCGGTAGAGGTTTGGAAAAGGGAGAAGAGGACCACGAGCCAGAACGGCCAGGGTAGCTGTAGCATCTTCTGGAACTCAAACTTCTTGTTCTTCTCGGTGAGCTTCTCTCCTGTCGCAGGGTCCGAGGAGTTGCCGTATTTCTTTTCAGCCCACTTGTTGAAGAGGTAGAACACGATGGTCGCAACGTTTGTAAATAGGTTCATGAACACGGCCATCCAGTAGACCCACGCAAAGTCGCCGAGGTTGGTGGCGATAACGTTGGCAGTGGCCTTCCCGACGAAGGAGCCAATCTTGCCCAGTCCGAGCTCGAAGCCTAGCATGGAGGCAAACCCGTTGGATGGGGCGAACCAGGAACTAAACATCTTGTACTGGGCGACTTGTGTGGCGATATCACCGAAGGCTTGGACGACGACACCGCCGATCATGAATTTATAGCTCCTGACCTGGGCTGCCGCTGCGATGAGTATAGCACCGACGCTGTAGATAGCGTTACCATACAGAATCGCGCCTGTACAGGAAGCTTGTGTCAGTCCATGGCCTCAAGTACATGTGTCTCCCCCTTCGTGAGCCAGACAACCAAGATGGAACTCACCAGCGCCCCCAATCTTATCGGTCACCAGGCCACTGACCAAGATCAGCGCAGTGACCATAAAGTCCTGACTGCCGTCCAGGAGTGCATATTGGGTGTTGTTTATGTGGAGTTCCTGCAGTGTCGTATCGTCAGTAAGGCAGGAGATACGCGGGGGTCTGTCCTACGTGGCTTGTCTTATCTCACCTTCTTGAGTGTGCTCTTCATCGCTGCAGTGACTCCAGTACTCCAGTGAGATCCGAATCCAATCGAGCTGACCAGACAGACGGCGATGATCCTCACACTCCATGGTATCGTCATGCTCCGGTTGTCCACACTCTGATCTTGGGCAGAAGCGCCATCGCTCTTGACATCAACAGCTGTGACAGATTCGTCGGCTGCTTTCGTCCCGACATCGACGGCCGTGACGACCTCGTCGGCTGTTTTCTCCTCAAGCATATCGGCGCCTGGGAATCGATAAGACATGTAGGGAATCTGCTGGGTTTATGTGCGAAAGGAGGATGCTCTTGGAATTATGGCTTCAGGCTTGGATAGGTCCTCTTCCTCATGTGCAGGCCATGCGAATGTATTTATTGATGTGTTAAATCCATACGCTGGGCCGGGCTCTCTTCACAGTCCACATGATGCTCCACTGGGACTAGGAACGGCGGTCGCTGATACTCCTCTTTTCGGGGCGGGGAGCTACGGTCCCTTGAGCAGGGAGTCAATATTCATGCTCAAAGAGGTATGGTCGAACATGAAAAACATGGTTAGCCGCTCCGAATGGACACGGGGGTGACGAGTCCGGCCATATCTAATCTAATCAGATCTCCAAGATGGGGCCTAGATCATCAGATTATGACCTCTGCATACTGTAAAGCAAGGGATGTTGCTTTCCCGATCTCGCCCGATCTCCGCTTGTTGGTCTTGGCAGAGAAAATTTCCCACTGCCAAGGACATCGATATGTATCCAGGCTCATGTAGGGCATAGATCTAGATGGTGTACCCCGGCAGTTGTAGTGTATATGTAGTTTGGGGGCGAGGAAGTGGATTTTGATATAGCACGGAGGTAGGGGCATATAACGTAAGAGAAGAAGTCAAAGTAAAGGGTCGCATACACTTAAAACTCTTGAGCGGGTTGCCTCTCGACAGATAAATCGTCAAGGTACACACAGAGTCGAGAGTAAGGCTACCTTCAATAATCATACCCAGACCACATGATGATCCGGCCTTGACGATCAGCAACAAGACAATTTTTCACAACCAGTGGGACCTGACGCTGAGGCGTGCAAAACAGAAACGCCTCGGACAAAATTCTCAATAAGTTGTAGCAAATTTTCTCGGAGCAGAGCCGAGCCCTTCAGAGCTGTTCTACCCTTTCTATTGGGAGGAGGTCCTAGTCAGTGAAAAACTCAACATTTTATCTCAAACATATTGTCTCGAGATGGACCTAACAACTTAGCCTCAGCCAATAAGCTTCTGCTATATTTCTAAATTAGGGTTCTCATAAGTCTATACACCTTTTATAGGTAGAGAAATAATAGAGCATTGATATATAGCATATGATTTATAGCTAAGTAGTAATATATAATTAATTACTTATATACTAATAGCTTTATATTCTTTAAAGAGAATAGAAATTAGTATTATTATAGTAGTAAGCAAGCAGATAAATATATATTAGTAGGCAAGTTAATAGGTTATTATATTTATTATAGATAAGCTTTATTCTTAGTAAGTATAAGCTTTATTGATAAAATATAGCTTAAAGAGCTATAAAATAAAGATTATATTAGATTATTAGAGTTTTATTTAATATATTGTTATCTAATTATCTTTAACTCTTAAAGTTAAATTTCTAATCTCTAAGCTATAATAATACTTTACTCTTTCTAATTAAACTCTTAAAAAATTATATTAAAAGCTAAGTTTAAATAAGTATTTCTAATAAGAATTATATATAACTTCTTAAGTATTCTCTAAGTATAATATTATAGTAAATTATAATAGATAATAAGGATTCATACTACTATAACCCCTTATTTATACTTTCTAGAAGTATAGTATATTAGATAACCTACTATAGCTTATACCCTTACTTAATTAGCCTAATAAAAAACTTAGTACTATATTAGACTTTATTAACTAAGCTAGCCTTATCAATTGCCTACTAGTACTACTATTTAACTTCAACTTATCCTTAGGTATTATAAACTTCCTTATAAAGTACTAATATTATACTTTATAGAGTATTTACTCTACCCTTATAGAATAATATATATTAAACTACTATACTTCTTATTATAATTATTATATAAATTAATTCCCTTAGCCTTATTTACTTAGTATATATATTTACTTTATAATATATAGTACTAATAGTAATATCTATAGCTCCTGATTATAGTTACTTTACTCCTAAAGATATAGCTAAATACCTCTACTAGAACTAGTCCTATATACTTAAAACTTATAGCCTTTCTACTCTTTCCTTACCTTTAGATAATATAGACCTCTTTAAGCCTAGCTATAAAACCTTTAATAACCTTAAGAAAGACTTAGATACCTTTATAATATATACTAAGTAGAAGATAATTATATATAATTCTAGTAGTACCTTTTAGTAGCTCTATTATATAAAGGGGAAGTAGTAGCTTAATATAGTAAAATAAAATACTATAAGATCTATTAAAGTCGATTATTTATAGACTATTATTACCTATTATATAAAGGAATTAGATTAGTAGTAGGTTTTAGAGATCCTAAAAGATAGGTATAAGAGCTATAGTCTAGAACTTTATCTTAAAAGTTAATATAGCTATATTAAACTTATACCTAAAATAGTTACTTATATAGAGTAAAGCTTAGTAAATAACCTATTAACTTATCCTTTATACTTCGAAAGAGAGCTCTTAAGAGAGTTCTATAGATAGACTATCGCTTAGAATATAGTTAAGAACTTTATAAAAGTATAATAAAAAGTAAAGCTTAGTATTTTATAGCTAACTATAAAGATACTTTAAGAATTTGAGAAAGTAAGCTACTAGTATAAGTAGTATAAAGACTCTTTAAGTAAAATTATAAGTATATTTTGAGTAATACCTTAATAGATATAATAGCTTTAGTATTTTAGTAGTATTATAGTAATCGACTATATATACTATATAAATAATAAGAGGATATTATTCTTCTAAAGAACTAGTATTTCTTATACTAGGAAGATTATTATATTCTTCTAAGGTATTATAGATAATAAATATAAGGAAGTATATAGATAATTTCTTTAATAGTAGAAATAGCTCCTTATTAATTATAATCTTTCTAACCTAATAATAGTAGTTATAGACTATAATAATATTATAATTAATACTATAGAATAAATATTTAATAGTATTATTAAGAAGAGTAATAGTATAAGAGAGAGAGCTATATAATACTAGCTCTATATATTCTATATAAATATAAATATAATATTTAATATTAAGAAGAAGTAGAAGAAACCTTAATACTAAGGGCTTAATACTAGTAATACTAGTAATAATAATAATAGTAGTAGTAAGAAGTATAATACTAAGGAAATCGAGTAGTATAAAGAAAATAATACTAATTTCTATAGCTTTAATATACTAGTATAAGGGATAATATCTATCTTATTTAAGATCCCTAGAAAGATTCTTTATATAAAGTAGAGCTTATTCGACTTAATTCGCTTTATAGAGTATAGTCCTTACTATAGGATCTATAAGGAGATATAGTACTACTTATAGACTTAATTTACTAATTAGATAGTAATTATTATATACTTAAAAAGGTATTATATTAATAATAATAAGGTTATTATAGCTAAATAAGCTAGTTATAAAGTTAGTAAAATTTAAAACTTTAGGATATATATAACCTTATTTATAGAAATATAGTATTAATAATTAAAAACCTTCTTTAGGTATAAATTTAGCTATATTAATAAGCTCTTAAACTATATAACTTATACCCTTAAAGTAATTACTTACTAATATATAATTGAGGAAAGTAAGTAGATTACTACTTAACTTACTACCTATAATAGCTTTAAGTAGATAAGTAAGCTACTATAAAAATATATAAAGAGAAATCTTAATTATATATAGTAAGACTATATACTAGTATAAATAATTTATAAAAAGAAATACTAATATATAAACTATAATAAATACTATAGTTAGTAAGTATACTATAATATACCTTATAAGTATTAGCTTTTTAATAATATTATTAAGTACTCTAGGTATATCTTTAAGTAAAAAGATATTAATAGCTTCTAGTAGCTAGAATAAGATCTTACTAATTATAACCCTCTTCTTATACTTTATAAACCTACTATAGTTACTAATATATATAGCTAGTTATATAATATAGCGACTTTCTTAGTAGCTAAGTAAAATATCTTTAGTATAACTATATTATCTTAGAAGATAATTAATAATACTAGAAATATAGAGAAGAAAGTTAGTAATAAGATAGAGTAGATATTATTATTAATATAGCGAGTAAATTTATAATAGGAATTTAGTAATAGCTTTACTTAGATAGATAATAATAATATAATTAAGGTCTAGGTAGTAGTAGTACTACCTATAATATAGAGTATAAAGAGGAAGAGAAAGTAGCTAAAAAGCTCGAAGAATAAACTAAAGGTATTATAAGTAAGATTATTGATTAAGGAATCAAATACCTAACTAGCTAAATAAATATATATAAGTATAAGGTTAGTAGTAAGAGTACTTAGTACTACTATTAATAGCTTACCTAAGGTTATTAAAGTAGCTAGAGAAGATAACTATCCTATATAGCTATAAGGCTAAATATAAAGAGCTAGGTATAAAGGGCGAAGTATAAAAAGTAAAATATAAAGTATAAAGTATAAAGGGTAAGAAAGTTATCAATAATTAATAGTATTATTTCTAGGCGATTTAGAGTATATTCGTTTATAATTATATACTATTATTAAGGTAGGTTACTACTCGCCTACTATATAATATATAGTATACTTTATATAGATCTATCTATATTATTAGATAGCCTTAAACATTATAATCTTTAAATAGTTTTAAACTTCCTTATATAATAGAAATTTATAGTATTATTAGTTATAATAGTTATAGCTATAAGTAGTACTATAACTAGCTTATAGGAGTAACTATAGATATAATCTTATACTTAGTAGTAGTAAGCAATTAATAAAACTAGCTTAGTTAATAAAGTCTAATATAATACTAAGTTTTTTATTAGGCTAATTAGGCGAAAGTATAACTATTTATTTAATATACTATACTTCTAGAAAGTATAAATAAGAGAACGAGGATTCATACTACTTATTCAGAGATTTATACTACTACTATATACTATATATTACTATCGAAGTCCTATTAGAGGCCCTATCGCTATACTCTCCTCTAGTTAGCTAGAAACAAAAGTATAGCCTATCTAGCCTACTGACTAACTCTCTGCGCTTGAATTAAAGCATACTGAATTGAAGCGATTGACTAAAATAAAGCGACTAAATGAATTGAAGCGACTGAACTGAACTGAATTAAAGCGATTGAACTATTTGAAGCGATTGAAATGTAGCGATTCAGGTGATAGCCTAGGTAGGGCTATTTAGCTAACTAGAGGAGAGTGCAGTAGCAGGGGCCTCCTTCAATATATAGTATATAGCAGCAGTACAAATCTCTGAATAGGTAGTATAAATCCTTGTTCTCATAAATAGGGGGTTATAGTAGTATGAATCCCTATTATCTTATAATAAGTAAGATTATTAAAGTATAAGTTTATTGATTAAACTAAGCTAAAGAAGATATACTAGTAGCTTTAATAAAGGCTACTATTTAACTTTTATTTCTTTATCTAATTTAATCTAACTAAGTATACTTTATATATAAATTAACTAAGCTAAGCTTTATAAGTACTACTATAAGTACTAGCTATATAAAAATATTAATATTCTTATTAATACTTAATTAGGAAATTCTCTTTTTTACTTTAAATAGATACTCTTATTACTTAAGCTTTATAATAGCTTTAATAGAAGGCTATATAAGCTATTAGCTATTTTTATATTACTAAATAGCTTTATAATAGTATTTAAGATTAACTAGATTATACTATTTGCTATTTTTAATAATATAGTTTTTCTAGTAAATAAAGTATTAGATCATTTTATACTCTTGTTTTTTATAATTAGTTTATTTATTATAAACCTTCTTAACTTTAAAATAGCTTTTATTAAAAGTAATAGAAGTATTATTACTATAGTTAATAAGCTTTAAAGGAAGCTAAGACTATTAGAAAGTATAGTTAATATTATTATAAGATAAAAGATACTATATACTAATAATAGAGTAAACTTATAATTTCTTAGAGAAATCTAACTTAGAAGCTAAAGTATTAACTTTTTAAGAAACTATAAAAGAGCTAATTTAAAATAATATAAGTTTTTCTTACTTATATAAAAGCTTATATATTTTTCTAACTTATAATTAGATCTTATTATTTACTTCTAATTAAAGCTAATAATACTATTAGTTATATAATTACTTTAATTTAATAGTAATTAGATCTATTATTAATTAAATATTATAGTAAGAGTATTAGTATATAGAATATATTTTAATTTATTTATAAAGAAGAGTATTTATAAAGTAGTTAGTAAATATTATAATTTTAAACTTAAATAGAAACTTATAAGAGCTAGTATTAAGAGTATAATTAAAAGTATTATTTAAATTTTACTATAAGAAAAGTATAATATTAACCTAGAGATTATTAAATCTAGTAATATAGTAGTAAAAGGCTAATTTAACTACTTAATTCTTCTATTTAAACTATTTATTAATATAAAAACAATAAGTAGTTATTATTAATAGCTTTATATTAAAACTTTATTAAAGATATATTTAAAAACAAACTAAAAGAAACTTTATTTATATAGTTAGAAATAATTACTTTTAAGTATATCTAATTATTTAAAATAAGCTAATATATAAAGACTTCTATCTAATAATTAGCTTTATATATTATATAATTAATAATAATTATTATTTATTTTAAAGCTTTATAGATAACTATAAGAAAGATATTAAATAAATTAAGTTTATTAAAAGCTTATAGAGTTCTCTTTAAATTAATTAATCAATTAATTTATATCTATTTATATATATATATATATATATATAATACTTTCTATAGAGTATTTATAGATAAGTAGAGTATATATTACTTTATTACTAAATAGAGGAAATATAAAAAAAAGGAGTAATCTTATTACTTTATATTATTATTACTTAAGTTAAATAGAGTATTATAGATACTAAACTCCTCTATAAGAGCTTCGAATTATTCTTACTCTAATTATTCTAAAATATATTTAAGGTTATAACTTTATTTTTTCCTTATAGAGACTTTTACTTATTTATATTATAGAAAGTAATCTAATTAATAGAGTTTTCTATAATAATATAGCTTACTTATATCTATATATTTAAATTATTTATAATATATAGTAAAGTTATTATAGCTAATATATTCTATAAAATATTTCTAGAGAGTACTTCTTAAGAGATAAAGCTTTATAGAGGGTTTTATTATAATTTATAAGCTTTATCTTTAATAATTATTTAGTATACTTATATACTACTAATAATTAAAATTATACTTTTTATTAATTTAAATTATCTATTATATATAAGATATTATTTTAAATCCTTTAAATATAATAATTATACAGAGTAATATATTAAATTAACTATAGTAATTACTTACTATTAATATTTTAATAAGTTAATTAATACCTTTATTACTAAAATAATAAATATATTAAATACTATATAATTATTATATATATTATATTATATATACTATTATAATTATCTAAATAGAAAAAAATAAAGATATAATAAAGTAATAAATTAGAAAATATAAATAGTATAAAGAGATTTAGAGTAAAGCTATAACTATTAATAAATATTATAATACTTTTATTAAAATAAATAAACTCTATTTATAAATTATATAAGATTTATCTTATAATTCTATAAATAATTATTATATTATTAATATAAAAATAAAAAGTAGAAATTCAAAGATCTAAATAATAATCTATTAATTATTTAGTATATTTTATTATATTATAAATTTCTATATTAAAGACTTCTCTTTAAATAAGTTAGCTTCTATTATATTAGATTTATTTCTTATTTATCCTTCTTCCTTTTTTCTTTCTTCCTTCTAAGTTTTACCTCCTAGGTTAATATCATTAAAAGCAAAATAATACTTTATAGCCTAGATCTCTATATCCTTACTCTAGTACTTTTATACTTTCCTTTTTCTTTTCTCTCTTTTCTATTATATTATTTAACTTAATCCTAATATACCTTAAGCTACTACTCACTATACTTATATCTTAACTATTAAAGATAATTAACTTTACTCTATATATAATATATATCTAATATAATTAAATTAAGCTAGTCTTTTTCTTCCTTACTTATAACTTACTATTTGCTACTATCTTAATAGAACTATAATAGTAAGAAAAAGACTAGCTTACTTAATATACTATTCTTAATACTATATTAAATATATTAGATAATATACTTACTCTCTTTCTAAGTAAATCTTAAGTATAAACTATTTAAATAATATATACTTAGAAAGCTATATTAATTATACTTATTATTATTATTACTACTATTATAATAAGTATTTAATAAGTATTAAGCTTACTAAGAACTAAGCTAATTAATAAGCTTTTTACCTTAGAGCTTAATATATTATTCTCTTATATAAGTTACTTTTATATATTATATAATTAGATCTATAATAGTAATAATTAACTATATAGTTATTATATAATTCTTATATTTAATCTTACTTTAGTTTATAAGAATGAGGATTCGTACTAGCTATTTGAAGATTTGTACTAGTAGGGTTATACTATATATTGTTTGAAGCTCTGCTGCTGCACTCTTCTCTAGTTGGCTAGAAAAAAAAGCATAGCCTATCTAGCCTGCTGACTAACCCTCTGCGTCTGAATTGCGTACTGAATCGAAGCGATTGAACTGAATAGAACCGAAGAGATTGAACTGACTGAATCGAAGCGATTAAACTGATTTGAAGCGATTGAATTGAAGTGAAGCGATTGATTGAATTGAAGCGATTGAACTGAACTGAAGCGATTGAATTACATTGAAGCGATTGAAATGCAGCGATTCAGGTGTGACGGCCTAGGTAGGGCTTAGGCTAATCAGGGCAGGGTGCAGCGATTCATCTGATGTATAGTACTTCGAGCTAGTATGAATCCTCAAATAGCTAGTACAAATCCTTGTTCTCTAGTTTATAAAGCTATATTATCTTCTATTAATAATATATACTATTATTATAGTTATTCTAGCTTTTATCTTTTTAAAATACTAATATAAAATAATAAAACTAATAATAGTAATAATACTACTAAGACTTAATAACTAATTCTTCCTTTATATCTTTAAAAAATATAAATAATATAACTAAATTATTATAGAAGTAAAAATTATACTATTTAAAGTAATTAGATTATAGTCTATTAAAATTAAAGAAGTCTAAAAAGTCTATTCTAGTTTTATTATCTATTTAGTAAATTATATTATTTATAATTACTTTTTTATTTTTTAGCTTTTTCTAGAAACTTATAGATTTTAATTAGAAATAATAATATAATAATATATATATATTTTATTAAAAGTCTTAATAACTATCTATATTATTATAAATAGTCTTTATAATATTATTTCTTTTCTTATATAAGAACTTACTATAGCTATTAATATTATATTAATTACTTATTATATATTTTACTATTAGTAAGACTCTATATTAGATTAGAAATAAGTAGTTTCTTTTTTTACTTTAGTTAAGCTTAGTTTCTAAGTTCTAAGCTTTTTATTAGTTTAATATATTAAATATAAAATATAAAATACTTAATATTTAATTTATTAAGACTTTTATAATTTATATAATTATATATATATTATATATTATAATAATTATAATAAATAAAATTATAATCTATATTATATACTTTTATTTAAATATATAAACTATTATAGTTTATATTAAATTAGCTTTATTAAATATTTAGTTAGACTTAGATAATAAGATAAATATATAGTTTACTTAATATAGAAATAGCTCTAAATAATTAGATAATTAGAAGCTTAAGAATATTATATAACTTATTTATTAGATAAGATTCTTCTTTTTACTTTAATTAAACTTAAACTCTTATATAATACTAAGATATTTACTTTTATTTTTTATACTTTAATATAAGTTCTTATTATAATAAGTATAATAGTTTCTTTTAAGAGCTTTAATCTTTTTATACTAGATATCTTTATAATTAAAGTTTTTTCTACCCTAATTAAATAATAGAAAGATTTCTATTTTTACTCTTATAATATAACTAAGACTTCTAAATATTTATTTAGTAATATACTTAATACCTACTATATATTATTATTATTTTAAAAGATATAAAACTCTTAATATATTCTTTTATTATTCTACTTTAAAACTATTTATTTATAAATAGAGTTTTAACTTTAGTTTCTAGTTATTTAGTAAACTAATAGAATAAAGATTACTAAAATATATATATAATAATATTTATTATTATTCTAAATAACGTTTTATAAATTAGATATATATTTTATAATATTATTAAATAAAGTAAAAGAACTTTCTAAGATTAGTAGATTATTAATACTTTTAAGAATAAAGATATCTTTTAAATTATTAAATAATATAAAGCTTTTATTTTTTCTATTTTTATTTATTTATTTATAATTAATATCCTATAATTTATTTATTAGATAAAATAGAATACTTTTATATTTTTATATAATATTATTTCTCTATAGATTAAGATATTCTATATTTCTAAGAACTTCTATTCTAAGATAAGATCCTTCTTCTTATTTTATAAGATTCTTTAATTATTTATACTAAAGTATAAATATACTATATTAAATTAAAGAATACTATATTAGAGATAAATAGAATCTTTATCTTTATATTTATACTTATTTTTATAGTAATTAGAAATTATATATATATATTATATAAAAGATATTATTACTTTAAATATTATTTATATATATTTCAATAAATAGAAAGTTTAATAATCTTAAAGCTAAATAAAATAAGTTATTCTATTTTTAGATTATATTATTCTATAGTTCTACTTTTATATTTTAATAAAAGATTAGAGTAATTTATTACTATTTAAATATAAAAAAACTACTATGATAGATCTACAACGTACTATAGCTATATAGCGCCTTACAAATGCATAGTACTATTCATAGAATCAGATTCCCTATTATCGATTAAGTCGTTTTATTATAAATATATCATTATATAGCAATAATATAGAGGTCTAGCTGATAGACCTCTAGGTAGATAAACCTAATAAAGCAGGAAACTATAGCGAAGAAAACTCTACTAAGGGGTAGGATTAACCCGACCTATAGTAGATAATCGACCTTACTATAGAAGATATAATATAACTGAAGATAACCCTAAAAAAGGAGATCGAAATAATAGAATAGATTATATACTATATCTCTAGGGGGAGAACTAGCTATATAGACCTAAATATAGAGTTCCTTTAGGACCTCTATATCCTACTTATACTTATATATAACTTCTTCGAAGTATAGGGGCTTCTTAAGTATACTAAGCCTATAGCAAAAGAACCCTAAGTAGGAGCTATAACTAATAATCAACTAATTACTCATAGAGAGCTTAAAGTAATAATAAAGTAAGTATTCTCTAAATACTTAGTAACCTTAATACTACTTAGTAACTATACTTTAGTAGTAGTATAAGTAGTAGAATAAGTATTATCTACTCCTATTACGAAGGTAACCCTAGTATAACTCTTGAGGTAGCTCTTACTACTACTAAGCGAGATAGATATAGCTAAGGCGAAGTAGACTATCCCTAAGACTATCTAAGCTATAAATATAAAGATAAAGCGCTTAAGGGTAATTATTACTATAAGGCGATATGAAGATAAAGCTATATAACTAATATTTAATATAGTAGAAGAAAGGTAGTAGTATATAAAGAACTAGAAGTAGATTATAGATATATTTAGTAAGACTACTAAGATTAAGCTATAGTACTTTACTATCTTTATAAAAGCTATCCCTCGAGGTCTAATAAGAGCTAAGCTATTAGAGGATATAAAGAAGGCTATTAAATAGAAGAATAAAGTAAGGATTAGGAAACTCTAACTATAAAACTAAAAGGATATAGTAACTATATAGAAGACTAGTATTATTATCGACCTTTATAATATATCTAAGGCTAAGAAGCTTTATAATTATAAGCTTATATAAGAGTCTTAACTTTTCAACTATAAGCTATATAACCTAGATATTACTACTTAGTAGTATTATTATTACTATCGATAGGGCTATAAAGCGAAGTTCTATAGAGCTTAAGCTATATATAGTAAGTATAAGACTTATACCTATAAGGGTAGAGAGTAGTACTACCCTATAGCAAAGGATAAGAGAAAGTAGAGATATATAAACTATAATAGTATATATATATTATTCTAATAGTAATTTTACTCTATAGTGATTATATAGAGGTAGAGAGCTTCTCTTACTTACTTAGGAAGAGCTTTAACCTTTATAGAACTACTACCCTTACTTAGTATTACCCTAGAATAACTAAGAGCTAAGGATAAACTAACTAGCGACTTTATAGTTATTATCCTATAGAGAAGATAACTAGCTAGAAGAGCTAGAGGAAGCTAAGCTATAAGCTTAGATATTACTACTACTACTATAACTTTAGCTAAGCAAAGTATTACTAAAATACTATAGTAGATACTTACTAATACTAAAGGCTTAGGATAGCTAGAACGAAGTATATACTTCTAATCTATATAATGAGTATATAACTAGTTACTTAGAATATATAATAGAAGTATATAAATATAGTAGTGATATACTAAGTAGTTAAGTACTTCAATATTATTATAGTATAGGAGTTAAGTATTAATACTTATATAGGGAGCTTATACTACCTTCGAAGGGGTAAGTATTACCTCCTCTAGGAAGAAAGTAGCTAGGTAGCCTTATATATAAATAAGCATTTTAAGCTATAAGAGTAATCTAGGTAGATAAGAAAAGACTAAGCTATAGTTATATTATAGATAGTAACTAGGGCTATTATAGTTATATCTATATATATCTAGTAGTATATATATAGGGAAGAATAATAGATAGCTCTATATAACCTTATAGGCTAGCTATAGCTTAAAGGATAAATTATACTAATAAGAGATATAAATCTATACTTACTAATCTAGAATAGATTTAATCGAATAAGTACTAAGGTCAAAGTCTTTTATTAGCTAGCTAATAACTAGGATATATTACTCTTTATTCTATAGGGGGAACTAACTAAGGTCTAGAGAGGAAACTAAAAGGAGAGGGACTCAATAATCGATTATATCTAAGTAGATTCGATACTAGATATTACTTATAATAAGTTATTCGACCTACTAGGATCTAACTACTTCCTATAAATAGTAATAATATAGATTAAGAATAGTAATACTAGGGAGAAATAAATACTAGGCTTTAGTTAATAGCTCCTTAACTAAGACCTACTCAAATATATTATAGTTAGTTTTCTATAACCTAAGAGGGTCGAGATAATAGAAGACTATAAGAAAGAGTAGTATAACCTTATAGTATTCTTACTATAAGTAGCTACTAAGGCTTACTTATAGAAGAAGAAACTAAGTAAAAGAGGAGTAGTATAATAGACTAGAGAAGTTATAGTTATAATAAGAACTACTTAGAGGGCTAAATAATATTAGTAAGTAGTAAAGATTAAATTATATTATAGTAACCTAGAAGAAGCTCTACTTAAATAGAGGAAGTATATCGACTTTACTAAAGCCTAAATATAGAGGAATATAATAGCTAAAGTAATAAAAGATAAGAAGAAGCTCTAAGTACTTATAAAGTAGGTAAAGCTATATAGCTTTATACCTATAAAAGTAGTATATATCTCTAGCCTATAAGCTATAGAAAATAAGAAGCTAGCTTCCCTATACTATAAGAAAACTAAGATTCTAGTAAAACGATTCTTCCTATATATTAAGGCTAAAGTAACCTTAGAGTAGACTAGCTAGCTAGAATAAGATAGAAATAAGCTTAAGATAAGCTTAGATATTATAAAAGTCGATATTATAGAAGCCCTATAGGATACTTATAGCTAGAAGGTAGTAGGGGATAACTAGATAAATAGTAGGTTCCTTAAAGTATATAGGGAGCTTATCTATAAGGCGATTACTATATTAACTATAGCTAATTTCTACTTAGGATACTTCTTAGAGTAGTTTAAACTAGTAAAGGTTATAGTACTATAGAAGCTAAGTAAGTTAGTAGAAGTAATAAAGTAAACTAGTAGCTAGAAGCTAATCTCTCTACTTAGTTACCTTAGTAAAATTATAGAGAAGATTATTACTTAGAAAGTTATTTTATATATAGAATAATAAGGGCTCCTCTTAGATAGTTAAATAGGGAATAAAGTATATAGGAATATAGAGTATATAATAAGGGTAATTATAGATATAGCGAAAATAATATAGAGCTATAATAGTATTATTTTACTACTTTTCCTTAACCTTAATAAGGCTTTTAACTAAGTCTACTATAGATATCTTATTTAGATAATAGGAGATATAGAGTTCTTAGAATAAGTAATAAAGTTTCTATAATCCTACCTTATAGATAGAAAAGTAAAGCTTATCTTCGATAAAGCTAAGTCTTAGATCTTTGATATTTCTACTAAAGTACTATAAAGGTTACTCTTCTCACTAATCCTTTTTATTCTCTATATTACCTCCCTCTATACTTTACTATAGGAAGGATATAGAGTTATAATCATTAGCTTTACTAATAATACGAATCTACTTATATATAGTAGAATAACTGAATAGGTAATAAAGTATCTTTATACTATATAGAGTATCTATAAATACTAAGTAGAAGAAAGAGGGATAGTCTTTAATATAGAGAAGAGTAAACTTATATACTTTATAAAGAAGAAGATAGTACTAATAATAAAGCTTACTCTTAGTAAGATTATACTTAAACTATAGTAAAAAGTTAGATTCCTTAAGGTATAGCTAGATTAATAACTATAATAGTATATATATATAGAGAAGATTACTATAAAAATAACTATATAGTAGTATATACTTACTTATATTATAATAAAGATATAAAGCTTTAGCTTCCTTAGAATAAAAAATATATATATTATATATATTAGAAATATAATAGTATATAGAGCCTTAGTATAGTATTAGCTTACCCTATTTAGGAGCTAGCTAAAGAAATTAGTAAGGATACTTATAGTTATCTAAAACGATTACTTATAAGTAATAGCTAGAATATATAAGAAGATAGCTATCTATAACCTTAAAATAGAAATACTCTACCTACTACTAGACTTATACCTAAATACTTAGGTTACTACTTTTAAGAAACGATTTATAATATTACCTATAGTATAATTCCTCTATAAAGAAACTATAAAGATAAGGAGACTTATTATAATATATCGATATTAATACTAAACCTAATACTCTTAAGCCTTAGGGCTAAGGGAACCCTATTATAAGCTAAATACTTAGTAGCTTTATAGTTAGCTCGATAAAGGAGAAGAGATCCCTAGTATACTATAGAGGGAATAGATTTAGAGGTAGGAGATAAACTTTATAGCAAACTAGAGACTAGGATAAGAAACCTAGGCTATTAATTTCCTTACTTTTACTACTAAGCTACTATCTCTATAGAGTAGCCTTACTAAGGTAGAAAGCTTACTACTTACCTAAGTTAGAACTAGAAAGATAAGCCTATAAGCCTTCTTATTCTAGGTAAAAGTCCTTAATATTATATCGCTTTAGTACCCTTATATAGAGGGTAGAGAAAATATATAATATCTAGCCTTTAGTTACTCTAATATAGATCTAAAGCTTAAAGCTATTTACCCTAGAGTAATAAATAAGAGAAACTTATAATAGAGACTCTTAGACTTAACTAAGATAAGAGCTATTATATAATAGCTACTAGGTATAAATCGTCTTATAAAATATTAGCTATATTAGTATATTATTATAGTAAATACTACTAATAGGGAAGAAATTACTAATAATATAGACTAAGGAGTAGAGATAAACCTAGAATAAATATAAGGAAGAATAGAGAGGTACTAGGAAGATATAAGGTTATAAAAGGGATACTAAGAGTTTACTCTACCCTAGGAGTAGAATTAAATATATTATATTAATCAATAGTTATTATAAGAGATAAGAAAAATAACTACTATATTATAGTAAGGCTTCTTTAATATACTATCTTCTTATCTTAGACTTAAACCTTATCTTTTTATATCTAGTAATACTCTATATTATTCTTATTACTTTTATTTTTATCCTTCTTATTAGTACTAATACTACTACTCTTCTATAAGGCTAATATAAGGGTATTAAGGTTATCTAAGATCCCTATAGTATTAGGGAACTCTACCTCTAGGATAGATAAGATATAGTCGACCTTAGACTCTAAGGTATTAAGATAAAAAGTAGTAATATTATAGCTATAGTATATAGTATCCTAGTATCCTTATATAGTACTTTATCTAGATATAGTAGGTTAGTTAAGTAGCTATATATATATATAGGATAGTTATATATTAGTCAGTATTATCAGCCTATAATTAGGGTTTATATTCTATATTAGTTCTAACCTATATATATATATTATACTATACCTACTTCTCCTCTCGGATATTATAGTATCTGAGATCATATTATATTATTATTTATTTACTCTATATATATATAAGTATTGCGTCTTATATTAGGCTAGTACCTAGTATATTTTTATATCTATATATATTTCTTATCTAATCTCCTATTAGTAGTAATATATTCTCAGTATAATCGCTTTTCATCCTTTTGATACCTAACCTATTATCGTCCTATATATCGCTATCTAATATATCGTTTATTTAGTTTCTATTATAACTATAATTATAGTACTATTTATTTCACTAGATATAGTCGTCGCTTATTATATTATTATTAGTACTAGATAATATAGTATATAATCGTTATAGTAGTTTCTACTACTATTTCTATAATAGCTATCTATACTATTAGTTCGCATTAGTAGTCAATTAAGTTAATTAGCTGAAAAAAAATAAGACTCTATTTCTCACTTAGTCTAATAGGTCTTATATATATTTCGATATATATACTAGCGATCCTGATTCTAGGTTTATACTTCTAGCTACTGAGATCTATCAAGCTAAGGACTAAGAGATAAGGGATATCTTCCTATATAGTATAAAGTTGAACTTTGAGCTTTATATTTTATATTCTTATAGTATCTATATTCTTATAGTATATATCGACCCTAATACTAATTTATTTATAATATTATCTATAATATCTACTCTTAGTCAGTATAATAATACTAGTTATAGTAGTATAGATAATATATTAACTAGTATTAGTAAAGTTTTAGAGTCTATACTGAATATCTTTTTAGTAATTAATAAGTATCTACTATTTTTCTGAGTATTAGATGTAAAACCGAAGGGTTATATATTATTAGATTAGGTTTAGAATTTAACTATTAGTAATTAATATTAGTTCTAACTAGTTATAGCCTAGATTAATCTTACTAAGAAGGTAATATATCTTCGATTAGATAATATCAAAATCCTAAAGGATAGTCTTTATATATATAGTATAGAGATAAAGCTTATAAATATATATTTTATTATTTTGATTTATATACCTTCTTTTTTATAGGAGTAATTATTATAGAAGTCGAAGAGTAGCAAGGTAATAAGTATAAATATTAATAAGGACTATAGGCTGAAATAAGAAAGTTAAATATAAGAGCGAGGTAGATCTATAGTAGAGTCTAAAGTATTTATAATCCTTTTAGATCAGTTAGATAAGGGACTTATCCCTATAATAGAGTTATAGGAAATTTCATCTATATTATATTAGAAATAGTAATTTCATTATTAAACTAAAAGGCTATATTATCCTCTATATTATATAAGAGTTATAATAATACCTCTACTCTAGAGTTAGGTATACTTAGCCTTGATATTAGTATAAATAGGAGTTTATCTACTTCTATAAAAATATAATTTCCTTCTAACTAACTAATATCTACCCTAAAGTAATTCCTTAGGTCTTAGTTTATTAAATAAATATATAGTAACTCCTAATATAGGAAATATACCTTCTTAAGGTATTTATTAGTAATAGAAAAGTTATTCTAGTACTTAAGTATTTGCTTATAATATTTAAATATATCCTTATTACTCAAGGGTATATTATCGATAATAAGGTACTTCTTATCCTCATCTAGTAAACTTATATTCTAGTAGCTACTAATATAGTAATATAGCCTAAGACTATAGGCCTAGATTATCTTATATATATAGGTATTCTTATATAGATATAATAACTTTAATCGAGCTATTATTCTGATTAGCTAAGCTATATTATATTGAATTTACTTAGACCTAAGGGACTCCCCTAAGGAAGAATAATATAAGGGAGGGGGTATTTAGGGGTCTAAGCTATATACCCTATAAAAAGATAAGTAGAACCTTTAGAGGGTACTCTAAGTCCTCTGAATATAAGGGGGATAAGGTCTCTATTTATAGGGTCCCCCCTATATATAAAGTAGCTTGAGTAAGATATTTATAAAGGATTACTAATCTTATTTTTATTAGAGGTTTTCCTTTATCTATTCTATTATTACCTTAAGTAGGTCCTAGATACCTAATAAGACTAGTATCTTATATTTAGGGATCTTAATTTTGAACTAGTTATTAGTATATACCTTAATATTCGAATAGTAGAGGATTAGCTCCCTTAGAGCTTCCTCCCTGAACTATATAATAAAGTTTTTATAGTCGTTAATATTAATAGCCTCTTTCTAGAAGTCGTCTTTTACCTCTTTCTTTAGCCCCTATAGCTAAAGTATATCTCTACTTATATAGATAGAATACCTCTTTATCTTATAGAGGTATTTCTAAGCTACTAAGTAGTTATAGGTCCTCCTGATATTAGGGTAGAACTTATAAATATCGAAGAACTAGGGATTCTTGATATTCTTTTTAGTATACTACTCTCTAATAATATAGTAGTATAGGGTACTATCTTTATAGTCTTTATATATAGTATAATACTAGTCGAACTTAAAAGACTTAATCCTAGTAATAAAGGGTTCTTTATCTAATATATACTTAGGGTATATAAGGAAGATAGATTTAGTAGTAAGGTAGAATTTACTAGCTATTTCATTAAGTAAGTCGACGAGGCTAAGCTTATCGTTAGAACTAATATCCTCAATATTATCTTCTAGTTAAGTAGCTTATATAATGAATAAGCTATTAGTTGATTTAAGCCCTAGTATTATTTACTAGATAGGGGAAAAGTAGGTAACCTCTAGTTAAGAATCTTCAACGATGAATTATACTAGGTCTTCGTCCTAGGTATTATATAGGTTGAAAGGATTATATTAATAAGAGGGAATAGAAGAGCTAATAAGTATCGACTAGAAGAATTAAATAAGTCTATCTATATTGATAATATAATAAGTATAGGGAAGTCTTAGTTGATTAGGTAATAAAAGTATTATTATCTAGGATACTAGTCTTAGAAGTTAGATAGTATCCTAGTAGCCTTTTTATATTTTTATAGAATACCTCTATAAAGCAGCTTTATCATCAGAGGGGGGAGGATACTATAGCTAAATTTAATATTACTACCTAGCTATAAACCTATAGTAGAACTAATAAGAGTATAGTATAAACGTATAGTAGGCTTATAGCTACTATTAATATACTTCTAGGAGTTAGATATAGTCTCAAGCTCCTATTAAGCGAAGATTTAAGTATTTTTAGCTTATACTAAGTTAGTAGTAAGTTAGTAAAGAAGAGGATAAAGGTATTTACTAATGAGTAAGTAATAGTATTCTAACTCTAATACAAAGTAGTAGTAGACTATATAAAAGTCTTAAAGATAGAAATCGCCTTTATAATATACTTACTATTTATCTTCAAGGGGTTAGTAGTATTAGGGTAGACTAGTAGTAATTATACTTTAAAGTAGTCCTTACTATAGTTATTTATACTATACTATAGGTATAACTCTATATAGGATACTAAAAGAGTTAATAGTAGACTTATTAAAGGCTAGTAGTAATAGTTTACCTACTTAGAAGCTAGATATAAAGGATAATATCATAATTAGTAAAGAACTTCTTAATATAAGTAGTATAGAAGTTTATAATAGACTTAAGGTAGTATACTTATCTAGCCTTAATATCATTCTCTAAGTAGGTATAAGCCTTCTTCGAAAGAAAAGTAAGTATATACTCTCTAGGGGTATACTTAGTATACTAATTAATAAAGGGCTTAATATAATAAGTATTCTAGACTATTATAGTAGTCTTACTTTTACTCTAGTATAGGGTTATAGTAGGTAAAATTATCTAGATATTATCCTTATTATCGTCGAAGACTAATTATAAGCTAGAAGATATTATAATATAGATATATAGTAGATAAGATACTAGGCAAGATATTAGAGATATTAGAGTTACTCTTACTCGATAGTTGAGTAAGGGAAAGCGAGAAACTTACTAGAAGAATAAAGAATAAGGAGGAAAAGAAAGGAAAAAGGGTTAATAGTAGAGGAGGGGTCTAGTCTATATAGACCCTCTTAAGGGTATAGTAACCTTGCCCTCGTTAGTACCCTTACTACTTATCTAATTAAGAGGGCTTAATTAGGTAGGTAGTAGAATTTTGCTTTCCTAGTAGAGCAGCTATAAGGTATATAATATATAGCTGCCTTATAGCCTTAGGCTATATATTCCCCCTAGTATAGCTATAATATAAGTATATAGTACTAAAGTAATGAGTACTCTATAGGCCTACTATAGTATTGCAGCTAATATATAGTATATAGGTTTTTTCTAACCTATATATAGTTTTCCTATATAGGTATTCTAAAGAGGGACTATATACTATATATACCTTCTTAGCTAGCTAGCTTCGATAGGCTTATATGATAAGAATATTATTATTATTATTATTATTATTATTATTATTATTATTATTATTATTATTATTATTATTATTATTATTATTATTATTATTATTATTATTATTATTATTATTATTATTATTATTATTATTATTATTATTATTATTATTATTATTATTATTATTATTATTATTATTATTATTATTATTATTATTATTATTATTATTATTATTATTATTATTATTATTATTATTTTATTATTATTATTATTATTATTATTATTATTATTATTATTATTATTATTATTATTATTATTATTATTATTATTATTATTATTATTATTATTATTATTATTATTATTATTATTATTATTATTATTATTATTATTATTATTATTATTATTATTATTATTATTATTATTATTATTATTATTATTATTATTATTTAAATATTAATTATTTTAATTTAAGAAAAATTATTAAATTTATAATATTTTAGTATTTTATTATAATAATTTATTATAGATTTTATTATTTATTTTACTTATAATATTAAATAAGCTTTTTAAACTAATTAGATTATTTTCCTCTTTATAATAAATATTTAAAAAGCTTTTAATAGTATTATTTTTAATTAATTAATTTTTTAACTTTAATAATAAAGCTAACTAAATAATATTATTAAATAAATATAGACTTTTATCTTAAATAAGACTACTATAATATAATTTAAAAGAATATAAATAGAGCTTTATTTACTTATTTATAGAGTCTTATAAAGTCTTTTAACTTTTCTAATATTATATATATTATAATTTTCTTTTTTATTTTAAAAGAGAGAACTAAAGCTTTAGTTTATATATATAGATAATATTATATTTTTCTAAATTAAATAGAATCTTACTTCTATTATATATATATTATTATATAACTTATAAGATATATTAGACTAAAGCTAAGATAATACTATTATTTTTATACTAGATAAGTTCAAGTTTCTTTATTTTTAATATTCTAAAATATTAAAATTTTACTAAATATAAACTAATATACTTTATATAAAATTTAATATAGTTTTAATTTACTAATTAAGTATTTATTTTAACTCTTACTTTTCTTTTTACTTATATATTAAAATCTAGAAAATAAAAGTATATTAAATTATAATATATTTATAAGGATTTAATAAAGTCTTATATAGAATACTCTTCTTTATAATATATCCTTCTTCCTTTTCTCTTTTCCCCCCTTAAGTTTTACTTCTTAGGTTTATATTATTAAGAGCAAAGTAACTCCTTATAGCCTAGATCCCTATACCCTTACTCTAGTATACTTATACTTCCCCTTCTTTCCTCTCCCCTTCTTATTATATTACTAAACCTAATCCTAATATATTTTAAGTAACTACTTATAGTATTTATTTCTCGACTATTAAAGATAACTAATCTTACCTTATATATAATTTATACCTAGTATAATTAAGTTAAACTAGTCTTTTTCCTTCTTACTTATAACTTACTATTTACTATTATCTTAGTAGAATTATAATAGTAAGAGGAAAATTAGCTTACTTAATATACTATTTTTGATATAATAATAAGTATATTAGATAATATACTTACTCCCTTCCTAAATAGAACCTAAGTATAAGCTACTTAAGTAATATATATCTAGAAAATTATATTAACTATACTTATTACTATTATTACTATTATTACTATAGTAGGCTCCTAGTAAGTACTAAGCTTACTAGAAGTTAAGCTAATTAATAAGCCTTTATTACTATAGAGTCTAATATATTACTCTTATATATAGGCTACTCTTATATATTATATAATTAGACTTATAGCTATAGTAATTAACCTTATAGCTATAATAATTAACTTTATATCTATCATATAACTTTTATATTTAATCCTATCTTAGCTTATAAAGCTATATTAATTACTACTAATAATATATACTACTATTATAATTATTTTAGTTTTTATCCTTATTTAACTTAAATATAAAGTAAAGAAACTAGTAATATTAATCTTACTATTAAGATTAAATAACTAACTTTTCTTTTATATCCTTAAAGAATATAAATAGTATAATTAAATTATTATAGAAGTAAAAATTATATTATTTAAAGTAATTAGATTATAACTAATTAAGATTAAAGAAGTTTAGAAGGTCTACTTAAGTTTTATTATCTACTTAACTAATTATACTATCTATAATTACTTTCTTATTCTTTAGTTTTTCCTAGAGATTTATAGATTCTAACTAAAAATAATAACTTAATAATATATATATATCTTATTAAAAGTCTTAATAACTATTTATACTATTATAAATAATCTCTATAATATTATTTTCCTCTTTATATAAGAACTTACTATAGTTACTAATATTATATTAGTTATTTATTATATATCTTATTATTAGTAGAACTCTATATTAGACTAAGAATAAGTAGTTTTTTTCTTTACTTTAGTTAAACTTAGTTTTTAAGTTTTAAGCTTATTATTAGTCTAATATATTAAATATAAAGTATAAATTACTTAGTATATAACTTATTAAGACTTTTATAACTTATATAATTATATATATACTATATACTATAATAATTATAATAAATAAGATTATAATCTAAATTATATATTTCTACTTAAATATATAAATTATTATAGCTTATATTAAACTAACTTTATTAAATACTTAATTAAACTTAGATAGTAGAATAAATATATAGTCTACTTAATATAAAAATAGCTTTAAATAAATAGATAACTAAGAGCTTAGAAATACTATATAGTATACTTATAAGATAAGACTTCTACTTTAGTTAAGCTTAAATCCTTATATAATACTAAGATATATACTCTTACTTTAAGTACTTTAATCTAAGCTCTTATTATAATAAGTATTATAACTACTCTTAAGAGCTCTAACTCTCTTATATTAAATATCTCTATAGCTAAAGTTCTTCTTACTCTAACTAAATAATAGAAAGACTTCTACTTTTACCTTTATAATATAATTAAGACTTTTAAATATTCTAAGTTAATATTTAGTAATTAAGCCTAATATAAGATATAATATTTAACTTTATATTTGATTCTAAAATAAATATTATTCTAATATAAGAACTATAAGTATTTCTTTAGAATATATAGTATTTTACTAAGATATATTTAGTTTATAATATATTTATTTTTTTAAAAGATTAGTAAAATATTCTATTAGTCTTTACTTTTATTTAGAAATCTTTTTAAAATACTCTCTTTTAATTATATCTCTTCTAATTAAATATATATTATATTATAGTAATTTACTATATTATTATTATTAATATCTATTAGTAACTATTAAATATTAAGATATGTTTTTCTTAATTTAAATATTAAGAACTTTTTTCTTAAACTATTATTATTAATAACTTTAATATAGTTTACTAATTATAATAGTTTAGATATCCTTCTTACTTAAGACTAAATAAATAAATTACTATTTAAATAAAAGCTACTTAGTTTATTCTAACTAACTTATTTACTTTTATATATAAATAGAGTAATACTATTAACTTTATTTTTATTAATATCTTTAATATATATACTTAAGTTTTTAATATAATATATATATAATTAAATTATTTTATTCTATAGATAAATATTCTTTAATTTACTTTTTCTATTTATTTTAAATATTATCTCTAAATAAATAAAGACTTAGAACTCTTAGTATATTTTCTTATTATTTTATTTTAAAATTATTTAATAGTAATTAGAGTTTTAATTTTAGCTTCTAGTTATTTAATAAGCTAATAGAATAAAAACTACTAAAATATATATATAATAATATTTATTATTATTTTAAGTAACCTCTTATAAGTAAGATATACTTTTTATAATATTATTAAATAGAATAAGAGAAACTTCTAGAATTAGTAAATCTCTAAAACTTCTAAAAATAAAAATATCTTTTAAATTATTAAGTAGTATAAAGCTACTAATATATTTTACTCTCTTTTATTTATTTATAATTAATATTTTATAGTCTATTTATTAGATAAAATAGAATACTTCTATATTTATATCTTATATTATTTTTCTATAAATTAAGATATTTTATATTTTTAAGAACTTTTATTTTAAACTAAAATCTTTTTCTTTATTTTATAAGACTTTTTAATTACTTATATTAAAATATAAATATACTATATTAAATCTAAGAATACTATATTAGAAATAAATAAAATCTCTATCTTTATACTTTTATTTATATTTATTATAATTAAAGACTATATATATATACTATATAAAGAATACTTTTATTTTAAATATTATTTATAAATCTTCTAATAAATAGAAATCTTAATAATCTTAAAACTAAGAAAAATAGATTATTCTATCTTTTAGTTATATTATTCTATAGTACTACTTTTATACTTTAGTAAAAGACTAAAATAACTTATTATAATCTAAATATTAATTTTTATAATTTAAAAAAAACTATTAAATTTATAGTATTTTAGTACTTTATTCTAATAGTCTATTATAAATTTTACTATTTATTTTACTTATAATATTAAATAAGCTCTCTAAATTAATTATATTATTTTCCTTCTTATTATAAATATCTAAGAAGCTTTTAATATTATTTTCCTTAATAAACTAGTCTTTTAATTTTAATAATAAAGCTAATTAAATAATATTATTAGATAAATATAAACTTTTATTTTAGATAAAACTATTATAATATAATTTAAAAAGATATAAATAGAGTTATATTTATTTATTCATAAGGTCTTATAGAGTTCTTTAGCTTCTTTAGTACTATATATATTATATTTTTTTTCTTTATTTTAAAGAAGAAAACTAAAGCTCTAGTTTATATATATAGATAATATAGTATTCTTTTAGATTAAATAGAATTCTACTTCTATAATATATATACTATTATATAATTTATAAGATATATTAGACTAAAGCTAGAATAATATTATTACTTTTATATTAGATAAGTTTAAACTTATTTCTAATAGTCTAAAATACTAGGATCTTATTAAATATAAGCTAATATATTTTATATAGAACTTAATATAGCTTTAGTTTATTAATTAAATATTTACTTCAACTTTTATTTCTCCTTTTATTTATATATTAAAATCTAAAAAATAAAAATATACTAGATTATAATATATTTAAAGAGACTTAATAAAATCTTATATAGAATACTCTTCTTTATAATATATAAAGTTACTTAAGCTTATATTCTTTTTATAGCTTTATATATAATAGAAACCTAAATAGAAAGACTTTCTTAACTTAATATAAAGGTTATAAGAGCTAATATATTTATTTAGTAAATTAATTATATAAAAGATCTTAATAAAGTAATTTAATTAACTATTTATATAGTACTACTAGTTTAATAAATAGTCTTAGTTTTAATCTTATATTAAGAAAGTAATTTATTCTTAGTAGAAGTCTTCTTCTTATTCTATTAGAAATATATAGTAATATACTTTTATACTTTTAATTTAAATTATCTTTTTATATTCTACCTTAGTACTTATATTTTACTATAAGTTTAGTTTAGAAAGTATTTAATTAATAAGTTTTATCTATTTTTAGCTATAATTTAATTAGAATAGTTTACTACTTTTATACTTTCTTATAATTAGTTTAATTTTATTACTAAATAATATATAGTAATACTTATATTTATACTATATAGTAAGAAATAAACTAAGTAAAGGTATTAAATTTTAACTAAGTTTATATTATTTAATATAGTTTTCTATTATTTTAATAGCTCTTTATTAGATAAAAGTATTAGTTAAACTTATATTATTTATTAAGATAGAAAATAAATATAATATAATAGGAATTAACTTATTTAAGTAAAAGTATTTAATATAGAGATCTATAAAATAATAGAAAATACTAAATAGTTAATAAAGTATTATTTTAACTTCTAAGCTTTTACTTTTTATTTTTATATTAATAATATATTAGTTATCTATAGAATTATAAGATAAGTCTTATATAATTTATAAAAGGAATTTATTAGCTTTAATAAAAGTATTATAATATTTTTTAATAGCTTTAATTTAACTTTAGATTTATAAATATTACTTATATTCTTTAGGCTATTATTTTAGTATATTCTTACTTTTTTCTACTTAGCTTTATAGAATACTATATATAATAGGATACTTATTATAGTTATATAGTATTTAAACTATATTAATATTCTAAATAATAAAAATATAGATTAGCTTAGGGTTTAGCTTTTATAATTAATAATTATTCTAGTTAACTTAACTAACTATAATATATAATTATTATATTTAAAAGACTTAGAATAATTTCCTATATATATTAGATAGTCTAAACTAATAAAAGGTATAACTTTAATTATTAGTAGTATATAAGTATACTAATTAGTTATTAAAGATAAAGCTTATAAATAATAATAAAACTTTCTATAAAACTATTTCTTTTAAGAAGTATTTTTTAGAAGTATCTTATTAAATAGATAGACTATAATAACTTTATTATCTATTATAGATAATTTAAATATATAAGTATAAGTATACTATACTACTATAGAGAACCTTATTAGTTAGATTACTTTCTATAATATAGAAGAATAAAGATCCTTTTAAAGAAAAAAAAGAGCTAAGATCTTAAATATACCTCAAGATAAATAAGATAAGAGTATTTTTAAGCTCTAATAAAGAAATTTAATATCTATAATATTATATTTAACTTTAGTAATAGTAATATAGAGTAATATAACTTCTCTTTTCCTTTATATTTTATTTATCTAGTAATAAAATAGTAAACTCTATTTATCTATAGATACTCTATAGGAAGTACTATATATTTATATAGATAGATATAAATAAATTAATTAATCAATTAATCTTCTTTATAATATATAAAGTAGTTTAAGCTTATATTCTTTTAGTAGCTTTATATATAATAGAAACTTAAGTAAAAGGACTCTTTTAACTTAATATAAAAGTTATAAGAGCTAAATAAAGTATTTATTTAATAAAAGAACTATATAAAAGATCTTAATAAAGTAATCTAATTAATAGCTTATATAATACTACTAATTTAATATATAGTTCTAATTTTAATTCTATATTAAGAAAATAGTTTATTATTAGTAGAAGTTTTTCTTTTATTTTATAAAAAATATATAATAATATATTTTTATATTCTTAATTTAGATTACCCTCTTATATTTTACTTTAATATTTATATTCTATTATAAGCTTAATTTAAAGAAAAATTAATAAATAAGTTTTACTTACTTTTAATTATAATTTAATTAAAATAGCTTTCTATTTTTATACTCTTTTATAATTAGTTTAACTTTATTATTAAATAATTTATAATAATCTTTATAATTATATTATATAATAAGAAATAAATTAAATAAAAGTATTAGATTTTAATTAAGTTTATTCTATTTAATATAGTTTTTTATTACTCTAATAACTCTTTATTAGATAAAATTATTAATTAAATATATATTATCTATTAAGATAAGAAATAAATATAGTATAATAAAAGTTAATTTATTTAAATAAAAGTTTTTAATATAGAAATTTATAGAGTAATAAAAAATATTAAATAACTAGTAAACTATTATTTTAATTTCTAAACCCTTATTTTTTACTTCTATATTAATAATATATTAGTTATTTATAGAATTATAAAATAGATCTTATATAATTCTTAAAAAGAATTTATTAGCTTTAGTAAAAATATAATAATATTCTTTAATAAGCTTAGTCTTATTCTAGACTTATATATACTATTTATATTCTTTAAGCTATTACTTTAATATATCTTTTTTTTTTAGTTATCTATAATAATATATATAATAAGATACTTATTATAATTATATAGTACTTTGATTATATTAATATTCTAAATAATAAAGATATAAATTAACTTATTAAAATATATATAATTAATTATTACTTTAGATAATTTAATAAATTATAATATATAACTATTATACTTAAAAGACTTAGAATAATATCTTATATATATTGAATATTCTAGACTAATAAGAAATATAACTTTGATTATTAATAATATATAAATATACTAATTAATTATTAAAAATAAAGCTTATAAATAATAAAAAAACCCGTTATAAAATTATTCTTTTTAAAAGGTACCTTTTAAAGGTATTTTATAAAATATATAGGTTATAATAACTTTACTATTTACTATAGATAGTTTAAATATATAAATATAAATATACTATATTATTATAAAGAACTCTATTAATTAAGTTACTTTTTATAATATAAATAAGTAAAAATCCTTTCGAAAAAAAAGAAAGGTTAAGACTTTAAATATATCCTAAGATAAATAAAATAAGAGTATTTTTAAGCCTTAATAGAGAAATTTAGTATATATAATACTATATCTAATTTAAATGATAATAATATAGAATAATAAGACTATTTTTCTCCTTTATATTTCTTTTATTTAGTAATAAAGTAGTAAATTTTACTTATCTATAGATACTTTATAAGAAGTACTATATAATTATATAAATAGATATAAATTAATTAATTAATTAATTAATTAATTACTATTATAGAGTATAAAGAGAGAGTAGCTAAAGAGCTTAAGGAATAAAGTAATAATATTATAGCTTACTAAATTAATAAGTATTTAGCTTATAAAATAGAAGTATATAAATATAAGGTTAATAGTATAGTTATCTAATACTATAGTTAATAGATTACTTAATATAATTAAAGTAGCTAATGAAGAAGATAATTATTTAATCTAGCTATAGCTATAATAAAAGTAGCTATAGTAAAGGTAGTTATAGTAGCTATAGTAGCTACTATAAGAGAAGTAGAAAGAGTATTAATAATTAAGAGTAAGTTAGTTTATACTTATATATAACTATTATAATTAATAATTATTTAGCTATAATATAATATATAATATACTTTATATATTTATTTCTATAATATTAAATAGCTCTTATTCTTTAATCTTTAAGTAGTTTTGAATTTCCTTATATAATAAGAATTTATAGTATTATAACTAATAATAATTATAGCTATAACTACTAGTATAATATACTATAGGTATAACTATATCTTTCTTTCTTTTCTCTTTTCTCTCCTTAGGTTTTACCTCCTAGGATAATATTATTAAAAAGCAAAGTAATACCTTATAGCTTAGATCCCTATACCCTTACTCTAGTACTCTTATACTTTCCCTCTTTCCCCCCCCTCTGTTTTTATTATATTACCTACCTTAACCCTAATATACTCTAAGCAACTACTTACTATACTTATTTTCTAACTATTAAAGATAACTAATTTTACCTTATATATAATTTATACTTAGTATAATTAAGTTAAGCTAGTCCTTTTCGCTCTTATTTATAGTTTATTATTTACTACTATTTTAGTAGAGCTATAATAGTAAGAGGAAGATTAGCTTACTTAATATATTATTTTTAATATAATAATAAGTATACTAGATAATATATTTACTCTTTTTCTAAGTAGATCCTAAGTATAAGCTACTTAAACTATTTATATTTAGAAAGCTATATTAACTATATTTATTACTATTATTATTACTACTATTATAATAAGTACTTAATAAGTACTAAGCTTACTAGGAGTTAGGCTAATTAAAGAGCTCTCTCTACTATAGAGCTTAATATATTATCCTTATATATAAGCTATTTTTATATATTATTTAACTAAATTTATAACTATAGTAATTAACTCTATAGTTATTATATAACCCTTATATTTAATCTTATTTTAGTTTATAAAGCTATATTAGCTACTATTAATAATATATACTATTATTATAGTTACTTTAGTTTTTATCTTTCTTTAATATAAATATAAGGTAAAGAAACTAATAATACTAATAATACTATTAAAACTAGATAACTAACTTTTCTTTTATATTTCTAAAGAATATAAATAATATAATTAGATTATTATAGAAGTAAAAATTATATTATTTAAAGTAATTAGATTATAATTAACTAAGATTAAAGAAGTCTAGAAAATCTATTTAGATTTTATTATCTATTTAATTAATTATATTATTTATAATTATTTTCTTATTCTTTAGCTTTTCCTAGAAACCTATAGATTCTAACTAAAAGCTATAACTTAATAATATATATATATTCTATTAAAAATTCTAATAACTATCTATATTATTATAAGTAGTCTCTATAATATTTTTTTTATATAAGAATTTATTATAGTTACTAATATTATACTAGTTATTTACTATATATCTTACTATTAATAAGACTTTATATTAAACTAAGAATAAGTAGTTTTCTTTTTTACTTTAGTTAAGCTTAGATTTTAAATTCTAGACTTATTATTAGCTTAATATATTAAATATAAAGTATAAATTACTTAATATATAACTTATTAAGACTTTTATAACTTATATAATTATATATATATTATATACTATAATAACTATAATAGATAAAATTATAATCTATATTATATATTTTTATTTAAATATATAAACTATTATAGCTTATATTAAATTAACTTTATTAAATATTTAATTAGATTTAAATAATAAAATAAATATATAATTTACTTAATATAGAAATAACTCTAAATAATTAGATAACTAAAAGCTTAAAAATACTATATAATCTATTTATAAGATAAAACTTTTATTCTAATTAGACTTAAATCCTTATATAATATTAGAATATTTACTCTTATTCTTAGTACTTTAATTTAAGTTCTTACTATAATAAATATAATAGCTACTCTTAGGAGCTTTAATCCTCTTATATTAGATATTTCTATAGCTAAAGTTTTTTTTTTTAATTAAATAATAGAAAGACTTTTACTTTTACTTCTATAATATAATTAAGACTTTTAGATTTTCTAGACTAATATTTAATAATTTAATTTAATATAAGATATAGTATTTAACTTTATATTTAATTCTAAAGTAGATATTATCTTAATATAAGAGTTATAAATACTTCTTTAAGATATTTAATATCTTATTAAGATATATTTAGCTTATAATATATTTATTTTTTTAGAAAATTAATAAGACTTTTTATTTATATTTACTTTTATTTAGAAATCCTTATAAAATACTTTCTTTTAATTATATTTTTTCTAATTAAATATATATTATATTATAGTAATTTACTATATTATTATTACTAATATTTATTAGTAGTTATTAAGTATTAATATACTCTTTTTTTAACTTAAATACTAAGAACTTCTATTTTAAACTATTATTATTAATAACTTTAATATAATCTATTAGTTATAATAATTTAGATTCTTCTTTTATTTAAGATTAAAAGAATAAATTACTTTTTAAGTAGAAGTTATTTAGTTTACTCTAATTAACTTATTTACTCTTATATATAATTAAAGTAATACTATTAATTTTATTTTTACTAATATTTTTAATATATATATTTAAATCCTTAATATAATATATATAAGATTAGATTATTTTATTTTATAAGTAAATATCTTTTAATCTTCTCTTTTTATTTAATTTAAATATTACTTTTAAATTAATAGAGAGAAATATATTAACTTTATTTAGTTTATTTAGTAATATATTTAATATTTCCTATATATTATTATTATTATTATTAAAGATCTAAAACTTCTAATATATTCTTTTATTATTTTATTCTAAAACTATTTAATAGTAACTAGAATCTTAATTCTAGCTTTTAGCTACTTAATAAACTAATAAAATAAAGATTACTAAAATATATATATAATAATATTTATTATTATTCTAAGTAACGTTTTATAAATAAGATATATTTTTTATAATATTATTAGATAAAATAAAAGAAACTTCTAAAATTAATAGTTTTTTAAAGCTTCTAAAGATAAAGATATTTTTTAGATTATTAAATAATATAAAGCTACTAATACTTTTTATTTCCTCTTATTTATCTATAATTAATATTTTATTATTTATTTATTAAATAAAGTAGAATATTTTTATATTTTTATCTTATATTATTTTTCTATAAATTAAGATATTTTATACTTTTAAGAACTTTTACTTTAAACTAAAATTCTTCTTTTTATTTTATAAGATTCTTTAATTACTTATATTAAAATATAAATATATTATATTAAATCTAAGAATATTATATTAAAGATAAATAATATCTTTATTTTTATACTTATACTTATATTTATTATAATTAAAGATTATATATATATATTATATAAAGAATACCTTTATCTTAGATATTACTTATAAATCTTTTAATAAATAGAAATCTTAATAATCTTAAAGCTAAAAAAAATAGATTATTTTATCTTCTAATTATATTACTTTATAGTATTACTTTTATATTTTAATAAAAGAATAGAGTAACTTATTATTATTTAAATATTAACTATTATAATCTAAGAAAAATTACTAAATCTATAATACTTTAGTACTTTACTTTAATAATTTATTATAAATCTTATTATTTATTTTATTTATAATATTAAATAAGTATTTTAAATTAATTATATTATTTCTTTTTTTATAATAGATATTTAAAAAGCTTTTAATATCTTTTTTTAATAAATTAGTCTTTTAACTTTAATAATAAAACTAATTAAATAATATTATTAAATAAATATAGATTTTTATTTTAAATAAAACTATTATAGTATAATTTAAAGGAATATAAATAGAGCTTTATTTATTTATTTATAGAGTTTTATAGAGCTCTTTAATCTCCTTAGTACTATATATATTATACTTTTTCTCTTTTTTCTAGAAGAAAGAATTAAAACTCTAATTTATATATATAAATAATATTATATTTGTCTAAATTAAATAGAACTCTACTTTTATTATATATATACTATTATATAACTTTTAAAATATATTAGATTAAAACTAAAATAATATTATTATATTTATATTAAATAAATTTAGACTCTTTTATTTTTAATATTTTTAAATACTAAGATCTTACTAAGTATAATTTAATATATTCTATATAAAACTTAGTATAATTCTAGTCTATTAATTAAGTATTTATTTTAATTTTTACTTTTTATTCTACTTATATATTAAAATCTAAAGAATAAAAATATATTAAATTATAATATATTTATAAAGACTTAATAAAGTCTTATATAAAATATTTCCTTTTATAATATATAAAGCTACTTAAGCTTATATTGTTTTATAGCTTTATTTATAATAAAAACTTAAATAAAAGAATTCTCTTAACTTAGTATAAAGATTATAAGAATAAAAGTATATATTTAATAAATAAGCTATATAAAAGATCTTAATAAAGTAATTTAACTAATTACTTATATAGTATTATTAGTTTAATAGATAGTCTTAATTTTAATTCTATATTAGAAAAATAGCTTATTATTAGTAGAAGTCTTCTTTTTATTTTATTAGAAATATATAATAATATACTTTTATATTTTTAATTTAAATTACTTTTTTATAAGATTTATTATATGATATATATAGATACTTTTATTTATTCTTATATATTTTATATAAAATAAAGTAGTATTTATATATAGCTTATATAATATATCTAAATATAGTATAATTATATAATAATTAGTAATTATAGAATATATAGAGCTGAAATATTATTAATATTTCATTTATATTATAGTTTTAAATATAAGATAATTATAAGTTTAATTCTTAGTAGTATAATAGAGAAGCTCTAGTAATCTTTAATATCTTAAGAATACTCTACTTGTAAATTAATATTATATTAAAGATTTACTATATATAATTATAAACCCTATTTTGAGTTTACCTAAGTATATATATATATAATATATAAGAGAAACTAGACTTATAGCTATTTTAATTGATTTATCAGAGCTGTAAAAGATATAGGTAGTTAGTATAGAGATAGGGTAGCTAAATAGGGGGGATAGCTAAATCTAGAGGGGGTAACTTAAGCTATTCTTTAGTTACTTCTAATAATATAATTTTTACTTCTATAATAATTTAACTATATCATTTATACTCTTTAAGAGTATAGAAGAAGAGCTAGTTATTAGATCTTAGTAGTATTAAAGCTATTATAGGTTTTAGTACTTTATATCAGTATTTTAAAGAAATAAAAACTAGAATAACTATAATAGTAGTATATAGTATTAGTAGAAGATATAACTCTATAAGCTAAAGTAAGATTGAATATAAGAGTTATATAATAGCTATATAATTAGTTACTATAGTTATAAGTTTAGTTATATAATATATAAGAGTCATCTATATAAGGTAATAGTATATTAGACTTTATAATAAGAAGAGCTTATTAATTAGCCTAATACTTAGTAAGCTTAATACTTACTAAATAATAATAGTAATAAGTATAATATTATAAGAGGTATAAGTTAAAGGGTATTAGGAAAGGCTATTAAAGGTATAAGTTAAGGAAAGCCTATAACCTATATCATATTATATATATTCCCTACTATAAAGTATATAGGTTTAGGAAGAATCTTTACTATTAGATTTATAGAAGCTAAATAATTCAATATATTTACCTAAGGGGGCTTATTTTATAATAGTTATAAGCTTAGTATATAATCAATACTAAAGGGAGTTATTCTTTAGTTTTTTAATTACTTCTTTTAAAGCTATATAAAACCTCCCTAGAACTAGAATAGCCTACCTAATACTTAATACTATATTTTTAGACTTAATAACTAGCTTAAGCTTAAGGATAGCTTTAAATCTAAGCATAACTAAATACTTTAATAAGCTAGATAATTAGCCTACATAGATCTTTAAAGTAATAGAGATTACCTTAGAATACTATATTAAGAAATATACTAACTTAGATATACTAGATAAATTAAGCTATAGATTAGAGCTACTAATAAAGTAACTATACTTCACTTATTATAATTAAGAACTAAAGCTAGAATACTATATTAAAATACTTAATATTAAGTAAGAGATTAAATTCAATAATTATAAGAATAACTATAAGTTTACCTTTATACTCTAGAAGGAGAAAGAAGTAGTAAGTAAACTAATATCTAATTATATATATAAAACTATATACTCTAACTAGTACTAAGTAGTTAGATTAACCTTTACTATTAAATATAAACTAGGAGCTTTTTAGGCTACTCTAAGTTAAAGCTTACTTTAATAATAGATAAAGGCTTAACTTAATTATTAAGTAATTCTCTAAGGAGTATTAATAAGTTTAAATTTAATTACTTAATATAAGAAGTAGGAAATAATAAGATTAAAAAGAAAAGTCTAAAAAATACTTAATTTATTAGAGCTCCTAAGTATTATTAACTTTATTAAAGCTACTAGTACCTAGATACTAAAGTAAGTAGATATAAAATATACTTATATTATAGAGATAGCTCTCTTTAACTATTAATTAGAATTATCCTTCTAAGACTATAAATAATTATAATTAGCTAAAGTCTAATAAATAAGAATTAACTTAATAATAAGGACTAAGCTTAAGCTAAGAGTTTTTTTACTTCTATTAAAGATATAAAGAGTAACTAAATACTAGGAAAGAGAAAGTATATCTATAGAAGTAGACTAATCTAATATACTTAGAAATATATTAATTATATAGTAGTTTAAATTATAGTAATAGGATAAAATATATTAAAGAAGAAAACTAATCTAGGCTTTATAATAAAGGCTAAGAAAGAAATAAAGAAGATATAGTTTGAGAAAATAATAATTAAGATTAGAAAGTATATTAATTGTAGTAGCACTAGTAGGTACAAATACAATTAATAGTTCTATTCTCTATATTAGTTGCTATTCTAGAAAGGAAGCTATTAAGGTAGGCCTACTAGGGTAGTTTAAGACTTCCCTAGGTTAGTATAGGCTATACTGCCTAGCAGAATACCTTATCTAATCGCCTTATCTAATCTATAGCAACTAGACCCCCTATGCGCTACTATATTAATATTTATAGTAAATAGAGAAATAAATAAGAGATATAATTAGAGGATATAAATACTATAATCTTTAATATTGATAATTCCTTTAATAAATTTAATAAAGTATTTAATACTTATATTCTTCTATTAAGCTAAGCTAAATCATTTAGAATTATTATCTTTACTATAATTAGATTATATTTATTAAAAGAATCTATAATCTTTAATAATTATTTAGTAATTAATATTATAACATTCCTTAATTATATTAAACCTAGTATTTATATTCTTAATTAATAAGAAAAGAATATCTTTATTAGAGAGTTTATTATAATAATAAAAGAAGAAGGAAAAAGATAAATTAAGAATATTCTTTCTAGTTTAAATAAGCTAAATATAAGGGATTTAATTTTAAATAATATATATTATATCTTAAACTTTTATACTAATATAATATTAGTAGCTAAGATAAAGAAGCTAGAATACTAGGTTAATAAGTAGAATAATACTCTTTATTAAGAACTAGACTTAAGGAAATATATTAGCTACTAGTTCTTAAATATAAATTTATTATTTCTTTTTATTTTTATATTTCTTTTTAAAGAAGTTTCTAGTTATATTTTTTAATAATTAATATAATTAAAATAATACTAAAAATAATACTAAGATATAGAAAGATCTAACTCTTATATTAGAGGCTACTTAAGCTAGATAATATTAAGCTCTAGTATCTAAGATTAGACTATATAAACTAAAATATATTAGAAAAGCTAATAGAAAATACTTAAAGTATAAAGATTAAAGGAATAGAAGTAATAGAGTATAATAACTATAGTTATAGAAAAGATATAGTAATTATTTTAAAGTAATAAAGAAACTAAAAAGCTAGATAACGTTTTTAGAAGATCTACTTTAATCTCTTTAGCTATCTAATTACTTTTAATAGAAAGAAATATACTCTTATTATCTATAATAAGTATATAAGATATATATTTTTATAAGTTATTATTATAAAAATTAAAGCCTTTAATATTATTATAGATTTTAAAGTATTAATAAAAAAGAGAACAAGGATTAATACTACTATTTCGCAGAAATACACTAGCACGTGACAGCTTCGATATATAGTATATCAGATGACCTACTATAGCTTATACTCTCGCCTAATTAGCCTGATGAAAAACTTAGTACTACTATCGAGGTAGGTTACTACTCGCCTACTATATAATATATAGCATACTTCATATAGACCTATCTATACTATTAGATAGCCCTAAATATCATGATCTTTAGATAGTTTCAAACTTCCTTATATAATAGAAATTCATAGTATTATTAGTTATAATAGTTATAGCTATAGGTAGTACTATAACTAGCCTATAGGAGCGACTATAAGCTAGCTAGTATGATCTTATACTTAGTAGTAGTAGGCAATTGATCAGGCCTAGCCTAGTTGATAAGGTCTAGTATAGTACTAAGTTTTTCATCGAGCTAATTAAGCAAGGGTACAGCGATTTATCTAATATACTATATATTAGAGCAGTATATTTCTGCAAAATAGTAGTATCAATCCTCATTCTTATAAAAAAATACTTTAGCTTATATATTTATAAGGTTTTAATAGACGAAGAGTATATACTATTTAACCTTAAATATTAGGTCAATTCTCTATTCTAAGTATATTATAAAAAAGAAGAAATAAATATTAAAAAGTCTCTATTATATATTTATAAGTCTTTAAGGATAACTAAAAAATTAAAAGTATAATAAATATAAACGAATAAGCGATAAAAGGGAATTTACTATAGAAATTATAAATAGAGATTATAAGAGCTATTATTTATTTATATAATATTATATTTAATTAAACTAAAGTATAAGAATCTCCCTATAAATAATTATATAAGTAATTAAACTCTTATTCTTACTAGTTTAAAATATTAGATTAAGATAATTTAATAAATATTAATATTTAATTAAATTAAATCTTTATATATATTTATAAATATATAACTTATAATTTAATCTTTAAATATAAAGTAAAATTAACTAATTATAACTATAATATATTAGATTAAGCTTATTTAAGCTATCTAATTAAATATAAGGTATTAAATTACTTTTGTATCTAAGTAGTAGAAATAAGACAAGTAATAATTAATTAAAATATCTATTTTAATAAAATATAATTTTATAACTTATATAATAAAGGAATAACTACCTTTATTATATAATTAGAAGCTACTATTGAAATAATAAAACTTATAAGATTAATATAAAAGGAAGCTATAACTAATTATTTTTAAGATTTAGTAAGATTATTAGATCTTATTTATAGAAATAACTTTAAAGAAGAAGAAGCTTCTATTAAGGAGTAAAATAAAAGAATAGAGGTCTTATAAGAAGAAGTAATAAGAACTCCTCTCTAAATAAAATAGTAATTATAAATACCTTTAGTACTTTAAAGACGATTATTAGATATCTTAAATAATATCTTAATACTAAAATAGCCTCTAGTAAATAAAATATCTATTTAAAATATATTATAGTATTAAATTAAATATATAATAGTTATAATAGAATAATTCTTAACTTTAGAAATATAAGTACTCTTAAAGGTAGGTATAATTATTCTTTAAATATAAAGAAATATTATTATAAGGGATTAGTTACTTAATTATAAAGTAATAATAAACTAATTAGATAAGAGTCTTAAACTATTAAGCTTAATAGAGTAAAATAAATAAGTAAAATATAAATAATATATAAGAGAAAAGATCTATAGAAATAAACTTACTTATATTAGTAAAATACTAATAAAGAAGTAATAATTAATATTAAACTTATTAGTAATAGATAGCTTTAAGAAAAAAGATAAAGTAAGAAAGTTAAAGGAGATATACTTAAGATAGTCTAATTAATATTTATAGTAGCTATAAAATCTATATATTAACTATATAGAAATAACTTTATAAAGTATCTTTAAATGTAAAATAATATTAAAAAGTATTCTTTTAAAAATAAGTTTATAGAAGTATAATAGAAATTATTAAATAATTTATTTAAAAGTAAAACCTAATAATATATAGAAAAGATTTACTAAAAGGAAATACTACTATTATCTAAATAAGTATTTATATATAAATTTAATAAGAATAATCTTTTTAATTAATATAAAATAAAGATTATTATAAAAAGAAATATAAAGGTTAATAATAGAAATATAACTTATATAATTATATTAGTAATAAAGATATTTAGAATAATAATAGCTTTTATAATATAACCTAAGTATATATTAGATTAATATAGAAAATATCTTATTAAAAGAGAGCTTAAATAATATAAAGCTTTATATCTAACTCTTTAAAGAGTATAATAAGTTAAGATTTATTAAGAAAAAGACTAATAAGTATAAATAGTAAAACTAGATAAAGTTTTATATAGCTTTAAATAATCCCTTTTTATTTAATATAATAAACTTAGCTTTAAGCTATATAAAAAGAGTTTTTAAAGTAGAAGAAATCTATATATATACTCTAATAGGAAGATAATTATCCTTATATATATAAATAAGAGAATAGATATTCGTACTACGATTGAGTATTTTTGAACTATAGCGATGTACTATACATCGCTGTAGAGAGCCCTTATCGATGCACCCTCCTCTAGTTAGCTAGAAAAAAAAGCATAGCCTATCTAGCCTGCTGACTAACTCTCTGTGCCTGAATTGAAGTGATTGACTGAATTAAAGCGATTGACTGTATTGAAGCGTACTGAATTGAAGCGACTGACTGAAACGAAGCGATTGACTGAATTGAAGCGATTGAATTGAAGCGATTGAATTGAAGCGATTGAACTGAAGTGAAGTGATTGAACTGAATTGAAGCGATTGAAATATAGCGATTCAGGTGCAACAGCCTAGGTAGGGCTTAGGCTAATCAGAGGAGAGTATAGCAATAGAGGCTTAGTTCGATATATAGTATATTGCTATAGTATAAGAATCTTTAATCGTAGTATGAATATCTATTCTTATAAATAATATATTTATCTTTTTTCTTAAAATAAATACTTATAAAGCTAATTAATTAATTAATTAATTACTTTAAAATGATATATACTATTAAAGAAAAACGATGTAAATAATATCTAAGTATTAGAGTAAAAAGAGATAAACTAAAGAAGAAGATCTAGCTTTACTAAGATATTTATATCAAAAAGATTATTAAAAAGTTTAATTAAAATAAAGAGATAGTTCTAATCCTTCTAATCCCTTTTATAAATATATTTAAAAAGGAAGATAAAATACTACTATAAGAGATTAAAGTTATCAGAGATAGTCATATAGATAAAGTAAAGAGTATAGACTTCAGTAGTAGTAGTATAGGAGTAGTATAATTGATACTATAGCTAAGTACTATAAGAAAGTATATTAATCTCTAAACTCTTTCTTTCTTCCTTCGAAGGGCCTAAGGGTTCTCTTTTATATAAGCTATTCTATAAGCCTATATATTATCCTCTTATATTACTAGTTTATCTCCTATATTAGTACTCTTAAGCTACTATACTAATACTTAGTAGCTTAGCCTACTTAAGGTTCTTTAGCCCCTAATAGTATATCTCCCCTTCCTAAGCTCTTATCCTAGGAGCCTTCTATAGCTTATAGTAGGAGTACTATAATTAGAGCACCTTAGCTTTATATAGGAGCTTACTATAAATTCCCCTTACCCCTTTATAGGGGTCTACTAATATTATAGGGTTTAGAGTTACTACTAGGTCCTAAGTAGCTAGGTACTAAGTAGCTAAGTACTAAAGTCGCTACTCGAAGGGCTAGTAGGTATTATACCTATTTAGTACTATTATCCTATAGTTACCTATTATACTACTTATTATCTAATTACTCTAACTAAGTACTTAAGTTACTATTTAAAAGACTAGTATAGAGAGCTCTTATTTAGTACTATTATACTACTAGTTTCTATTATATTTAGCTAATTATAGTTCTAGATAATAGTTAGTATATTTAGGGACTCTATTAGAACTAAGTACTATTTATTATACTTTTATAATATACTATTATAGTATAAATAGAGGTTAGTACTATTATTATCTATTATCTTTTACTTTAATTAACTATACTAAATAAATAGCTTATTATTACTTATTATTCCTATTATATTATTCTCTAGCCTATTATACTATAGTAGTATAACTAAGTATCTTTAGCTTAGCTACTATATTTAATCCTTTAATACCTACTTAGTTTAGAGTTTCCTTTCTTTTTTTCTTTCTAAGCTAATCAACTTTTTTATAAATATACCTAAGATACTTAAGTACTACTTAAGTACTACTAATACTTATAGATAGATATATATATATATATAAAGTAAGTATTTAAGTAGTATTTAGTTAATATTCAACTAATACTTAATTAAAGTACTAGTATATTAATAGAGCTTATAGATATCTTCTCCTATTAGTTCTATTACTAGTAGTTTAAGTCCTTATTACTTCTAAGTAAGTATAACTTAGTTACCTTAATTAAATACTATTAACTATACTTAGTTGCTTTCTTTAGAGGTTAAAGCTAGTCCCTCCTATTATATCTATAAGGATAACTCTATTAATAGTATTAGTACTACTTATAAGTAGCTTCTTATAGGTACTAAGTCTACTATCGATAATTAGTATTCCCCTTATATTACTAGGCTCCTTAAGGATCCTAAGTATATATATAAAAAGTCTCTAAGTAAATTACTACTCGATTACTACTTAGTTATATCTTACTAACTACTTAATAAGTACTTATACTACTTACTATATTTTTTATACCTATTAGGGCTATAAGTACTCCTTTCTCTCTTTTACTACTAAGGTATACTTATATACTACTATTATTACTCGTAAGTATAGTAATAATACTACTTTTATAGAGGCTATCTATAAGGTAGTAAGTACTAAGAGCACTAGTATTAAGAAGGAGAAGAAGAAGAATAGCTTAAGTAGTATAACTACTATTAATATACTAAGTATAGAGGGCGATAAATTCACTAATTTATTCTACTATTTAGTTATTACTTAGGAGATATTTACTTAGTTTATTAAGTAGGATTTTAATAAGGTAGTTAAGTAGGAGCTAGCCCTAGAGTAGGGTAAGAGTAAGAGCAAGGGAAAGAGTAAAGAGTAAGTAGTAGTAGTAGTAGTAGTAAGTAGTAATTATACTATAAGGGTAAAGTCCTTAGTAAAAACCCCTTTTATTTATCCTTAGGAAGTAGAAAACTTTAAGTTAACCCCTTAGTATAAATATACTTCTTCTATATATTTATATATTAACTAAGCTACTTTAATTATTCTTATATACTATTTATACTCTAATTCTTCTTATTCTATAGTTTATTCTAAGAGTAATAATTTATACTAAGTAATAAGTAGCTTATTATTAATATTACTATATAGCTTCTAAGAGTCTTTTTTAAAAGGGTATCCTTTTTAATAAATAAGGAATTCCTAGTAGTATTATAGCTTATAGTAGTTAAGGATAGCTTCGACTTTATATATATTATTTTTAACTATTTTGAGCTTAGTATATAGTATAAGAGCTACTCTATTATAGTACTTCTATAGCTTAAGTATAGAAATAAGAAAGATATTATATATATAATATATTTATAGTAAATTAAGATAGTATATAAGTTTATATTAGCTAATAACTTCTACTATAGTAAAGGATCCTAAGTATTTATCTATAAGTATATATAGCTTAAGTGCTACTACTACTAGTACTTAATAGAAATAAAGACTTTATCCCTAATAGAAAATTCGAAAGGTAGTCTCTTCTAATTATACTACTTTATATACTAGGCTAATATATACTATAAGAGCTACTAATATATAGTATAATATTATTATAGTTTAGAGGCTTAATCAAATATTATAAGAACCCTAGCTATAATATAGCTAGGAAGTTTAGCTAATATATAGGGGTAGAACCTATAGAGGGCAAATACTAGGGTTATATAAATAATAGAATACTTAGAGTTATTATATATAAATTATATAAAGCGAAAGTACCTTACTTAATTAGATTATTCTAGATTATTATAGTACTAAAGGTAGTATTTAAGATTTTAGTTCTATTACTTAGTTTATCTATCTATCTATAGGTAGTATATAGTACTTAAGTAGTACTTAATTAATAAAAGAAAGTATAAGTATAACTAGAAGTTACTTATGAATAAGCTACTCTAATCAGAAATAATTCTATTTAGTAACCTAAAATTCTCGAAAATATATATATTCAATAGCTCTATAAGTAAGCTAGCTATAAGCTATATAATTATAAGGATATATAAAGCGTATTTAGTAAATTGATCTATAATGACTAGAATAGTATTATAGGTTTTACTTATATAAGGATTAACTAAAGGTAGAAGGCTAGTAATAAAGTCTATTAAAATTTCTTCCTATAGCTATATAAGGACTAGAAGTAGTATAAGTAAGCTATATAAGTAATACTTTCGAGCTTTTATATACTAATAAACTAAATAAGTATTAATAAAGTCTTTAATATATCTAAGTAATAAATCCTAGTAATAGTTATAACTAAGTAGCTTTAATATCTTAGCTATACTAAGGTATCTTATAATTAAGTAATTATAAAAGGTCTCTAGTAGCTCTTTATATATATTTTCATCTACTAAGATATATACTTATTTCTAAAAATATAAGGTACTATTAGTACTCTACTAAAGTACTTCTACTACTTTTACTCCTTATAAGCGCCTTATTCTCTAGTCCCCCTTTTATATAAAGTCGTTACCTTATTATAATTAGTAGATTAAATTAGTTATTAGCTATAAATATAGCTTAGAAGCTATAGTTATACCTTAAGTAAGAGTCGCCTAATAGAAGGTAAATAGTCTATAGCTTATACTAGTAATAAGTCCTATAGTAACTTTACTAAGTACCTTTATATCTCTTATAGTATTTCCTTATAGTATATCAATATAGTACTTAGGAAAGCTAATATATATATTTATAATATAAATACTATACTTATTCTAAAGTAGCTACTTAGTACTTACCTCGCTATACTATACTAGAGGGGTTATCTTTATAAAGTTACTAATCTTATATAGCTTAGGCTCCTCTCTTTAGGAGCTTATATAGTTAGGCTAATATAAAAGGCTATCTATAAGGTTAAGTACTCTTAGTCGATAGTAAATACTAATATTAAATATATAGAGGTTATCTAACTAGTATAGTTTATAAGTAGATAATTTATACTTAGTTTCTTAGTAGCGAAGGTTAAGATAATCTATCAAAATAATAATAAGTTCTTAAAGGTACTAAAGGTAGTACTTCTATTCTTAGAATATATCGATGATTATAAGTAGCTTAATATTACTAATACTATAATATAATTTAGTTTATATAAGCTTATATAACTAATAAGTAATAGAGTATTAGTAGCCTTTATAGAGCTAAATAATAATTACCCTTATAGTAAAGAATAAAATATCTATTTCTAATTATATAGGGAGAAAGGAGTTATAATAGTAGAGTAGTAGTACTATAGTAAAGAGGTATTATAATAGACTAAATATAGTAATAGTATTTAGTATAAGCTTAAAAGGTCTTTATTAATTACTTTATAGGAGGTTAGTTAGAGGTATAATAACTTTAGAGTATTTATAAATAAACCTCTAGTAGAAACCTATAAACCTAAAGAATAACTAAATATCTTAAATACTACTTAGGAGTAACTATTATATAATTACTTTAATATACTCCTTTTTTATACTAATACCCTAAAGTAATATAATAAATCTAAGAAACCTAATCTTAGTTATATAGAATTTATACTTTTTAAAGTTAATATATAAATATTATTATTTTAATCGTTCTAATATACTATATATATAATATTTATATTTAGCTTTATCTTTACTATAAATCAAAATATTATTAAAGTATATAATATAAGAAATATCTATAAGCTCTACTAATACTCTATTAATATATAATTAAAAGGTTATAGGAGTATTTATAAAGCTAAAGGATATTACTATATACTCGAAGTATCTATATTAAGTATAGAAAGCTATCTTCTACTTATCTTCTATATAGATCCTAAGCTAATAGTAAGTATCTTTAAGGTTAAGCTTAGTATAAATAGATAAATCAGAGAAGTAATCGAGTATTTCGCTAATTAATAAGAGTAAGGTTTGATTCTTATATATAATCTTATTAAATACTTAATAGTCGATATAAAAATATAGCTTACCTCCCTTTTTAGAGATAAATAGAATTAGTACCCTTATAGGGCTTATAGATAGCCTAATCTAGTTATATTCTAGTATTTTTTCTAAGTAGTTTCTAAGTACTTTAAGCTCTATAGATAAGAGGGGATAGATTAGCCCTTAAAGTACTATAGTATTTTCCTCTAACTTAATTTTATAATTAATCTTAGAATACTCTAGTATTATCTTTATATTTTCTCTTAAATAGATATTCTTAAACTTAGTATAGATAGATAGTAATTATAGCTTAGAAGTAGTACTCTTAGGGTTTACTTATATAATCTAAAAAGTATACTATATTATAAATACTATTTAGGTACTTCTAAGCTACTTAATTAAGCTACTTAAGCTAAAGTATTATCGATAAAGAAAGTATTATTATTTCTTAGTCAATTAGTTAATTACTAAGTTTACTATTTCTAGCTAAAGAAGACCTAGAATAATTATACTAGGTATATATTTAGTAATAATAAAGCGATAGTATTATATTTCTATAATATTATTATTATCTAAGATCTTAATATTGAATTTATAGTATTTATAAGTCTTTACTAAGTATTCTCCTAGAGTAATAAGGTCTAAAGTAGGAGTAAAGTTTAAGTAGTATTCCTACTCTATAATATTAGTATAACTAAGTATATTTTTATCTATTCTAGAGTCTATTATCTTAGTCTTATACCTCTAAGTAGAGCTAAACTATAGCTATATTAGAAACTTGATATAGTATTACTATAACTTATTATACTTTTAGCTCTTATATTACTCTAGTAGCTTATTATTTAACTCTAAGAAATACTAAATTATAGTATAGCTTTTCTAATTATATTTCTTATACTTACTCTAAGAGTAGTTAAATAAAATATATCTAGGCTTTCTATAGAAATAGTAAGTAATATTACTTATATTAGAGTACTACTATTATACTACTTATAAGGACTAAGGGTAGAAATATATAATATACTTAATTCTTCTATAGTTAAAATAATACTTTAGCTCTTTACTAATATCTAGGGTACTTATTGAAATAGAGGCTATTATAAGTATATTAGACTTATTCTTACTATATCTAAGCTACTATCGATTAGAGTAATTACTATATATATACCCTAGCTTCCTATAGTTATAGTAAGTATATTTAGAGTAGAAAGTAATATATAATATCTAAGTAGATTTAATATATTATACTAGGCTAATTAACTTATATTAGGTATAAGGGAGTATTATCTATATACTAATAATAGTATTAATAGTAGGCTAAAGCTTACTTAAAATACTATAAATTTACTAGATTTCAGCCTATAAGTAAAATGATTTTATCTTAGTATTCTTATAATATTATAAGAAGTCTTATATACTCTTATAAGTACCTTAGGTTATACTCGAAAGTATCACTATAGTAATAAGAGTATATATAATAGGATTAGTTTATAAATAGTCTTCTATAAAGTCTTAGAATTCTACTTAGGATAAGCTATTAAGTTTAATACCTAAGACCTTCTACTACTAAATATAGTTAATCTAAGCCTATTTAGGATTACTACTAATATAGTATATTATATAGGAAATATAGTTAGTATCTATATAAATCTAGTTTACTTATATATAAAAGTAGTAATCTAGGTTAAAGAAGAATACTTATAGGTTTATAAATAAAGTACTACTATAAGTTAGATATAGTAGAGTAGTAAGGCAAAAGAGAAATACTAATATAGTTATAATAGAAGAAGTTATTATAGGGATTATTAAGGATAAGGTAAATATCTTAGAATAGTTTATCTATTCTAGCTACTTATTTAATAGGTTACTACTACTTCTAAGTAGCTCTAATTAAGCCCTCTTAGTTACTACTTTATAATAAAGGTTTTCTTCTTCTAGTAGCTAATCTAGTTCTTTACTTTCCCGAGTAATCTACTTGATTTAGTATTAGTAAGTTATAAGTATATCTTTAGTATTCGAGTACTACTCTAGAGGGATACTTCCTTATATCATCTAAGTCTTAGGAATACCCTAGCTTAGAGTAGGAATTTAAGTCTGAGGTATCTATATAGTTTCTATAGTACTCGATTTACCTATAGGAGTATAACTACTAGTATATATAGTAACTATAATGATAGAGCTATACTTAATAGTTTACCTCCCTATTAAATAGAGAGATTAAACTATTAGAGATAAGTATATAAGTAAAGTAAAGAGTATAGACTTTAGTAGTAGTAGTATAGAAGTAGTATAATTAATACTATAGCTAGGTACTATAAGAAAGTATATTGATCTCTAAACCTTTTCTTTCTTCCTTCGAAGGGCTAGAGAGTTTCCTTTTATATAAGCTATTCTATAAGCCTATATATTATCTTCTTATATTACTAGTTTATCTCTTATATTAGTGCTCCTAAGCTACTATACTGATACTTAGTAGCCTAGCCTATCTAAGGTTCTTCAGCCCCTGATAAAAGTATACTAAGGATAAATAAGATTAATTCTATATACTATAGTTATTATTGGAATAAATATTACTAAAATAGTATATATTTTATTAAGATACTTTATAAAGTCTTTATTATAATACTTAATAGTAGCTAACTAATATATTTAATATTTCTTTTATACTAGATTCTAAGCTATTATATATAATAGAAATATTAATAAAATAGTAATTACTAATAATACTTCTTTTATAAATAATAAAGAAATAAAGAGATCTTTATAAAGCTATATTATAATAATATATAAAGGGTTTATATTATAGAAAGTAAATCTATAAGATATAATAACTATATTAACTACTAAGGTAAAAGCTCTTAGCTTTAAAAGATAATTAAAGAGATATATCCTCTTAAACAAATATTATATAGAGTAAGATATATAATTAGAAAACTGAATAAAGTATATTATAATAACCTTTAAACTATATACTTTATTATTAAGGAGTATACTTATATATCTATATACCTTAGATATATAAATATATAAAGAGAATAAGGATTTATACTGCTTATTCAGAGATTCATACTGCTGCTATATACTATATATATCATGAAGTAGGCCCCCCTAGGTGAATGCATTGAATTGTTTAATCCCTACAAATCTAATAGTGAAGATTCTTCCTGAACCTATGCACTTTACAGTGGGGAACGCATGTGACGTGACATGGGTTGTAGGCTTTCCTTGACTCACGCCCTTGACAGCCTTTCCTGACGCCCCTTGAGCTGTACCTCTTATGACAATATATCGAAGGAGGCCCCTACTGCTATACTCTCCTCTAGTTAGCTAAATAGCCCTACCTAGGCTATCACTTGAATCGCTGCATTTCAATCGCTTCAAATAGTTCAATCGCTTTAATTCAATTCAGTTCAATCGCTTCAATTCATTTAGTCGCTTTATTTCAGTCAATCGCTTTAATTCAGTATACTTTAATTCAGGCGTAGAGAGTTAGTCAGTAGGCTAGATAAGCTATACTTTTTTTTCTAGCTAACTAGAGGAGAGTATAGTAATAGGGCCTCTGATAGGACTTCGATAGTAATATATAGTATATAGTAGTAGTATAAATCTCTGAATAGGTAGTATGAATCCTTATTCTCTATATAAAATATATAGTTGAAATAAGAATTCTAGAAGAGACTTTATTTAATTAGAATACTTTTCTATAAATATAATACTAGTAGATAGGTTTATAAAGCTACTATCTTAAGCTAAGTTTAAGAGATTTATTATACTCCTTAAGCTTATAGATCTTATTAGAAAAAGTAATTAATTAAATAAAGTCTAATTAATTAAATTACTTGATTAAAAACTTAAATATATACTTAATTAATTAAATAATAGGCTATATAATTAGTTATATTTTATCTATATAAAAAGAAGAGATATCTATTATCTAAGGGGCTAATCTCTATTACTCTTAATAAGCTCTTAATATAAATTAATTAATCTAAAGAAAAATAAAAGAGAAATAATATATAGTATATATTATATATATAAAAGAATATTAAACTATTAATTAAAAAGGTAAAATAATATAACTAAAGCTCTTATAGGCTAATATACTTTAAAAGGTTATTATATTTTTAGACTTAATATAATATATTTATATTTTAATATAAGTAATTAAAGAGTCTTATAGAATAAGAGAAAAGATTTTAACTTAGAATAAAAGCTCTTAAGAATATAAAATATCTTAATCTATAGAAAAATAATATAAAATAAAAATATAAAGATATTTTATTTTATTTAGTAGATAAACTATAAGATATTAGTTATAAATAAATAAAGGGGAATAAAAAGTATTAATAGCTTTATATTACTTAGTAATCTAAAAGATATCTTTATCTTTAGAAGCCTTAGAAATCTACTAATTTTAGAAATTTCTCTTATTCTATCTAATAATATTATAGAAAGTATATTATATTTATAGGAGGTTATTTAGAGTAGTAGTAAATATTATTATATATATATCTTAGTAGTCTTTATTCTATTAGCTTATTAAATAGTTTAAAGCTAGAGTTAAGACTTTAATTACTATTAAGTAATTCTAGAATAGAGTAATAAGAAAGTATACTAAGAGTTTTAAGTCTTTAATAATAGTAGTAATATATAATAAGTATTAAATATACTATTAAGTAAACTAGATAAAGTTAATATATTTTTTCTTATTAATTTAGAGATATTATTTAAATTAAATAAAAGGAAAAAATTAAAGAATATCTATTTATAAAGTAGAATAATCTAATCTTATATATATTATATTTAAGACTTAAGTATATATACTAAGGATATTAATAAAGATAAAGTCAATAGTATTACTCTAATTATATATTAGAGTAAATAAGTTAGTTAGTATAAACTAAATAACTTCTATTTAAGTAATAACTTATTTTCTTAATCTTAAATAAGAGAAGTATTTAAACTACTATAATTAATAGATTATATTAAAGTCTTTAATAATAATAGTCTAAGGAGAAAGCTTTTAATATTCGAGTTAAAAAAAGAGTATATTAGTACTTAATAATTATTAGTAGATATTAATAATAATAATATAGTAAATTACTATAATATAATATATATATTTAACTAGAAGAAATATAACTAAAAAAGAATATTTTATAGGGATTTCTAAATAAAAGTAAATATAAGTAAAGAATCTTACTAATCTTCTAAAGGAGTAAATATATTATAGACTAAATATATCTTAGTAAAGTATTAGAAGTCTTAGAAAAATACTTATAACTCTTATATTAAGATAATATCTACTTTAGAATTAAATATAAAGTTAAATATTATATCTTATATTAAGCTAGACTATTAAATATTGATTTAGAAAATCTAGAGGTCTTAATTATATTATAAAAGTAGAAGTAAGAGTCTTTCTATTATTTAATTAAAATATAAAAGTCTTTAGCTATAAGGATATCTAATATAAAGAGGTTAAGACTCTTAAGAGTAACTACTATACTTATTATAATAAGAGCTTAGATTAGAATATTAATTGATTAATTAATTAATTCATTTATATCTATCTATATAAATATATAGTACTTCCTATAGGGTATCTATAGATAAGTAGAGTTTACTACCTTATTACTAGATAAATAAAAAATAAAGGAAAGAAGAAGTCTTATTATTCTATATTACTATTACTAAGGTCAAATATAGTATTATAGATACTGAATTCCTCTATTAAAGCCTAAAAATACTCTTATTCTATTTATCCTAGGATATATTTAAAATCCTAGCTTTTTTTTCTCTCTAAAGGGATCTTTACTCATCTATAATAGAGAAAGTAACTTAGCTAGTAGAGTTCCCTATAGTAGTATAATATACTTATATTTATATATTTAAATTATCTATAATAGATAATAAAATTACTATAGCTTATTTATTTAGTAAGATACTTCTAGAAAGTACTTCTTAAAAGGGATAATTCTATAAGAAGTTTTATTATTACTTATAAACCCTATCTTTAATAACTAATTAATATACTTATATACTATTAATAATTAAAATTATATTTCTTATTAGTTTAAACTATTTAATATATATAGGAAATTATTCTAAGTCTTTTAAGTATAATAGCTATATACTATAATTAATTAAGTTATCTAAAGTAATTATTAATTATAAAGGCTTTAGTAAGCTAATCTATATCTTTATTATTTAGAATATTAATATAGTTTAAATACTATATAATTATAATAAATATTTTATTATATATATTATTTTATATAATTAAATAAAAGAAAGTAAGAATATATTAAAGTAATAATTTAAAGAATATAAATAGTATATATAGATCTAGAGTTAGACTAAAGCTATTAAATAGTATTATAATATTATTACTAAAGTTAATAAATTCTTTTTATAAACTATATAAGACTTATCTTATAATTCTATAAATAACTAATATATTATTAATATAGAAGTAAAAAGTAAAAGCTTAGAGGTTAAAGTAGTATTCTACTAGTTATTTAGTACTTATTATTATCTTATAGATCTTTATATTAAATACTTCTATTTAAATAAATTAATTCTTATTATATTATATTTATTTTCTATTTTAATAGATAATATAAGTTTAATTAATATTTTTATCTAATAAAGAGCTATTAGAATAATAGAAAACTATATTAAATAATATAAACTTAATTAGAATCTAATACTTTTACTTAGTTTATTCTTTACTATATAATATAAATATAAATATTATTATATATTATTTAATAATAAAATTAAACTAATTATAAAGAAATATAAGAATAATAAGCTATTTTAATTAAATTATAGTTAGAAATAAATAAAGCTTATTAATTAAATACTTTCTAAATTAAACCTATAATAGAATATAAATACTAAAGTAAAATATAAAGGAATAATCTAAATTAAAAATATAAAAGTATATTATTATATATTTTTAGTAAAATAAAAAGAAGATTTTTACTAGAAATAAACTATTTTCTTAGTATAAGACTAAGACTAAGACTATCTATTAAACTAATAATATTATATAAGTAATTAATTAGATTACTTTATTAAGATCTTCTATATAACTAATTTACTAAGTAGATACTTTAGCTCTTATAACTTTTATATTAAGTTAAAAGAATCTTTCTATTTAAGTTTCTATTATATATAAAGCTATAGAAAGAATATAAGCTTAAGTAGCTTTATATATTATAAAGAAGAATATTTTATATAGGATTTTATTAAGTCCCTTTAAGTATATTATAACTTAGTATACTTTTATTTTTTAGATTTTAATATATAAGTAGAAGAAAAAGTAAAAATTAAAATAAATATTTAATTAGTAAACTAAAGCTATATTAAGTTTTATATAGAAGATATTAATTTATATCTAGTAGAATCTTAGTACTTTAAACTATTAAAATAAAAGAGCTTAAACTTATCTAATATAAAAGTAATAATATTATTCTAGCTTTAGTCTAATATATCCTATAAATTATATAATAATATATATATTATAAAAGTAGAATTCTATTTAATCTAAAGAAATATTATATTATCTATATATATAAACTAAAGCTTTAATTTTCTTTTTTAAAATAAAAAAAAATATAATATATATAGTATTAAAAAAACTAAGAAACTTTATAAAACTCTATAAATAAATAAATATAGCTCTATTTATATTCTTTTAAATTATACTATAATAGTTTTATCTAAGATAAAAGTTTATATTTATTTAATAATATTATTTAATTAGTTTTATTATTAAAGTTAAAAGATTAGCTTATTAAGAAAAATAATATTAAAAATTCTTTAAATATCTATAATAAAGAAGAAAATAATATAATTAGTTTAGAGAGCTTATTTAATATTATAAGTAAAATAAATAGTAAGATCTATAATAAATTATTAAAGTAAAATACTAAAGTATTATAAATTTAGTAGTTTTTCTTAGATTATAAGAGTTAATATTTAAGCTATAATAAGTTATTTTAGTCCTTTATTAAGGTATAAAAGTAATATTATAGAATAATATAATTAAAAAGTAAAGTAATCTATTTTTTCTAGCTTTAAGATTATTAAGATTTCTATCTATTAGAAGATTTATAAGTAATATCTAAGGTAAAAGTACCTTTTATATAATATATATATATATAATCTTTAATTATAATAAATATAAATAAGAATATAAAGATAAAGATTTTATTTATTCTTAATATAATATTTTTAGACTTAATATAATATATTTATATTTTAGTATAAATAACTAAAGAGTTTTATAAAATAAGAAAAGAGATTTTAATTTAAAATAGAAATTCCTAGAGTTATAAAATATCTTAATTTATAGAAAAATAATATAAAATAAAAGTATAGAAGTATTTTACTTTATTTAGTAAATAGATTATAAGATACTAGTTATAAATAAATAAAGGAGAGTAAAAATAATTAATAGTTTTATATTATTTAGTAATTTAAAATATATTTTTATTCTTAGAAGCCTTAGAGATCTATTAATTCTAGAAGTTTCTCTTACTCTATCTAATAATATTATAAAAAATATATCTTACTTATAAGAAGTTATTTAAAATAATAATAAATATTATTATATATATATTTTAATAATATTTATTTTATTAGTTTACTAAGTAACTAAAAACTAGAATTAAGACTTTAGTTATTATTAAATAGTTCTAGAATAAAATAATAAGAGAATATATTAAGAGTTCTAAGTCTTTTATAATAATAGTAATATATAATAGATATTAAGTATATTATTAAGTAAGCTAAATAAAATTAATATATTTTTCTTTATTTATTTAAAAGTATTATTTAAGATAAATAAAAAAAATAAATTAAAGAATATCTATCTATAAAATAAAATAATCTAATCTTATATATATTATATTAAAGATTTAAATATATATACTAAAGATATTAATAAAAATAAAGTTAATAATATTACTCTAATTATATATAAGAATAAATAAATTAATTAAAATAAACTAAATAGCTTCTACTTAAATAGTAATTTATTTATTTAGTCTTAAATAAAAAAAGTATCTAAACTATTATAACTAATAAATTATATTAAAGTTATTAGTAATAATAGTCTAAAGAGGAAGTTCTTAGTATTTAAATTAAAAAAGAAGTATATTAATACTTAATAACTACTAATAAATATTAGTAATAATAATATAATAAATTACTATAATATAATATATATTTAATTAGAAGAAGTATAATTAAAAGAAAGTATTTTAAGAGAATTTCTAAGTAAAAGTAAAAATAAGTAAGGTATTTTATTAATTTTCTAAAGAAATAAATATATTATAAGCTAAATATATCTTAGTAAAGTATTATATATTATAAAGAAATACTTATAATTCTTATATTAAGATAATATCTATTTTAAAGTTAAATATAAAATTAAATATTATATCTTATATTAGATTAGACTATTAAATATTAGTTTAGAATATCTAGAAATTTTAGTTATATTATAAAGGTATAAGTAGAAGTCTTCTTTTTATTTAGTTAAAATAAAAAGAACTTTAGCTATAGAGATATCTAGTATAAAGGGGTTAAAGCTCTTAAAAATAATTATAATACTTATTATAATAAGAGCTTAGATTAAAGTATTTAGAGTAAAAATATATATCCTAATATTATATAAAGATTTAAGCTTAATTAAAGTAAAAGTTTTATCTTATAAATAAGCTATATAGTATTTTTAAGCTTCTAACTATTTAATTATTTAGAGCTATTTCTATATTAAATAGACTATATATTTATTTTATTACTTAAGTCTAATTAAATATTTAATAAAGCTAGTTTAATATAAACTATAATAGCTTATATATTTAAATAAAAGTATATAGTTTAAATTATAATTCTATCTACTATAGTTATAATAGTATATAGTATATATATAACTATATAAGTTATAAAAATCCTAGTAAGTTATATATTAAGTAATTTATACTTTATATTTAATATATTAAGCTAATAGTAAGCTTAGTATTTAAAGACTAAGCTTAACTAAAGTAAAGAAGAAAACTATTTATTTTTAATCTAGAGTAGAATCCTACTAATAGTAAGATATATAATAAATAACTAATATAATATTAGTAGTTATAATAAGTTTCTATATAAGAAAGAAAGTAATATTATAGAGATTACTTATAATAATATAGATAATTACTAGGACTTTAAATAGAATATATATATATTATTAAGCTATTATTTCTAGTTAGAGTTTATAAGTTTCTAAGAAATACTAGAAAGTAAGAAAATAATTATAGATAATATAATTAGTTAAGTAACTAGTAAAACTTAAATAGACCTTTTAGACTTCTTTAATTTTGATTAACTATAGTCTAGTTACTTCAAGTAATATAATTTTCGCTTTTATAATAATCTAGTTATATTATTTATATCCTTTAGAAATATAGAGGAAAAATTAGTTATTAAGTCTTAATAATACTATTAGTATTATTAGTTTTTTTACTTTATATTTATATTAAAGAAGGATAAAAACTAAAATAACTATAGTGGTAATATATATTATTAGTAGTAACTAATATAGTTCTATAAGCTAAAGTAGAATCAAATATAAGAGTTATATAATAGCTATAAAATTGATTATTATAGCTATAAGTCTAATTATATAATATATAAGGGTAGCTTATATATAAGAATAGTATATTAAGCTCTATAATAAAGAGAGCTTATTAATTAGCTTAACTCCTAGTAAACTTAGTACTTATTAAATACTTATTATAATAATAATAGTAATAATAATAATAAGTATAATTAATATAGCTTTTTAAGTATATATTACTTAAGTAGCTTATACTTAGGATCTACTTAAAAAAAAGGTAAATATACTATCTAGTATATTTATTATTATATTAAGAATAATATACTAAGTAAACTAAGTTTCCTCTTATTATTATAGCTTTACTAAGATAATAATAAATAGTAAGTTATAAGTAAAGGGGAAAAAGACTAGTTTAACTTAATTATACTAGATATAAATTATATATAGAGTAAAGTTAGTTATCTTTAATAGTCGAGAAATAGATATAGTAAGTAATTACTTAGAGTATATTAAAGTTAAGTTAAGTAATATAGTAAAAGGGAAGGGAAAAGAAGGGAAAATATAAAAGTACTAGAATAAAAGTATAGAGATCTAAGCTATAAGGTATTACTTCGCTTTTAATAATACTATTCTAGGAGGTAAAACCTAGGGGGGAAAAAGATTAATTAATTAATTGATTCATTTATATCTATTTATATATATATATATAGTACTTTTTATAGAGTATCTATAGATAAGTAGAGTAAGAGCTACCTTATTACTAAATAAAAGAAAAATATAAAGGAAAGAAGTAGTCTTATTACTCTATATTACTATTACTTAAGTTAGATATAGTATTATAAATACTAAATTCCTCTATTAGGGCTTAAAACTACTCTTATCTTATTTATCCTAAGATATATTTAAGATTATACCCCTTTTTTTTCCTTAAGAGGATCTTTACTCATCTATATTATAGAAAATATCTTAGCTAGTAGAGTTTCCTATAGTAGTATAGCTTACTTATATCTATATATCTAAACTATCTATAATAGATAGTAAAGTCTCTATAGCTTATATATTTTATAAGGTATTTCTAGAGAATACTTCTTAGAAGAGATAATTCTATAGAGGGTTTTATTATTACTTATAAGTCTTATTTTTAATAATTAATTAGTATACTTATATACTACTAATAATTGAAGTTATACTTCCTATTAGTTTAAATTATCTAATATATATAGGAAATTATTCTAAGTCCTTTAAGTATAATAGCTATATACTATAATTAGTTAAGTTAACTAAGATAGTTATTAATTATAGAGGCTTTAGTAAGCTAATCTATATCTTTATTACTAAGAATATTAATATAGTCTAAGTACTATATAACTATAATAAATATCTTATTATATATAGTATTTCTTATAACTAAGTAAAAAGAAGTAGAAATATATTAAAGTAGTAGCTTAAAGAATATAAGTAGAGTATATAAGTCTAGAGTAAAGTTAAAGCTATTAGAAAGTATTATAATACTTTTACTAAAATTAATAAATTCCTTTTATAAATTATATAAGATTTATCTTATAATTCTATAGATAACTAATATATTATTAATATAGAAGTAAAAAGTAAGAGCTTAGAAGTTAAAATAGTACTCTACTAGCTATTTAGTATTTTCTATTACTCTATAGATCTCTATATTAAAAATCTCTACTTAAATAAGTTAACTTTTATTATACTATATTTATTTTCTATCTTAATAGATAATATAAGCTTAGCTAATACTCTTATCTAATAAAGAGCTATTAAAATAATAGAAAACTATACTAAATAATATAAATTTAATTAGAGTCTAATACTTCTATTTAGCTTATTCTTTATTATATAGTATAAATATAAATATTATTATATATTATTTAATAATAAAGTTAAATTAATTATAAAGGGGTATAAAAGTAATAAGCTATTTTAATTAGGTTATAGCTAAGGATAAGTAAAACTAATTAGTTAGTCTCTCTTTAAGCTAGATCTATAGTAGAAAGTAAGTACTAAGGTAGAAAGTAAATAAATAATCTAAATTAAAAATATAGAAGTATATTATTATATATTTTTAGTAGAATAAAAAGAAGACTTCTACTAGTAGTAAGCTACTTTTCTAATATAGAACTAAGACTAAAACTATCTATTAAACTAATAATACTATATAAGTAACTAGTTAGATTACTTTATTAAGATCTTCTATATAGCTTATTTACTAAATAGATACTTCTATTTCTATAACCTTTATACTAGATTAAAAAAGTCCTTTTACTTAAATTTCTACTATATATAAAGCTATAGAAAGAATATAAGCTTAAGTAGCTTTATATATTATAAGAGAGAATATTTTATATAAGATTTTATTAAATCCTTATAAGTATACTATAATTTAGTATATATTTACTCCTTAAGTTTTAATATATAAGTAGAATAAAAAATAGAAATTAAAGTAAATACTTAATTAATAGATTAGAGTTATATTAAGTTCTATATAGAGTATATTAGTTTATATTTAATAAGATCCTAGTACTTAAGAATATTAGAAGTAAAAAAGCTTAAACTTATTTAATATAAATATAATAATATTATTTTAGCTTTAATCTAATATATCTTAAAGGTTATATAATAATATATATATAATAGAAGTAAAGTTTTATTTAATTTAAAAGAGTATAATATTATCTATATATAAAAACTAGAGTTTTAATTTTCTTCTTTAGAGTAAAAGAGAAAAATATAATATATATAATATTAAAGAGACTAAAGAGCTCTATAGGATCTTATAAATAAATAAATAAGAGTTTATTTATACTCTTTTAAATTATACTATAGTAGTTCTATCTAAGATAAAAGTTTATATCTATTAGATAATATTATTTAATTAGCTTTATTATTAAAGTTAAAGAATTAATTTATTAGAAAAAATAATATTAAAAGTTTCTTAGATATTTATTATAAAGGAGAAAATAATATAACTAACTTAGAGAGCTTATTTAATATTATAAGTAAAGTAAATAGTAAGATCTATAGTAAATTATTAGAATAAAATATTAAAATATTATAGATTTAGTAGTTTTTCTTAGATTATAATATTTAATATTTAAGTAATAATAAGTTATTTTAGTCTTTTACTAAGGTATAAAAGTTATACTATAGAGTAATATAATTAAAAAGTAGAATAATTAGCTTTTTTTAGTTTTAAGATTATTAAGATTTCTACTTATTAGAAGATTTATAAGTAATATCTAAAGTAAAAGTAATTTTTATATAATATATATATATAGTCTTTAATTATAATAAATATAAGTAAAAATATAGAAATAGAGATTCTATTTATCTCTAGTATAGTATTTTTAGAGTTAATATAGTATATTTATACTTTAATATAAATAACTAAAGAGTCTTATAAGATAAAAGAAAGGATTTTAACCTAAGGTAGAAGTTCCTAAGAATATAAAATATCTTAATTTATAGAAAAATAATATAAGATAAAAATATAAAGGTATTTTATTTTATCTAGTAAATAGATTATAAAATACTAATTATAAATAAATAAAAGGGAATAAAAAGTATTAGTTATTTTATATTACTTAGTAATTTAAAAGATATCTTTATTCTTAGAGGCTTTAGAGATCTACTAATCCTAGAAGTTTCTCTTATTCTATCTAGTAATACTATAAAAGGTATATCTTACTTATAGAAAGTTACTTAGAATAGTAGTAAATATTACTATATATATATTCTAATAAGTTTTATTTTACTAGCTTATTAAGTAGCTAAAAGCTAGAATTAAAACTCTAGTTATTACTAAGTAGTTCTAGAATAAAGTAGTAAGAAAATATACTAAGAGTTCTAAGTCTTCTATAGTAGTAGTAGTATATAGTAGATATTATATATATTATTAAGTAAATTAGAAAAAGTTAATATATTTTTCCCTATTAACTTAGAAGTAGTATTTAAGTTAAGTAGAAAGAGAAAGTTAAAAGATATTTATCTATAGAGTAGAATAGTCTAAACCTATATATATTATATCTAGGACTTAAATATATATATTAAGGATATTTATAAAGATAAAGTTAATAATATTATTTTAATTATAAGTAAAAGTAAAAGAGTTAATTAGAGTAAACTAAGTAGCTTCTATCTAAGTTATAATTTATTCCCTTAGTCTTAAGTAAAAAGAGTATCTAAATTACTATAACTAGTAAATTATATTAAAGTTACTAGTAATAATAATCTAAAGGGAGAATTCTTAGTATTCGAGTTAAAAAAGAAGTATATTAGTACTTAATAGCTACTAATAGATATTAGTAATAATAATATAGTAAATTACTATAATATAGTATATATTTGACTAGAAAGAGTATAATTAAAAAGAAATATTTTATAGGAATTTCTAAATAAAGGTAAATATAAGTAAGGAGTTCTATTAATCTTCTAAAAGAGTAAATATATTATAAGCTAAGTATATTTTAGTAAAGTATTAAATATCCTAAAGAAGTATTTATAGCTTCTATATTAAGATAATATCTACTTTAGAGTTAAAGGTAAGGTTAAGTACTATATCTTATATTAGGCTAGACTATTAAATATTAGCTTAGAAAATCTAGAAGTCTTAGTTATATTATAGAAGTAAAAATAAAGGTTTTTCTATTATTTAATTAGGGTATAAAGGACTTTAGCTATAGAAATATCTAATATAAGAGGGTTAGAGCTCCTAGGAGTAACTACTATACCTATTATAGTAGGGGCTTAGATCAAAGTACTAAGAGTAAGAGTAAGTATCCTAGTATTATATAAGGATTCTAGTCTAGCTAGAGTAGAAGGAAAAATCTTATCCTATAGATAAGCTATATAGTATTCTTATACCTCTAGCTATCTAATTATTTAGAGCTATTTCTATTTTAGGTAGATTATATACTTATTCTACTACTTAAGTTAAACTAAGTATTTAATAAAGCTAGCCTAATATAAGCTATAATAGTTTATATATTTAGGTAAGAGTATATAGTTTAGATTATAATCTTATCTACTATAGTTATTATAATATATAATATATATATAGCTATATAGGTTATAAAAGTCTTAATAAGTTATATACTAAGTAATTTATACCTTATATTTAATATATTAAGCTAGTAGTAAGCTTAGAACTTAAAAGCTAAGCTTAATTAGAGTAAGAAAGAAAACTACTTATTTTTAGTCTAATATAGAGTCCTACTAGTAGTAAGATATATAATAAGTAACTAGTCTAATACTAGTAGCTATAGTAATTTCCTATATAAAGAGTAAAATAATATTATAAAGACTATCTATAATAGTATAAATAATTACTAAGACTTTTAGTAGGATATATATATATTATTAAGCTATAGTTTCTAATTAGAGCTTATAAGTTTCTAGGAAAAGCTAGAGAATAAAGAAGTAATTATAAATAGTATAATTAACTAAGTAGATAGTAAAGCTTAAGTAGATCTTTTAGACTTCTTTAATCTTATTTAGCTATAGTCTAGTTACTTTAAGTAATATAATTTTCGCTTCTATAATAATCTAGCTATATTATTTATATCCTTTAGAAATATATAAGAAGAATTAGTTATTAGATCTTAGTAATACTATTAATATTATTATTTTCTTTACTTTATATTAGTATTAAAGAGGGATAAAAGCTAAAGTAGCTATAGTAGTAATATATATTATTAGTAGTAGCTAATATAGTTCTATAAGCTAAAGTAGAATTAAGTATAGAGGTTATATAGTAGCTATAGGGGTAGTTACTATAGCTATAGGTCTAGTTATATAATATATAAAGGTAGCTTATATATAAGAGTAGTATATCAAGCTCTATAGTAGAGAGAGCTTATTAATTAGCCTAACTTATAGTAAGCTTAATACTTATTAAGTACTTACTATAATATTAGTAGTAATAATAGTAATAAGTATAGTTAATATAGCTTTCTAAGTATATATTACTTAAGTAGCTTATACCTAGGATCTACTTAGAAAGGGGGCGAATATACTATCTAATATACTTATTATTATATTAAGGATAATATACTAAGTAAGCTAATCTTCTTCTTACTATTATAGTTCTACTAAGATAATAGTAAATAGTAAGTTATAAGTAAGAGGGAAGAAGACTAGCTTAATCTAATTATACTAGGTATAAATTATATATAGAGTAAAGTTAGTTATCTTTGATAGTTAAGAAATAAGTATAGTAAGTAGTTACTTAGGGTATATTAGGGTTAGGTTAAATAATATAATAGGAGGGGGAGGGAAGGGGGAGAAAGTATAAGAGTACTAAGTAAAGATATAGGGATCTAGGCTATAAGGTATTACTTCGCTTTTAATAATACTATTCTAAGAGGTAAAACCTAGGGGGGGAAGAAAAAAAGGAAGAAGGATAAAAGGGGGAAAAGAGAAAAGGAAGAAAAATAGAACTAATATATAGTATAATATATAAGATATAATATAAAACCTATTAAGTTATATAATATAGATTAGTTAGTAAGACTAGATATATTAGATTACTAATATATCTAATTAATCTATTAATAAAGAGCTAGATATATAAATAGGATATTTCCTTAGTAGTAAATAGATATTTCTTAGCTCTTTAGTAATTAATCTAAGTATTAATCTTACTATTGATAAAAGTAATCTCTAATTAACTATAGTAACTATATTATATAGAATACCTTAAACCTCTTTATTAATATAGACCTTAGCTATAGTAGAAAGTACTCTTTAGTTAACCTCTTACTATAATTAGTATATTAAGTAGCTTAAGTCTAGAAACTACTTAGAAAGAGAGTAAGTATATTATCTAGTATATATATTATAGCTCTAAGAATAGAGTATTAAATAAGCTAATCCTTTTCTTATTATTAAAGTTTAATAAAAATAGTAGTATATAGTAAGATATAGATAAGAGGGAAGAATACTAGTTTAACTTAATTATACTATATATAAATAATATATAGTATAAAGTTAGTTATCTTAGATAGTTATAAAATAAATATAGTAAGTATTTACTTAGAGTATATTAAGGTTAACGTTTTATAAGATAAGATAATAAGAGGAGGGGAGGAGAAAGAGGAGAAGAGTATAAAAGTACTAGAATAAGAGGAGTATAGAGATCTAAGCTATAGTATATTACTTTACTCTTAATAATACTAGCTTAGAAGGTAAACCTAAAGGGGGAGAAAAGAAAAAGAAGAAAGATATCTCTTACTACTTAGAAAGTAGCTAGAGTATATATTCTTATAGTTATTATTCTTAATATAAAGGTCTAAGTTAATACTTTATATAAGCTTAGCTTTAAAGATACTAGTATAATAGTTCTATCTATTAACTTAGCTACTTAGAGAATCTAAATAAAATTATTTAACTAACTATAATAATAATTCTTTTAATCTAGTAAACTACTTTTATTTCTACTCTCTATAGAGATAATAGCTTACTTCTAGTAATTATTTTTTTCTAACTAATAAAGATAAAACTACTCTATAACTTTAAATCTTATATCTCTTTTATTTTATTATACTCTAACTCTAGTATATAGCTTCTTCTACTTAAGCTTATAGCTACTCTACTAATTAGTTTTATTTTACTTTATCTATTATTAAGCTAGAATAGTTAGCTAACTTAGCTAGCTTATATAACTAGCTTGAACTCTTACTTAAGAAATATATTATACTCTAATATTTTATACTATATAGAAAAATATAAGTTTTAACTTAGTATTATAATAATATAAGAGATATTATACTAAGTATAGTCTTATACTATTTAAAAAGTTCTCTAACTAACTAAAGTATTAATTAGACTCTTATTACTTATTAGAATAATAAATATATCTACTATAATAGAAGCTTTTTCCTTAAACTAAAGTCTTTAATAATTAAATTATAAGAACAATTAAAATAATATAGTAAGCTATCTAGTATACTATTTAACTTTAAGCTTTAACTTATTATTTCTATATTAATAATACTATAATTATCTATAGCTTTATAAGCTATATCTTATATAACTTATAGTAGAAAGTCTTTGTTTTAGAGAACAAGGATTCATACTAGCTATTTAGGTATTTATACTAGTAGGTATATACTATATATTAGATGAATTTAACCTACTACTATAACCTCCTCTAATTAGCTCAATGAAAAACTTAGTACTTAGTAAACCTTATCAGCCTTATCAACTACCTACTAGTACTATAGGTATGACTATACTTATAGTTGCTCCTATAAGTATATTATAGTACTATATATAGCTATAACTATCATAGGCTATAATACTATAGAAATCAATTATATAAGGAAGTTTAAAACTATCTAAAGATTATAAGAATAAAGGCTATCTAATAGTATAGAGATATCTATATCAAGTATACTATATAGTATATTATAGGCGAATAACTATTGATCTTATAGGTAATATATAACTATAAACGAATATACTTTAAATCGCTTAGAAATAATACTATTAATCATTGATACCCTTTATAGCTTTTGTAGCCTTTATAGCCTTTATAGCCTTTGTAGCCTTTATAGCCTTTATAGCTTAGCTACTCTAGCTACCTTAGCTACTCTAGCTACCTTAGCTACTCTAGCTACCTTAGCTACTCTAGCTACCTTAGCTACTCTAGCTACCTTAGCTACTCTAGCTACCTTAGCTACTCTAGCTACCTTAGCTACTCTAGCTACCCTAGCTATATAGGATAGTCGTCTTCCTTAACTACCTTAATAACCTCTTTAATAACCTTAAATAACTTATTAATAGTAGTACTAAGCGCTCTTACTACTAACCTTATACCTATATATGCTTTTTTAGCTAACTAAGTATCTAACTTATTAGTAGATAACTTATTTTATAATACCTTTAGTTTATTCTTCAAGCTTTTTAGCTACCCTCTCTTTTACTTTATACTCTATACTATAAGTAGTAGTAGTAGTAGTAGTAGTAGTAGCTAGAACTCTAAAGTATTAGTATTATCTATCTATATAAGGCTATTACTAAATTCCTACTATAAGTTTACTTATTATACTAATAATAATATCTACCTTATCTTATCTTCTACTTTACTTCTTATACTTCTAGTATTACTAGTTATCTTTTAAGCTAATATAGTACTACTAAAGATACTCTATTTAGAGGAGGAAAAAGTCGCTATATTATATAGCTAGTTATATATATTTATAATAATCTTAGGCTTAATAATTATAAGGAGAGGGTTATAGTTAGTAAGATTATAGTCTAACTAGTAGAAGCTATTAATATCTTTCCTCCTTAAGTAGTAACTAGTTTCAATAATATTTTCGAGAAGCTAATACTTATAGGGTATACTATAGTATATCTATTAACTATAGCTATTACTATATTTTAAGTAAAGCTACTTACCTTTATAGACTAAGAGAGCTAGTATATAATAATACTTTATATAGTTAAGGCTATATTTTAAGTATTATTATAGTAGCTTACTTATTTAAGTAAAACTATTATAAGCTACTAGTTATATCTTGATTTATTTACTTTTCTCTACTATATAGTAACTAATAGTAAGTTTAATAGTATAATCTATATAATTTATAAGCTTCTTAAAGTAGCTAAATCTATATTTAAGAAAGGTCTTTAAATAGTAGTATTATACTTCTATAAATAAAGTTATATATAATTTAAAACTATAAGTTTAGTAGACCTTATAGCTAGCTTATTTAATAATAATAACCTCTTCCTTATTAATATAATACTACTTAAAGTATATAATAATAGTAATCTAAGTAGTAAATTAAGTCTATATATAACTCTATACTTTATTATAGATTTTATAGTAAAGGCTATATTTTATAAAGTATATAAGATTAAATAGACTTTACCTAATATATAGTATTTCTTTTAGTATAATTAAAAGTATTATAGTTTAACTATAAGTAGGTATATTAAGGGCTTATAAATCTATATTATTAGTTTTATATTATTCGATTTCCTTAATATTATATTATTTATTAAAGTTAATATTATTATTAAAGCTAGTTTTACTCTATCCCTATAGCTTCTTTTATTTCTTCTTAATATTAAGTATAATATTTATATTTATATAAAAGATATAAAACTAGTATTTTATCTCTTTTACTATTTTCCTTTTCTCTTTAATTATAGTATTAAATATATAATTTATAGTATTAATAGTAGTAATATTATAGTTAGTAATAACTAATAATAAGTCTATAAGGTTATAATCTTAGAGTAATTATTTCTACTACTATAGTAACTAATAGAAGCTTTCCTCTTACTTATTATTAATAATACTTTAAAAGAAGATAATAATCTTACTAATATAAGAGATACTTATAGCTTCAAAGAATAATATCTTCTTATTATTTATAGTATATATATAGTTATAAGTTATTTGCCTTTTAAAGTATTATAACTATTATATCTATTATAGTATTAATTAGAAGATACTAGTAATTTTTCCCTCCTTATCTATATATAATTTATACTAGTATTTCTTAGCCTTGAACTCCTTAAAGCTTACTATTACTAGCTATAAGATCTTTATCCTATATTTCTTCTATACTTTTATATAGTCTTTTATAATATTTTACTTAAATAGATAGCTTAAGAAAGTACTTATAAGATTCTATTTAAGAGTTTATAAGTAAGTAGAAGGGTTAGTTACTAGCTTTATATCTATAAACTCTCTTATTTTATCTATTAATTTAGTATAATCTTACTAGCTTCTAAGATAAAGTTTAGAGCTATAGCTATAGTATTTTCTCTCCTTAATAAGAAGAAACTATTATTAGTTTACTTCTTTCCTTCGATAGGCTATAGTAGTCTATTTATAGTCTATTTTAATTATTCTTATTTTATTCTTTAAAGCTATACTTAGTCGTTTCGAGCCTTTATTATAATATAGCTATATATATATTTCCTCTAAATCTCTTATAATTATCTTCTACCTAGCTTATATTATAATACTATCTAATATATATTTGAGATTATTAAAGGTCTTATAACTAATACTAAAGAGTTTAAGATAATTAGAAGGGTTTGAAAGTACTAGAAAGAAGTTTTTATTAATAGTATAGGATTTATTTTAGTATAGATATTCGACTTACTCCTTAGGGGATAGATAACTATAATTAGGAATATAAGATATAGTAGAATAGTAAGTAAATTAATATCTAAGCGATAGATACAAGTAAATAAAGGTAGGAGAATTAATTAATATAATAATCTTAAGGCGATTTATAGTAGTTATATATATAGTAGTCCTTAGTATTATAAAGGGTTCCTATTGAAAGTAGTATTAATATCTTATAGTAATACTAATATATATATCGCAATAGGTTGATATTAGTTATAAGTACTAGTAGGCAACTAATAAGGCTATCCTAGTTGATAAGAGCTTAGTATAATACTAAGTTTTTTATTAGGCTAATTAGGGTAGGGTATAGCGATTCATCTAATATATAGTACTTCAGGCTAGTATAAATACCTAAATAGCTAGTATAAATCCTTATTCTCTTTTTTTAAGAAATATTTAATTTTCTTTCTAAAGAGTTTAGCTTTATACTTAATAAATATATTCTTTTCTTTATTACTAGTATTAGTTAAAGATACTACTTAATTAATATACTAGAGCTAATCTCTATAGTATTTTGAGGTATAATTATATAATACTTTAGTTATATAAGTATTTCTAATAATAAGAATACTAATTAGTTAGTTAAAGCTTTAACTAAGAGTAACTAGATTAGCTAGCTTAACTACTATATTTAAATACTTTAGTATATTTTTAATAGAAATACTAACTTTAAGAAATATAATAATACTTTTTAAAATCTAGATAATTATAAGTATACTAGTTAATTATTAAAGATAAAGTTTATAGGTTATACTAAAGATTTCTCTAAAACTCTAGCTTTTTATAAAGTACTCTCTATAGATACCTTATAAAATACTTAAGCTATAGTAACTTTATTATATATTATAAATATATTTAGTATATAATTATAAATTAATTCTATTACTATAAAAACAATTATTAATTTAACTATTTCTTTAAGTATTATAAGATTAGTTTCTCTCTATAGAAATAATAAAATTAAGTATTAAAATATATTCTAGGATAATTAGAGTAAGTTTAATTTTAAACTCTAGTTAAAGAATCTAATATCTATAATACTCTATTGGACTTAGAATAGAGTATTATATTAGAGATATATTATCTCTTTTTTCTTTTATAAATGTTATTAATAAAGTAATAAGATTATATCACTCTACTTATCTATAGATACTCTATAAGAGATACTATATATATATATATATAAATATTAATAACTTAATTAATTAATTAATACTTTTTTAGCTAGTTAAATACTATATCTATTAATAAATAACTTATCTTATAATATATTTAGCTTATTCTTTAAGTCTTTTAGCTATTCTTTCTTCGACTATTATAAGAAGTATAGCTTAAGGAGTATTAGGAAAGGCTATCAAGGGCATGAGTTAAGGAAAGCTTATAACTTATATCACGTTATATATATTCCCTACTATAAAGTATATAGGTTCAGGAAGAATCTTCACTATTAGATTTATAGGGATTAGATAATTTAATGTATTTATCTAAGAGAGCCTACTTTATAATATCTACTTTATACTTTATACTATAAGTAGTAGTAAGTAACTAATAAAGCTAATAAAACTTACTAGATACTAAGTATTTTATTAAGCTAATTAAAGTAGAGTATTATATTATATCTAATTTATCTAATATATAGTATATACTTATAAGTATAAATACTTAGATAGCTAATATAAATTCTTATTCTTTTTCTAAAATAGAAAATATATAATAATAATAAAAATATAAAGAAATTAAAAGATAACTTTAAAAATACGAAATTTAAATTCCAATGATATAAATAATAATATCTATTATATATAAATTTTAAGAAATAATATATTTAGATTTATTAGATAATTCTAGTGAAGTTTATATTCTTTTAATTAATTATAATATTTAATATACTGAAGTCTACTAATCTTTAGCTAGAATAAAGCTAGTTATTAATAATTATACTAATAATATAAGATACTTTTTTAATTTCTTTATAAATTATCTTTTATATTATATTTAAACTATATAAATAAGTTTTATTATTTTTATAAATATATTATCTTTTATTTATATAATAATATTAATTTAATCTTCTAATTTATAATACTATAAAATAAAGTATTAAATATTAGTAGAAAATAGAGTTAAAATATTATAATCAAATAAACTATATTAAATATACTTTATATAATAAGAAGAATTAGTTAAATAAATTTAATAAATAAATAAATAATATTCTTTATAATAAGAGTAGAAATATATTTCTATATAAGAAGATAATATAATAGAAAATAACTTATTTTTCTTTTAAGACTTTTTAGAAATTAAAAAAGAAAATTTAAAGATATATAAACCTTTAACTCTAGATAATATAATAAATTAAAAAGACTTAAACTTATAAGAAAAGATTTAAAAACATACTTCTAAAATAAATTAAAATCTTTAAAGTAAAAATTATAAGAAGAAGAGAATAATATTATAATTTATAATTAAAGTATTAGAGCTTATATAAAAATAAGAATAGAATATAAACTAATATATAATATAATATATAATATATTATTTAAATTAAGTTATATAATAAAAATAAATAAGCAGATATTATATTAAAAGGATTATTTATAATCTAAATAACCTAATATCTAGAATTAAATAAAATATTTATAATTTAAATAATCTATTAATAAAAAGCTAGATATATAATATAGATATTCTCTTTATAGTAAATAGTATTAGTTAGTGTTTTAGTAATTAATCTAAATACTAATCTTACTATTAAAAGAAGTAGCCTTTAATTAATTATAATAACTATATTATATATAATACTTTAAACTTCTTTATTAATATCAATCTCTAAATATAGTAAAGATATACTTTAGTTAACTCTTATGTTATAAAGTAAGCTCTCTTAGATAAATAAATTAAATTATCTAATCCCTATAAATTTAATAATAAAGATTCTTTCTAACTATATATACTTTATAGTAAAGAATATATATAATATAATATAGGTTATAAGCTTTCCTTGACTTATATACTTAATAACTTTTTCTAATATCTCTGAAGCTATACCTCTTATAATATCTTATTATAATTAATATAAAAACTAATTTAAATTAAATTATTTAATATAATATTTTATCTAATGTTTCTTTTAAATCTATTTAAAAGATTTTATATATATTATTATATTTTAATATTATAACTATAAGTTATAATATAAAATATATATATATTGTTTCTTATATATTTCTAAATATATTTTCTCTAATATCTATTAACTACTATATTATAAGTTGACTTTTTATACTTCTAATTAATTATATTTACTCTTAACTCTTTAATATATAATAAATATATATTAAGTAGTATATATTATAATTAATATAAGTAATTAATGGAAAATATTATATTAAAATTAGAATTATTTTTAATTTTTAATTAATAAAGTATATTATACTAAGCTAGCTTTATAGCTAGAGTTAGAGTTTTAAGACTATTAGCTTTACTATTACTTATATATAGCTTTAAGTTATAGGTTTATAGTTATACTAAAAACCTTCTTTATTTTTCTTTAGCTAAAGTTAATATAAATATACTAGATTAGTAACTCTAACTCTTTCTCTTTCTTTATATTTTGATATTTATATATAGATAAAAGATTAGTTAAATCTTCTTAATAGAGTAGATATCTTAGCTTTTTTTCCTATTATCAATACTTATAATACAGTTTCTTATAATATTAATTTATATATTTCCATTACTATAGTTCTGCCTAGTAGTACATATGCCCGCTTGCTGCATGCTTCTTAGCTGAACCTGGCGCGGTGTAGTCTATATCGCCGAAACTCTCTAAGTCCTTCTCAAATGTCGCCTGTATCTTTGTCACCTGCTGCAGCTGCTTGAAGTCCAGGGGGACCTTGTCAAACGCTGCGAGACTCTCGGCTGCCTTGATGACGTTCTTGATCTGTCGGCCGTTGAGCTCAATCTCAGCCAATATCTCGTACTCGGCGTCTAAGATATCAACGCCGCCGGCAACCTTTTTGCAGAAGTTGCGCCAGATTTGTAGTCTTGACTTGACGTCTAGGTCAGTGTAACGGATGGGAATATGAATCCGGCTCTTAAAGGCGTCGTCAAAAGTTGCCACGCGGTTGGTTGTGAGGAATAGGATGCCTGCATAGTACTCCAACACACGCAAGAAGACGCTCACCATTGCATTTCGGTGAAGATCATGCAGCGCCCTCTGCTCCAGAAACACGTCCGCCTCGTCGATGAGCAACACGGCTTTCCAGGTAGATGCCATGTCCATGATCTCGGTCAACTGAGTGTCTAACTGCTCGCTTGTGACACCCAAGTCTCCGGATGAGACCATGAAAAGAGGTCGTTGGACATACTCGGCGACACACTCAGCTGTCAAGGTCTTACCCACACCTGGGGGACCATGAAGTACGCAGACAAGTCCTTTACCTTTGCCCTTAACAATGTCATCAAAGGTGTCCTTGTCATCGTAAGGAGCGCGCTCCTGGGAGTGGGTGGCTACCAGAGCCTGGACGGTCTTCTTCGTGGCAGGGTCGAGGACGAGGTCGTCAAAGCAGCGCGTATTCCAATCAATGTCGGTCAGTTTGTCGACGGACAACTCGAGGAACTTCTTGGCGTTTAGCGAGTATCCACGGACCATCGAGTTGGCGAGCAGCCAGTCCTCCTCCGTGAGTTCGGCGTCGGCATGACCTTTGCCAAACTTGACCACACAGATAGAATCATTTGGATCGAGCCGGTGGTATGTCTTGACATCGATCATCACACGGCCCGAGGCATCAAACCTGAGGTAATTTCTTGGACAATTCGGATCTCTCTTCAGGCCAAGACCGTTGTATTGCATGAAGTGTTGACCAATGGCGTACTGCTCAAATTTCCTGCCTCGTGCCAGCAACTCCTTCCTGACCTCGTCAGCATTCTCGAGTAGCTCAAGAGGCTTAACCTCTTGCTCCTGGATGTCCCGCACGCCGCTGTACTTAGGGATCTTCAAGTCAACTCTCCTGGTGCCCAGCCTGTCACCATCATAATCGACGAAGTAACACACGAGGTTGAAGACCGGTTCGTCTTCATCGTCGTCGTACCAGTGGTCCTTGACCCGAAAAGCACGGTTGGTCTTCTGTAGCTGGGTATGTACGATGGTGCCGGGTTTGAAAATTGTCCACAACTTATCGTAGGCGATGGCTTTGAGGTCGCTTGACATACATTTATCGTAGGCTGCAATCTCGAGTTCGAAGGTCGTCTTGATCCATCCTAGAAGCAGTCTCAGCTGCTCAAGCGACTGGGAGTCGCCATTTTCCTGGAAGCGCTTCAGACCGGCTTCCTCCAACTCCTTGTGAAAATAGAAGAGAGCTTTGTAGGGCGCCGGGATCTGGACATCATCAACGTCAATCGGGTCCGCTGGATAATACCCAATGACGTCCTTGAGCAACTGTCGCAAGGGCTGGGGGTTCACATATAGGTATGTCTCATCGAGGTCGCCGTCCGAGTCGTAGCGTCTGACCACACAGAATGCATAGAGCCGCCACCAGTCCTTGGTCTCGCCCTTGTCGATTTCTTCTTTCTTGCGCTCAACAAAGTATGGCTGGTCCTCATTGTCGAATCTCCTGTCAAGGTGCTTGAATTCGGGTTTCATGGTCTGGTCATCGGGCTTATCGTCCTTGCCCTGCTCCTCGTCCTTGGCGCCTTTCTTGCCGACTTCTTCACTGGATGAGATGCCAGATTGGGACTCGTTGGATGAAATGCCAGACTGGGAATCGTTGGAGATATACGTAAGGGATCTCAGCTTGGATGTTGCCCATCTACACAGCGAGTGTTTGGTGGCCTTGCCAGGAGGAGCATTCTTCTTATCCATCATGTCGCTCGAGTGAGTCGAGGCGCTACTCGGAGAGGGCATGACTCCAACGAGATTATGATTATGGTATGGTGAGGTGAGGGGATCGGAAGTAGATAGTCTCCCAGATGAAAGTCTCCTGGGACTCGTTGGGCCTGAGACGGTGGATAGAGAGGTAAGTAGGCAGGGGAACAATGAGCAGAAAAGGTAGGAGTCGTTTGGTGTACTTAGAAACTACTGGTAGTTGGATCAAATAAAGACCGTTTGTTGCCATCTTTATATAATTGTGGCTGGTCCCAAAGCAGTGTCATTGAGTCACCCGGGGAAACAAGGTCTAATTACTACCTACCTAGGCAGACAACTAGTCGTCAATACTCCATACGCATATCATAATCATACAACTATAGTACGTACTCTTGTAGCCTGTATTGAATATCGACGACCAATGTAGATCTTCTGCGAGGGCAGCAGCCTGGGGCATGTTGATATGGGCTACACCGGGGCTGTTCAGGCAGAAAGAAGCCACAACCAACCTTCGAACCCACCGCTGCGCATCTGCGCATCTGCGCATCACTTGGCCTCACTTGGCCTCACTTGTGACCCGCGGTTACGGTCACTGCAGTGATCATGCTGCGGTATGCATAAGTACCTAGGTATGTAGGCAACTGCATGCACTCGGCCATTTCTCAGCCTCGAGGTTACTTCTGTCCTGCGACGCATGGCACTGCAGCCACTCGTACATACATTATCCACCCCCGCCACATAATCGATCCACTCTGATCCTTCTGCGGCCCGCGGACCAACACTGAGCTGCTCCGCCACCGTCAAGCTCAGCGCTGCCTTCTTTGTCACGTTACACGTGTATAAACTATCCTCGATGGTTGCCTCAGGTATTGATCATCGTGTAGAAAATTGATCGTGTAGATGAATTTATCATTGTGTACCCAGCCTGTAACTGACACCGTGCTTCGTCCCACATCTTGCCACAGGAATACCCTCAACATGGATTCTGTTCGAATCCGAGCCGTCCTCGAAAAACACGGCCTACTCTGAGCATCATCGCTCTTTTGAGGAGGACCCCAGTAGAAAGGATCTGCCCACAATATGAACATCATCAATAGATGGCAAGGTCAAAATGGGGGCCTACATCACCAAGGCATGCTTTGATAGACCACTTGAGTGGTCTTGGACCCGACACACTACGGGTCTGGTTGCTGCATCGTATCCAAAGACGGTCAGCTTCGTCTCCTCTAACCGCGAATACATCCATACAGCCCCAACGAGCCGACCAGGCAGCCTTGGAGCACACCGGCATCAGTAATCACCTCGCCTCCCGGTATTTTGCCCTTTTCCTTTGCTCTTACCGGGCTATATTCCTCCAAATAGACGCACTGGAAGAGTACTTCAGGATAGCATTTCTAACTGTTCCTTTACCAGTGGTAAGACTTCAAGTCAATCGTCTACATCGTCCACCAGTAACCCTTTCCAATCCGACTCCTTCGACTTCGAGAATATCCTTGTCCTTGTTACTAGAAAATGGAATATAACTTTCATGCCAAGGTAGCGTCGCAATGCCGGTTGATTAGGGGAACGTCATTATGGCACCCGATGTGAAGGAAACCGTCCTTGATCATTGCATGAGTACACAGCTTTACAGAACAGCCATAGAAGGCATTAGACACTCGGCAGCGGCTCTTCTATCACGGCCCGCCGGTTGAAGTTTGTACCACCAGCATCAAGCCTGTGATGCACCGAGTACACAGCTTGGGAATCAATCTCAGCCCTCAACTATACACTTGGTGGGCGGATTTGATGGATTGGACACCGTGGCAACTCTAATGCCCGCATTCGGCTGATTGCTTCGAGGCCAAATCCATGGAGCCGAAGTATCCTGTGGGTTGGCCCCTGAGAAGGCGAGGCCGATGGCCCCCTGCTGCCTCATTGTGGAAGACCCGAATACCATGATCACCGACGATGTCGGTGCTGATAGAGTATTATTCCGTGGAGTGAAAGGGCTGAAGTTCAATGACGGTACCCTCGTGTGAGCGACACCCACCACCTTGACAGTTGAAACCGGGCAATCCAGGGTTTCTCTGAGTATCGTCCCTTATCCAAAGACTGAAGAAGACCTTCCACTGTTCTGACGCATGGCCAGCAATGCCCACCCCATCTTGACAGGCAGTGTATGTTCGACATTCCAAGCAGAATGGAACCCGGCAACGACAGCTAAGCATTGGAAGCGACAGGGGTGCGGCCTCCCCAGACAAGCCTTGCAAGGCGGTCGCCTATATCACCTACGACTCCGGCTCTGCTCATATCCAAGGGCCTCTTATTACTGCTCCGCTGGACATTACTCGCACGTCAGACAAGAATAGTCAGGTCGAGAGTGTGCCCGCTGGCGTGGCGGTTGGGTCAATGTTCTGGCTTGAATAGGGGTGATGGCGATGATGTTGTGGGCCAGTACATTTCGTGGATCGGCATCAAAGAGCAGGGTGAAATGCGGGAGAGGAGAAGCAAGACCGAGAGCTGGAGCGCAGCCATCGTTGCAAGATCAAGTCCATTAACTTCTTCCAACGTCTCCGCAGCACTGACTTCAATATCCAGCAGCATCATACCTCGATACGCTTCAAGAGTCCCGCAATCAAGCCGTAAGTAACTACATATTGAGCTTCCTCGTCGCTTTCGATGCGGCGCGATGTGTCGGAGGGTGTACACGACGGGTGATATACTGTATAAACAGCCCGAGCTTTCTGGCACGCGGCACGTCTGAAAATATCCATGGGCGTCTATGGATCATGTAGCGTAGCCTCGAACTTGGCCACCATCTGGAACAGGCTAATAAAGATGCTCCGTGTGCCTCACAGATCTTGCCCATAGACCAACCGAGGCACCCAAAGACCCCCAACTCAGATAGCTTGGACCGCGGGCGCGGATATTCTGAACCATTAGCGACCTTCAGGATATATTTGACCAAACTTGGCAACCTTGAGACCTGACCATGAGGCAGGCTTCAGGCATCTCGCTCACCTCTATTATTACCTTCCAAAACCCTTCTGCCTCCGTCCGGTTCAGTCCCCCGGAGTTTGGGCGGAGGGCGAGGTGGGCAACATATATAATTAGTACATGATTGCTACTTTCAACTACACAAACAGCAGGCATCAGTGTACAACTTGGACGATATACAAGACCAAGCTTGACTGACGATTGGCAATTGGCAATCCCGCGTGTCCCAGCTGAAGGTGCAGTAACTGATTGATTGACTAATTACGAGCCTGTACTCGTAATTAATCGCTGCCCAGGTGGTTTGGTACTTTCTAGATAGCCCCGGGAGATCATCCCGACATCGACGGACAACCCCATCGCCCACGTTCTGATTCTCTTGGCAGTAACCAGGCCGCATGTTATCAGTCTATTCGGGCTCATATAGTCATGATTGGAAAGGGCATCAATGATACACATCTGGATAGGCGGTCATGTGGGAATCCGTGAGTATATGCCAGTCATATACTGGATTCCGCCCTAGTTGAGTAGATAATCATTCACAGGGTATAAGCACATCTTGAAACGAGTAGGCCAGTATTACTTAGTCACAAGTCCTGATAGATGCAATAAACAAAGGGCAGGATGGCCACCTCGTTCTGGAGGATATGTAAACGGATTACCTCAACTGCTGCATCACTTATCATTTCTAACCTGGATGAATAGGTAGTGTTCGCGAAATAGACGGAATTCTGCAGCAAGTTGGACTAGAGAACTGCGTCCAGGAAGGATCCGAGGGGCATACGTTGATCAATAAATTGAATGGTCAACCTTGATTGCAACCATTGATGGTAGTCAGATTGTGATGTCCTGAAGGCGGTTTCGTGGTTTATTAATCAATTTTGACCTCAACTGTACTTAAGGATTAATTGACCACATGCGCATTGAGTCGATTGCGTCATCCGGACTGCTGTGGATGAGTTGTTCATCTAAAATCACCCGGCCCAACATCAACTCAAATCGTGCTAATTACAATGGCATTCACGTGCCAATAAGAGCCGCTCCATAATGGATGATGCGACACATGAACATCTGGACTGTCAAACGGCTAAGTAAGACCCACAGTAAGTGATCCCGGGGTGGATACTTGGGGGGGGGGGGGTTGGTTTACCGTTGACGCGAGCCGAGGTTGTGATTCTGGACACTTTCTTCTTCATTCTCGCTCTCAACGCATACGCATGACCGTCTACGAAGATCCCTTCTCCTTGGAAGTAGAGACGCGTAGATTTCACAGATTCCATAGCTGGACCAGTAATAGGTCTTACTTCTGTTCTCCACCACTTGCATTGCTCTTTTGCTCCATCTTATCAAGCCGCTATATGTAAACGACAAACACCGATCAGATTACCAGTTGGCAGGAATAATCAGGAGACATCCAGGCACAATGAGTGTGCCAACTCAACCTCAGTCTCAACCAGGGGACTTTAACGCCGTCAGGAAATCCGTTATCGACCTTCTCAATCAACCAGAATACGATGACGGCAGTGCCGGCCCTATCATCGTGCGTCTCGCCTGGTACGATGCACAGATCATGAGAACACCCTCCTGTTCACTCCCGTTCATACAAATATTGACAAACAGTCTCGAGTAGGCATTCATCAGGTACATACGACGCAGAGACAGACACAGGTGGTTCGAATGGCGCAGGCATGCGCTACGAAGCCGAAGGGGGCGATCCCGCCAACGCAGGCTTGCAACACGCCCGGCTGTTCCTGGAGCCGGTGAAGCGCCAGCATCCCTGGATAACATATTCCGATCTCTGGACCCTCGCTGGCATCACAGCTATTCAGGCTATGGGCGGTCCCGATATCCCCTGGCTCTCTGGAAGGACGGACTTTGTCGACGACAGCAAGCTCCCACCAAGGGGTCGGCTGCCCGATGGCGCACTGGGCGCAGATCACATTCGAGCCGTATTTTACAGGATGGGCTTTAATGACAGAGAAATCGTGGCTTTGTGCGGTGCGCATACTCTGGGACGATGTCATACTGCCAATTCAGGGTTCGAGGGCAAGTGGGTAAACAATCCCACAAGGTTCTCCAACCAATACTTCCGACTACTCGTGTCTGAGGAGTGGAAAGAGAAGAAGCTCGAGTCCGGCATCGTGCAGTTCGCAGCGGTTGATCCCATCACCGAAGATGAGCTCATGATGCTGCCCACCGACATGGCCTTGGTGCATGACCCCGAGTTCTTCAAATGGGTAAAGCTGTATGCCAAGGACAAGGATGTCTTCTTCGAGGATTTCAAGAACGTCTTCTTCAAACTCCTGGAATTGGGAATCAAGAGAGACGAGAATGGAAACGTTTTGAATACGGATAACGAGAAGGGAGGATACCTCAGCGCACCGAAGAAGTCGGAGAACCTGGGTAGTCCGGAGAAGGCTCAGAACCAGGGGCAGGTTGGCGAGGAGGCAGCACCACTGGCGAAGCAAAACGAGAGGTACAGGGCAAGAGCAAAGTTATGAGTAGATCTCCAGTGTGGAAGTCTGTCGAGATGGCAGTTCCTTGACTATCCCGAGCATACACGTGTACCCAAATATCGAAAGAGGGCCATTGCCCAGACGCCAGAGACGGTAGACGTTGCCACGCTGGATCGTGTGCATCTGTCGCACAATGTAGGCCTAGACAGAGAGATAGAAATGGCATAAGGATCTATTGAATGTGATATGCAGGTTTCTTGTAACCTGTGTCCCATTGCTTCCTAAATGCAGGCGGCGTTCCTCACCTCTGCAAAGAGTGTGTGATAGGGCCTCTTGTTGTTTGTGGCGGCGGCTCTGGGCTCTGGGCTCTGATAACCAGGCCTGGGCTTGACTCTCGAGGCTTCTTGGAATGTTATTGTTGACAGAAGCAGTGTCACTGCGAGTATCACCCTGGGGATGTCCAACCGTAGCAAAGCCAGGGTGAGGAGAGCCTGGTCCGAGTAGTAAAGGTATTATGAGGGATATGATCTGAGTTACAGTGTAGATGCAAGGGGGATACGCTGATGACAGAGTCTGCACAGTCTGTAGCGAGTGTGCAGAGGTGGCCAAGCATATGTATCTGACAAACCTATAATCCAATGCCTGATATGCTATACAGGCTGTTGTTGATGCCGTGTGAGAACCTATGGGTTTGTACGCCGGTCCTTTGCGTGTGTGATGTGTATGAATCACAAAGTCCAGCGTGACCCAGTTCGAGTGTCATGTAAAGTTCGATGGTCAGGGTCCCTCGTGCTTCATACCCTCCTGGCTGAGATGTCGCTGTGATGGCGATCCAGATACCGGGACAAAGTGAGAGGGGGTGTCATATCACTGTATCGCTGCCAGTGATGTGAAAGATAAGTATGGGCACCCGGGTCGAATAAAAGGGCGTCAGGGGCCGACAAGGCTGGCCTCGAAGGTCCAATACACTTTGTTGCTCCTGTGCCGAAAACTCAAGCTCCTTCACCCGAAGCCTGTTCTGGGCGCAGGCGCCTCGGAACGCTGAAAGCGTCTCGATGTTCCTCTGAGTGGCCGCGACGATTATGTCGGCCTCCGGAAAGAGCCCTAGGAGCTCCATGACGGTCGACACCAGCGACGGGATTACTGACTGGTCGTAGGTTATATCGGCGCCAATGACGAGGTCGATCCTCTGGCCGCCAATCCACTCGGGCTCTTCTGTGCCAACCAGGGCATGGCCCCATTTGAGCAGTTTAGGACTTATGCGAGTTCTACGGGAGCTGGTGTAGTCCCACTCCAGGCCGTTCAAAGTAAAGTTGTCGGCGAGATTGTCAACGACCTCTTCTGCCCCATCAGATGCTATAACATGGTCCGCACCGAGGCATTTCGCACCGAGAATGGAGAGGTATCCGGTACCGGCACCAAGCTCCAGGACTCGCTTGCCGGCGACAAGATGGCTGTTGGCGCAGAGGTACTGGCCGAGGTGAAGCGCAGCTTCCCACGTACGGAGGCCAGTGGTGCCACCAGCAGAGATGAGGGAGCGATTCTCTAGGATGCGAATGACGGCAGTGGACTGCAGCAGGGACATATGGTAGGTGACGAGACACTTCTGCTGTGCCTCATCAGCCTCGGGCATCAGAGGTTGGGACATGAGCTCGCCGAGGTGATCCATGAGCTCATCAGATACTTCCTGAGACGGCATGTTGTCAGCAAGGGCGGAGTCCCGTTAAGGAATCCAGGGGTCAGAGCCGGTCGGATGCGGCCAGCATACATAGTCGTCGGATTCATCATCACTGATGCTTGCCTGGATTCTAGCCACCAGCTCCTTCAGCGCCCGCAGCTGGAACCTTGTATTCTTGGGGGTATATGACTGGCCCGAGAAGACCCGGTTGAAGATCTCCTCCTGGATGCCTGGCCTCTTCAGTAATTGGCCATCCGGATAGTCCAGATGCGTCTCAAGCTGTAGGTATTGACAGCAATAGCGGTCGACGGCAGCGCGATCAAGCTCTGACACACCACTAGCATCGCCACCATATGGGGGTGTATCTGACCCGGTCATTGGCGCAGAGGAGACCCTTGAGATCAAGGGGGCAAAGGATGAAGAGGCCAAGGCAGGGCAACTCAGGAGCAGATGCTGGACAAAGGGAACCTGAATAGAGTGAGTATTCAGTGAGGGAGAGCGGAATGGGAGGAAGGGTAGGATGGGATTGTTACTGGGCCCCCTAACCCTGGATCAATATGTACAGCTCTCCATACGGAGCTGAACCTTACTTAGGTACCTAGGTATCTCTGGACTAGGCAGGCACGTGCTAGCGCGGGAACACTAACATCACTCACATGACTGGTCACCTGATAGCGAACAAGTCTAGGTACCTGGGAAGGTATCTCGGTACATAACTACCTAGGTACCTAGGTAGGTAGTCATTGCATGTCGTTTCCCCCAATCGGCCGGAGGCGGATTAAGAGTTTGACCGAGACTATACGCACGGACCAGACCGCACCAGCAACTCTGGGAGGACCACCAAAAATCTTGCATTCGTCTTTGATCGCGCCGTGACCCCCAGTAGTTGGAAGTCTTCTGTCTTTTGTCTTCGTCTTCGCCAATCTCAACCCTCTCCGCCGATCTCAGTATCCAGACAATCAGACAAGATGGCGGACGCCGATTCTCCCGTTACCCTGCGAACTCGCAAGTTCATTCGCAACCCTCTCCTGGGTCGCAAGCAGTTCGTCGTGTGAGTGTGTTCCTGTCGCGTTTTTACCTTCACAGGTCCCATCACAGGTCCCAGCCAGCCTCAGAGAGAGCTGGCCGAAAAGTCCTCTCGAATCAAAAGCGCACGATGACGATGACGATGAACGATGATGCCCCCTGGCCAGAACGAGACGACGGCAACGAATGTTCTCCAACAAAACGACCGACCGACATTCTCTACCACTCTATACACTATTTTGGCGGGGGGTGGGACCTAGAACGCCAAACATCGTCGTGCGCAGATGAGAGATGGATGGACTCGGACTCAGAGAAGGGCTAAAAACAAACGGTGCTTTGCAAGAACACACGTTTGGCTAACCTCTGGTCTTTTGGATAGTGACATCCTGCACCCCAACCGTCCCAACATCTCCAAGGATGAGCTCCGCGAGAAGCTTGCCGGTCTCTACAAGGCCAGCAAGGACCAGGTCTCTGTCTTCGGTCTGCGCACCCAGTTCGGTGGCGGCAAGACCACTGGTTTCGCCCTCGTCTACGACTCCCCTGAGGCCCTGAAGAAGTTCGAGCCCCACTACCGCCTGGTCCGCGTCGGCCTGGCCAAGAAGATCGAGAAGGCCTCCAGGCAACAGCGTACGTACAGATACACACTCTCCCGGGCAACTAGTGTCGTGTGGAATGGCAGAAGGACTGCCTACTCGACGGGCGCGGCGATGTCGAGACCACTAGCAAGTTTGGACGTGCGGCTGACGTTGACATCTTATCCCTACAGGCAAGCAACGCAAGAACCGACAGAAGACCCTCCGTGGTACCGCCAAGGTCAAGGGTGCCAAGGCCAAGAAGGAGAAATAGACGACTCGCAACGGCATCTAGGGTTCGGATTGTCAACCTGCCGTCTTCCTCCTGCTACTTCTCGCCGACTCTCAAGCAGATCCGGTTCGAGTTTGGTTTTGGTCGGGCACTTGCGAGGGCTGTGGCTTTGGTTGGCCGATATCTGTGCAGGCAGGCAGACAGGCAGGATCGATACCAGAATGCTTGCATCTGCAATGATACTGCATTTTCGACAATCGACATGATACGATACATCTGAAGTCTTCTTCGGAGACATTCCTTTTTTGAGATTCATGGCGTCGTGAAAAAACGGATGGGGCTTCCATGGTTTTACTTGATCAATTTTTAGCATCAAATAAAGGATTTGCATGCACGGCCAATCCTTAGGACACCCTGACACTCCTTCTACCCACGTTTCTTCCTCTATTGGCGTCCCTTTCCCGGTTTCGAGCACCCACACTCTGCACGAGGCATGCCTCATCAACATGATCATTCCAACTTACATTCCCGTCCCCAGCGATAGTGCCACCTCGAGTGAGGTTGGTCTATGTGATTACAGCCCCGGGCTCCCATGATGCCTATCCCATGACCGACTTCCTGATCACATACAGCCCGACCTCTGGACTTGGAGCTTGACCCATACTGCCACCGTATTTGCCCATCATTCTCCGAATATGCTCCTGCCTGTGAGGGCAGTTGCAGCCAAGAGTTTCAAGCTCCAAACATGACACTTCCAAGGACAATCACACACGCCGCGCCCAGGGCTGCCACTCCTATGTTTCGTCTCCCATAACTACCGCCACTACCACCTTCGGCGGCCACCTTAACAACGGGGACATGCCACCCACAATGCGTATACGTAGCCCCCTGCGTCAGGCAGGTGTAATATGTCACCTGGCTGTAACCCTGTTCCGCAAGCGCGGACGCAACATCCGGGTTGCTGGCTGGTGGCGCCGGAGTCGTCTGCGCCTCTGAATCCCCACTGTCTGATATTGCACTTGGAACTGATTCTGATCTTGAGTCTGATTCGGACTCAGAGTCCGAAAGTGAAGCCTGGGATAACGTCGAGGCTGTCACTATCGAGGCTGCTGAGTCGGCTGTCCCCGTGGGTGCAAATATGGCCCGAAGCTCAAGGTCATCATTCTCACCAGGTCGCGCTGTCCTCCTTGGCCCTGAGGATCCTGGCAGCGTTGGCGGTGTGGGCATCGTGGTGGATGTACGTGTGATGGTCTGGGCAATGGTGAGGACCAGAGTTTGGCCATCCTGTGCCGTCAGGGTGACATGTGTTCGGTCTGGTTGCCGTGGGAAGGTGAAGGGGCCGGCATGGGCCACAGCCAAGAGCAGCGGAATAGAAGAGATGACCCGCATCTCGGGTATCTGTTAACCAGACGGGAAGGAGAAAGAAATAAAGTAGCCGTGGAGAACAGTGGTGTAACGTAGACTCAGGACGCGGACAAGAGCACAAGAGCTTCTCGTATATGTTCCGGATTATGAGAATCAAGCCTCTTATCCCAGTCTAAGAGCCTTGACCAGCAGGGGAATGGAGGGATGAGAACAAGAGCTTCAAGCTCGGTTGATGAATTGAAGGTTGGTATTACAATGAACGACGGCTTCTCACACAGCACTAGAGGGCATATCTTGTAAGAGGCTGAGGAGCGCAAACATATATATCTGTGTACGACGCTCACCCACCCCCGTGTCATAGTCCAGCTCGGGCTTATGAGTCTCGACATCCTTCACTTCGTCCTCGAGTCGCTCCAAGTATCCGGCTTCCAGACATCCGCGCAGTTTGGGCTGCAACAAATCGCTCAACACGAAGCCGTGCACCCAGGATCACAAGCTTATAATCAAGCTTATTCGCGGTCCTGGGACTCCGCCTCTCCGTGACGTCCCCACACCCATTTTCTTCGTCCTGAGAAGTGTGTCTCTGTCTGGGAGGAGCGGCGTAGTTGCAGCCTTGGTTCTTCAAAATGACAGGACTGGCTGTCAGAGTTGTCCGAGTCCTAGCAGAGTTTCAAGTATGTCTAGCAAGAGACTCGCTCGAGCTTTCGGCGGTGCCAGGCGTTGCATGCACTCCCGGACAATACCACTCCGTGTTGAATGATTGGCTGGGCGTTTTGAAACGGTGCTGCAGTGCATGTACGCTATGCAGAAGACAGGCAAGGGTCGACAGAGCCTCTCAGGGAACCCCGACGAATCGCTGATACCTCGTAATTGGTATATTGGGACCTGCCATGCATGACTACATACGCTTAGTACCGTAATCCTCATTATTTGCAAATGTTAACCTCTTGAGTGTAGAGCAATCCGGCACAGCTATCCAACCCATACAATAATCTGCACACCATGTCCCAACGTTTCACGCTTGACATCCCATACCACCGTAACTATACTTGGTCCCCCTAGGAAGTCGCCGTCGATAGGCGTCTCTGATATCAGAAACCCGCCTTCCCCCCCCTCTGCTCACAGATACGTACTCGGCACCCAGTCACGCTCGTTGGCCGCATCCGTCTCCGCCAGAGGTAAACTTGCGCCCCTTTCTGCCCTCGACGACGGCAGCCTTCTCGTAAGCTTTTTCATGCTGGCCACAGTGTCCGTATAGTCTTCGTCAACATCGTCATCCGCATACATCTCGGTGTAGGCAGGCTCAACTTCCGCAAGGGGATCGTCTTGCTCGAAGGAACTAACTACATCTTTTTGTGTCGCTGCGCGGAAGGGCTCGCCCTTCCCCTGCGACCTTGTGGCTGGTGAAGCGGAACCCTTGTGCTGGCGTAATTTGGATCGCGTAGGCGGCGACACCGATGCGTCGAAACTAGCAACCAATGGCTTCGCATTGCCGTTGGGGTTAGTGATCCCATTGGCGCCTTTAGTCAGACCTCTCTCTGGAGACTTGATCCCCATTGCCGAAGGGGAGCTCGGAAGGTCTGCAAATAGACTCAATCGATGAGTCCGCTGGGACCTTCGTGGAGTCCCGGCGATACTGCTCTTGCTGCCCTTTCCGGGGCTTTTTGAGTTCACCGCCGGAAGTGACTTTTCCTTGTCGGCTTTTGGCAGTTGAGCCATCCTCTGAGCTGGCTGGGAGAGCGGTCCGCGCCTGACGTTCTCCTGCAAAGTCATAGGCTCTTCCTTGACTTGCTCTGGAAACTTGATTTTGGCCGGCTGGGACCCAAGCAACTCGAGGTCGAGGAAGATACTCGAAGAACGAGTGGAGTTTGAGTCGGCCGAGCCTGGAGAACCGTGGTCCTTGGGGTTAAGCTGCATTGACTTCAACGGCGTGTTGGCTGTCTGTCTGCTCGTTGCATGGTGCACGTCATCATTGTAGGTTTGTTGTGTGGGCGTCCGCGCCTGATCGCCATGGTTATTGTCGCCAGGACTAGCATCGGGGCCGTTCGAGTCGTCCATCGCATTATTGTCGTCTTCAAAGCCACCCATCAATACCGAATCTTCTGGTGGCTCGATCCCCAGATCATCAGAGTGCATGACAAAGTTTGGGTCAAACTGCCGACCATTCCCGGGACTCATCTGGCTGGTGAAGGACAGGTTGGGATACTCAACACCCCCTGCGGAATTCGCAGGGCCTGATGTACCCTCATGGTTGAGGGCCGGGCCGTGAGTTTGAGGAGCCGAGTGGAATATGTCTCGAGCAGGCTCGGGAGCAGGCGGAAGCGAGTCGTCCTGAGACGGGTCCTTGGAGTCATACTCGGAAGGTGCCTCCTCCGATGAGAACCGTTGCGGTGAGTCTACTTGACGTGAGAACAGTATCGAGGAGGCTTCCTCCTGTAGCTGGCGAGATGGACTACCGAACCGAAGGAATGCCGACTGGTCAATGGATGTCCTTAGCTCCTGGCGGAAGCCACCGTTGTTGATGAGCTGGCTAATTTCTTCCCGGCGCTTGTCGCTGATGGATACTTGCTCATCGGGGTTGATGAGCTCCGCAGAAATGTCGAATTCATCTTCACTTCTATCTCCGTCGCCAATGTCCATGTCATGATTTGTAGCTGTGACAAAGCTCTCTTGGATGGCATCAGGGCTCTGAGACACACGCAGATGCACCGTAGAAGCCCCACCATCCTGCTTCTGCGCCTGTCCATGCCCATCACTTTCGTCATCCAGAGTTGCCAACTGATTGCTGTGGCTGCTCGAAGTGTTTTCATTCGATTCGCTGCTGTCTCGTCTCTCTTCACCTTCCTTGTGTTGCGGCTGACTTTCTGCAATCTGAGTATCGAGCTCCGGCAGCTGAGGAGCCTTCTCGGCGGTGACCGGCAGTGCGGGTTGCTGAACGACTCGTGGGTCCATCATCTCTGCGAAAGACATGTCTCGGAAGCCCATATCTAATTCGGCTTCATCGTCATCAGGGGCCTCCAACTTCCCGTAGATTCTGTGGCCTTCCTCGTCGTATTCCTTCTCAGTCTTGTCAACGTCTCTGTCGCGTTTCGCGAGCTGCACCTTGAAGAGCTGGCCGCCCTCCTCGACTTCTAAGACGACAGCTGTCAAGAAATCGCTTAGTGTCGGTTGCCAGTTAGTCGCTTTGCTCACCATGAGCTGCTTCCACGCAACAACCATGTCAGGTTTGAGATCCTCTGGGCGGAGTGAAGGTATCGAAGCCAAGTCTGCTGGTAGTGCGGGAAGATCATCTTCATCCTCTGCGACTTGATCCGGTTCCGCGCGTCCGGCATCGCGATCGTTCTCTGTAGAATGTTCCTCCGCATTGAAAGCAATGTCATCGTAATTCAAGGTTACATTCTCCTGATAGTGATCAAGCGGCTGCCTCGGCGGTCCAACTTTCCTCTTCTTCGTACCGTGCTGGTCCGTCTCGTCGTAAAACTGGGTGTCATCCCGCGATTTCCTCTTGCCGCGACGTTGTCGCTGCTGTGGATCCCAGCGCTGCACAAAAGGGAAGGGAGGCTGGCTGAGCTCCACGCCCTCGTTAACGCATTCCACCGCGCGGTAAGATATTTTCTGTTTCCAGGCTTCCGGATCCTCTTCTGTATCCATATGCCCAATCCTGCCGTCCATTGCAGGCGAAGGAGGTACATTGTTCTTCTCAGCTGCCTTTTCAGAGCGTCCGTTAGGGAGATCTGATGTCCCCAGAGACCGGAGCAATGCTGATTTCTTTGCAACCAGATCCGCATCGCTAGTCCTCGCGGCCCCGGTATCTTCTGGGGCTGCCTCACCACTCGATGCCGCCCTTCTCTGCTTTTGAAGCCTCCTACGAGCGTTGCGTCTCTGTGTCTTGGTCAAACCCTGTCCCGGAGGCACAGGGATCCGGGGGGGCGCGTGCGATGCAGTGGAGGGAGGAGGGGGTTTAGCGGATGTCGCCGTTGGCGCGCAAGCCGTTCGTGGCTTCACGGGTGCCTTGTTCGTTCTTGTAAACGCGCTGGGTTGAGCGTCAGACTCAGACTCCGAGCTTGTGCTCGAATCGGTACTCGAATCGGTATCGGAGTCGCTATCGGAACTTGATGACGATGCCAAGCGGGAACCTCCATTTACGCCTTCGACTCTGGCTTCACTACTCTCTTCTTCGGAAGAGCTGTCTGTCTCGATCAGTGGCGAGGCGGCCTTCCCAGAGGCCCTAGACGCTCCGCACGCAGTCCCAGCCCTGCCAGTGCTAAGTTGGCCCTTTTGAGGCGAGGGCCTCGTGACATTCCGACGCTGATTGCCAAGGCCATCTTCGGAAGAAGTCCCTGAATCAGAAGAGTCGTCGCTTGAACTGTCGCTATCGCTGTCATGTGCTTGCTCTCGCCGCTGCTTTCCGGCTTGTGTCGATGAAGACTTTCGAGACTCGCTCTCACTTTCATCCGACTCACTCTCACTGCTGCTCGAAACACTGCTAGAATCATCATGTCCCGTATGCAGAGGCGCCGGTTGTGAGACGTCATCGAAAGTGCCATCATTGTCATTTTCACTGTTGTTCTCATCGTCTTGTTCGCCTTCAGACGTCGACTCTGGTTCCTCGGCGTGCTCTTCCCGTTCCTCGTCACCAGAAGGACCACCAGGCATGTCATCCTCATCGTCCTCGTCATCCTCGATGCGGCTCACCTCTCCTGGCACCTCAGCTGGTTTTCTAGGCGGTGACGACATGACTTGGAACTCGTTAGGTAACTCCAACTGCGTGTTCAGGACCATTGTATGTGCTAGGTCTAGTCGCGGCTTCACCTGTCTGGCCAGTTTCTTCCAGACGCTGCTCACGTCTCTATTGTGCTTCGTGAGCAACTCCTCGCATTTTACGGTGGACACTGCTGGGAATGCAGATCGGATGGCAGTGATCTTGTCTAGGAGCTTGAGGTCCAGCTTCCCCCTGCTCTCCACCGACTCTGGACTATACTGAACTGGATGTTGCTGCCGTTGGCCCCCGTCGCTGGAAGGGCAGAAGTCAGTGCTCCGTCCTTTGACTTGCTCGGAGACCTCTTCCCTCGGTGCGTGGAAGCGCACCCGTTCTTGGCCGTCCCTGCGCGTCGGTCCATTGGCAGCTGCTTCTTCGGAAAGGCCTTTCAGTTCCTCCTGGATGTCGTCCTGATCGTATTCCTCGCTCTCGGAATCGGAGACTTCATCCTCGCTCCCGTCCTCGTCCTCATTCTCGCCATCCTCAGGGTCGATATTGACAGGCACATGCACATCAGCATCCCGGCGAGGGCCACCCCCAGTCACGTTGTGAGGGAAGCGTACACGTCGACTGCTATTCCTTAGAGCAGGCTCGCCGTTTTGTGTCAACAGACGTTGTCCATCCTCTTTGTCGGGTTGGCTCTCCCTAGCACCGGTGTATAGCTCGACAATGCCTTGTTCGTCGTCGTCGTCGTCGTCGAGATAGTCCTCCTCAAAGTCGTCTTGATCGAAGTCACCGTCGTAGGTCAAACGGCGACGCTTCCGTGGGGCGATGTGTACAGCAGGGCGGCCTCTCGGGGCCCTGAGACGTGGGCGACCGTATGGCACGCCATCGACGAGATGTTGGCCACTGTGTGCGATCTGGACTCTCCCACTCAGGCGGCGCTTCTTCAGCTCGTTAGTCAGGATGGGCCGGATGAAAACTTGGTCGTCCTTATCCAGAAGACTGGCGACGGGTTGGAAGTGCAGACACTCGAAGGCGTGACCGTCCTTATCGTGCAACTCGACAGCATAGTCTTCCAGGCCCCACTCTTCTGTCTCGAGCGGAATGGTGTCGTTGACAAGCTCGACGAGGTTTGCGATGGTGGGATCATGGGCCAAGGGAATGTTGAATAGAATCCTGGAGTCTGGTAGGCCGTTGCGACGGACTACCAGGCGGAGGCGCAGGCTCTTGTCCATCTCTGCCTCTTTCTTTGGCCCTGAAGTTTTGGGACTTTTCCCTTCCCTTCTCTTCGTTTCTTGGTTCTTGGTTCTCGGTTCTTGCTTCCGTTGCCGTCCGCTGTCTCGGTGCTGATATGAATAGATCGGTATGTGGAGTCTTTGGTGTTTTCGTTGATGGCGTCGTAGGGCCGCCTACGTGATGTGCACGCTCGCGTGTGGAAGCAGTAACCCGTCAATAGAAATCATTCGAAGAGGGTGCGACGCAAATAGTAGGTTACAGGCTACAGGCTACATGGCAGATGGTGAAGGGATTGCGACATGATAGACACTGAGGGCGACCTTGGAACCTTTGAAATCTTGCGTGTGAACAGACTATTGAGCACCCCGGTGACAAACTTCAGAGCCTGTTAACCGTCTCTTGGGGACCTGCTGTGGATCGCAGACGCGTCGAAAAAGGCTATAGATATACAAGTAGTCTACAGCGTTGTGGGTGGGACGCGGCACCTGGGCAAGTGTGCGGGGCACCTTCTGATCAGGTCAACTGGTATCTACCCTAGGTACCTAGGCTGCTAAGTACCTACCACTATGTACCGTAGGTACTCTTGAGGGTATGTGGGTTAGGGTTAGAGTTAGGGTTAACCTTGGAAAACATGGGGACCGTCTCGGGTGGTGATACATAACAACCTACCTAGGTACTAAGTACCTAGGTAGGTACCCAAGCATCACATGGGCAAGAACTTGGATCCGTCTCGCCAGTTCGCGGATGGCCGCATGTCACACGAGGAGGCAGCGTAGTCTCGCGACTCGGGTTGGTACCAAGCAAGTATACAACCTTGGAAGGCTACCGCATGTTGCAACTCATGGATCTGTCTTGCCATCTTCCTCTATGCTTCGCACGGGGCTCCGCAGCTGCACAAGGGTTGATCATGGTTATATACAATCGCAAGACCTCTTTCAGGTTTGCGCATACTATCCTCTGTTGGGCCAGTTGATATCACTGCGGTATGGTTTCCATATCGAGCATGTGCCCCATCTTCTCAATCTGTGCCTAGCAGTCAGCAAGGGTTCCTCATATAAGACAGTAGCGAGGGGCCGACGTACCTTGGTCTTTAGATAACCCTCCACCTCCTTACTCCTGAAGCCCCCACGACCCCTCCAGCTCAGTGGGACCATCTCTACCCTCTCCTTCACCACTACCTCCCTGTTCGGGCCCTCGACTGCGCGGATCTTGTCCGGGTTGTTCGTCAACAGCTTTATCTCCCTCTGGCCCAGATCCGACAAGATGGCGGTCGCCAAGCCATAACTCCTCGCGTCCGCAGGATGCCTCAGCAGCAGATTCGCCTCGACCGTATCGTTACCCAGGTCCTGCAGGTTGTACGCCTTCAGCTTCTCCCCGAGCCCAATGCCGCGTCCTTCTTGCCGTAGGTATATGATGATACCCCCTGCCGTGTTGGTGGGCAGTGACATCAGGCGCGCCGCCTCGTCGAGTTGCTCGCCGCAGTCACACCTCGCAGACCATGCCGTCTCACCAGTGTAGCACTCGCTGTGTATCCTCACGAGGGGGATATTATCCTCATGGCTCTTGGGCCCGTCCTCAGCCTTCCCCTCAGCCGGCCCGCCAGCCATCCCACTTGTCGCCCTACCCGGGAATAGGCGCCCTACATAAGCACCCCGCACCATTCGGTCATGCTCCGTCTCCCCCGGCCTTGGCGCGTCCAGGCTCCTGCTGCGGATGTTCTCGCCAAACACGATGGCCAGATGCTCTTTGTTGTCCACGTCGTTGGTGTACAGGTGGAGGAACATCTCCGTCCCGGCGACGGTAGGGATGCGCGCGCGCACGATGCATTCGACCTGTGGAAGGCGCTCGACGAGCCGGGGCCGCTTGGGGCCGCAGCCAGAAGCCGAGTCGGGGAGAGAGGAGTCGACAGGTATGGCGCGCGGCGGCCGTAAGGTAGTAGGAGGTGCGGTGGGCGCGCCGGTGATAGAGGAGATGGTAGTTGTTGGCGTGGCGGCGCCAGGCGTGGAGGGAGGAGTGAATGACGGGCTAAGCAGAGAGGGCGGCGGTGGTAATTCCGTCAGTGCTTCGTCTTGTTCTTCTGGTTTCGAAGTCGAGGGCTGTGGACTATGTGGCGCCGGCGCCGGCGCTGGTGCCTCGCCATCGAGGGCGGCCTCTGGTACCTCTGCATCGATGTCACCGTCGCGTGCAGTCGTCCTTGGGGAGTAGAAGGAGGGAAGAGGCGTGCCCGAGTCCTTGGGCGCTTGCATGGCAGGCATGGTTATATGAGTATGTGAGTAGGTAGGCTTCGCTGGCTCCCTGTGCCAAGGTGCTGGTCAAGCCTTCGCAAGTAGCCACTGCCCGACTCTGTGTATGTGACTGCCCAGGTGCGGTTGAGGTTGTAAGGTGTAGGTAGAGGCAGCTGTAGGTGTAGGCGTAGGCGTGGGTGTAGGTGAGGTGTGGTGTAGCAAGCAGTAGTCAACTGGTGGTACCGTATATGCGTAGATCGGAGTGTGCGCTTTGGTGGGGCGAGCACGCACTGCTTGTCTCCGCGACGCGCTTATGTACCTAATACTTAGGTATCTAGATAGTCACTAAATGCTGGGAAGGTACTCGAGGAACCCTTGAAGCCTGGGGATGTGCTCAAGCAAGGAGTGAGTCGTTATTGTCAAATCCGAACGACCGGGAATTGGCTTCGGTTCAATTGGTTGCCAAAACTAGACTCAATCGAGGAGCGCGTGGGAGGCACGCCATTGCGGAGAAAGATCCAGAAGACCGGACTCCGGAACCCGGATTGATTCCATCTGATATTATAAACCATTCTTGATCCTTAGTCAGGGTCTTTGGTTGATGACGAACTCCTGGGGCCCCGTAAGTTCGAGTCTGACTCGAATCGACTGCCAAATGCCCGCTCGCTCTAATTACTGGAATTATATTATAATTTATACCCTAGGGTATCCGGACTACATACCGGTAATTAGTACCAGAAGCCTCGCCCGGGTCGATCATCGGCTTGGCTGGCACCCGCGCCCACGCCTGCATCCTCCACCGCCGTCTATTCAAGCTGGAGCATGCCCACGATCAGCTAGTCCAATATCTATGCCTATTACTTCCGATTAATTGAGAGGAGGAAGTTTATCAGGCACTATGGCCACACAGAGGATATCCCAGTGCGAGCTCCTTTAGGTATCACTTGAGCTTCGACGGTGGATAGAGGGAGGGTTAACATGTGACATATTTTCAGCCAGCAACAACTTTGCTGCCCACGTATAAAACTTGGTTACGTGGGGCTGAGGGCAGGTGAGACCTTTGCATGTTGAGCTGTCCCGAAGAGATAAAAGATGTCTCTTGACTTCCTAGAGGTATATGAAGTGGAATCGAAGGATCCAGGTAGTCTCTGTTACCTTGCTCTAATTATCTCTAATCAATCCAACTCGGCTGGTTATAATATGCTTCTTCTGCTTGTTAATGCTACCTATGTCTTCTTGTTTCAGGTTTCCGTGGTTAGCTCGTACGTGTAATCTGGCGCCAAGAAGATATTTTAAGCCGCCCGGAGTCCGTGTTCAAGATGAGATTCTCATAAATTATCCTGTCTCGTGTAATTATCAATAGCTGTCCTGAAAATTCGGGTGCAATTAACATCTTTGATACTTTACCGATTCACCTACACATATGATGTAGGTTGACTTTATTTTGACACGTGGAAACAACCTTCCACACTGGATGCTGTTATAGGAGTGTATTAATAGTAAAGAGAATTGGATGAAAACGGACACTATCCCCACAGAATAACTTATAGCACTTAGACTGGTTACTGTAGAGTCACAGGAGACATTCCCTCGACGTTAATATTCAAGCATCACCAGCAGTAGCAGATTGGCTTGCTCCGACGGTCTTTAAAGCAAGGTAAATTACACATATAGTACATGTGTATGTAGCTCTATGTGCCAACGGCCCAAGTGGCATTCCCAGTTTCGTGATGAATGTATGTAGTGTAGTTGTCCAAAGGAGTCAATATGAAGCTGAGGTGCCCTCCTTATAAAACCAAATCAATTACTAAGTTACCGATGGGGCATAACGAAGTCAAACTTGGCAGCCACCAAATAGTTTAATACTGAGTAGACTCCGTCGGAACACTGACCTCCTTAGTATTTTCCATAGCCTCTGCCTCCTTCCTCTCTAGTGCACCCGGCTCTGTCGGGTCGATGCCCAGCCGCAAAGCCTCAGCAACCTCTTGCGCCGGGCCGGTAAACCACCGACGCGCCCAAACTAGCCATGTTCCTACGGCGCCCAGACCGATGATACCGACCGCGACGACCGTATAATTCAGCGTCTGGTCCGTAACAGGGTTGCTCGTAGGAAGACAGAACACAACTGTGATGCATCCTATCCAGGCACACGCGCTGGCTGCTACCACACGGGACAAGCCCCTCAGGTTGAAAGGACCCTTCATCGCCTTGAAATTATTGTGCCAGACGAGCCCAATCAGGATGGGTAGTCCATACGATATGTAAAGGCCGATAGTGGCGATGGACGTGGCAGCCGAGAAGGCAACAGAAGAACCAAGAGACGGCAGAGCGAGTATGAATGACAGCGTGGCGGCGAGCCAGATGGTGCGGATGGGGGACCGAAAGCGCTCATCAACCTTATGGAAGAAGGATGGGATGCCACCGTCACGAGAGAAGGCGAACATCATACGTGAGTTGGAAGTCATCGAGAAGAGGCCGCAGTGCCAGACGCAGACTATCACAAGATCAGCATCAACATGGGGGTACCTAAGTACATATAGTTAGGTATCGGCTGGAGTAGCCGACCTCGGGAACCTTGGGGCAGGTAACTCACTGATGATGACAGAGAACACAGCCAAAGCTCCATCCTCCCCAAAGATGTCCACCAGAATCTTCAGGACAGGCTGGCTATACTGATTGTCCAGCGTGGCGGAGAAGTCCTGTACGGAAAACAGGAAGGCCAACAAGACAAAGAACCCAAAGATAGCGCTGAACCCAACACTCGATACCACACCAATCGGTGCGCTCCAGTCAGCCTTGCGCGTCTCCTCCGACAGATGCGCCGACGCATCAAAGCCTGTGAGGGTGTACTGGCTCATGAGAGCACCGCACATGGCAACATACGCAGGGCTCGCCCGGACACTCCAACCAACACCGTCGACGCCTGTCCCATCGTAGAAAGTGCTGAAGACGAACGATGCGGGCTGATGTGTAGGCGCCTTCGCCAACACAGCAATGGCGATGGCCGATACACCCACACTGTGAAGAACAATTGAGATGTTGTTGAGGTGTTTAAGGATGTGCACCCCAAAGCTGTTGACCAAACCATGAGATACTAGTACGGCGGCGTAGATGCCGATGGTTTGGGAGGCGTTGCCTTCGAAGTCGGGGTTCTTCACCATCGCAGCTGTAGCGACAAGTCCCGCCAGGCCAAAGGAGATGCCAGTTGTGACAGCGACCTGGCCGAGTAGGTTGAACCATCCAGTCAACCAAGCCGCGAAGGGGCTCCAGCGGGGCGGCGCGAGGAGAGCAGCCCAGAAGTATGGACCACCGGAAGTAGGGATGGCAGAGACGATCTCGGCCATGGCGATGGCCACCAGGAGTGTAAAGAATGAGACTAGGATCCAGCCGACAGACATCACACCCGGGCCGCCAGTCTCAAGTCCATAGGAGAAGAGGGTTGTGATACCGGTGATGACGCTGATTATGGAGAACGAGACACCAAAGTTATGGGCTAGGCCCCAATCTCGCTTGAGTTCTTGTTTATAACCAAATTGCGCGAGTCGGTCTTCGTCATGCTCCTGGATCGTGTTGGATGGTCTACTCTCTAACACTGCCGGCTCTTCCATTGTCGACTGGCGCATCGGCACTAGGTATGGCCTCTCTTTGGCTTGTTTATCATGTGCTATTTCCGTCAAGTCCACAGGTCGCTCCCGTCGTGACTCTTTATCGAAGGGCCTTGGATTGGATTTCCGGTAAAAGACAGCTCGCGTCAAGCTTGTGGCTGCAAGTACTCTCGAGGCTGGGGTAGGTAGCTCAGGAATCTAATGAAATGTTCACAGGGACATCATCAACAGGATCTGGGCTTCACAACCCCGTGTATATCGAGGTAACCTTTGAAACAAGAGGATTATCTCACTTTCTAGCCGTGCATCATGACAGGAGCCATTAGACAAGCTTATATGTGCCCTGAGGCATGGACTTATCATCCCACTGCCGGGTCACAGGGACGCCTCTGTAGCAGCCAGGGGAGTTTATCGCCGTAAGCATGCCGCGGAAGCCAATCAGCAAGGGGCCAAGATCTGAAGGAGCTTATCTCTAGTATGCCACCCCCAACCTCAGTCGTTCATATGCATTGCCAGCCCTTGTAGATAGTGTGTCTACGTATGTAGCCTGTACTGATTACTATATAGCCAAAAGAGAAGGTAAAAAGTGCTCAAGATGACGGCACTCGTCTCATCTAGTGGAACCTGCTGTCTTCTCTACTGGCGTTTCCATTATCTTGGAATATCAGGAGGTTTCTTTGAAGGACACTACAATTGTTGAGGCAAACACCAACACTGGACTGCTCAGGCGGTACATGGGTAGGTTCAGGGGTCCTTCAGCCTGCAACTTCAGTGGAGGTATAATCACCATGCGGTCGGTTGTCGCTTAGTCTTTATCGTAAACCTTCCCAACATGTTGCTGCGATGATTCGTCGCCCGGGCGCTAACTTGATATCAACGCCGTGCCCCCTCCCTTCAGATCTCCATAATAGATGAGGATGATAGTTTGGTGAGGAGATAAAGAGCGCGGCTATCATCGTTCACATTCTTCTTCTGTTCTGACATGTGTCCACCCAGTCCATATTGTCAGAAAACCAGCTTGACCCGATTCGAATATTAAAAAGTCGACCGGATGGTGCCACGTATCAAGTAATTATGTGGCATCAAAAAGCATTCGCCCTTCCTTGCTCTCCTGACGTTGGGCGCCCACTAGTCGTATGGAAGTCCACGATGCTTCATGTTTTCTAGAGCACATCTGAGCTCACGCGAGACTGCAACAATATGGGCGTCACAAAGCCTTTGAGAAAGACTGCGCATGTCGTACTTCTACACGGTTTGTATTCAACTTTATAATCGTGGGGCCTCTTGCTTTACATAAACTATCCGCACAAGGACTTAATTGACTCGGGTTCTAGCTTGTACAGAATTAACCTAGAGTAACTGGTAAGTGCCAATAGCTGTTCTCGCAATATAGAAACCGTTCTTTAGGTATTATGATCTCGAAAACCTGAACAAACTTCTCGCCAGACGTACTGTCATCTGTATATAGGATTCTCAAAAAGTCCATTTCAACAACAAGGGCGTCTAGCTCAGTGGTAGAGCGCGTGCTTAGCATCGTTTGAGATTGCACGAGGTCTAGGGTTCGATTCCCTAGTTGTCCATTTTTGGTACTTTTTTTTTTAGTTTGATCTAGGGATTATTTCTATCCATGTTATGTTATCCCGTCCAATTCTTTTATCTTCACGAGTACGCTAACGGTACGACGCACCCTCTGCCCAGACTGTTCACTCGTATGTAGCTAAGGTGGTTGTGTACGTTGTTACCGTAATTAGCATCTCACAAGGGTTTTTCCTGACCGTCTTGTCGATGTTCGACGGCTGTACTTTCCCCTTGCCTTACTTTTGTTGACTCAAGCTCTTTCATCTTGTTCTATTGAGCAGTCAGGTGTCGATCCAAGACATCCAGATGTCTTCTCCGAGTCCTAGCATTGCTCAAGCGTTGGCTCTGCGACTTCTAATCATATGGTTGTGAATTTCGGATTGATTGATTCATAATTTGGTAGATATTCTTCGTCGGCGACGGCTTCATAGGTGTTGTTGTCCTTCGCAATACCCGTGATGTCCACTCGACCCCTTGTTTCTAGTTATCACCCCTTATGATGTTGCTTAACATGCACAAGAATACCCAAGTGTATAGGGAAGGGCATGTGCTGAAGAACAGATGACGCCGCGAACTCTCGATTACATGGCTTTGTGTAAGCGTCATCAGGAATGCGCTGTGCGGACAGCGGTTTGCCGACGTTGAAGTCAAGCCATCAAACCGCTATAACCGTAATCATTCTTCTCGGGCAATTTTCTTCGAGAATTGGTATGCCAAAATATTTTGGGACCGCATATCAATCTGAATGAAGTACTTACTACCCTACAATTATACCATTCGTTTACTCCTAATAGGTGGAGCCGGCCTCTTGAGGTCTCTCGAGTGATCCTCATGGAGGAGCATGAGACTCCCTTTTCATTTTAAACACCACTAGATGATATATCTAAAACCCCTCGACGGTGTGGCCTCTGTCTCAGTCTCTGGATCCTCGTGAAAGACCTTATCTAGTCTTCTGTTTTCCTTCCATAGCGAGAAACTCAACCCCGCCGACACCACCCCTACAAGCAGGCAAAAGGCCGTCGAGATCCAGCTACCCTTCACGTAGTACGGCTTCTCATCCTTCGGGAACACGTTCGTCCCCAACAACGGCCCACACTGACCCAAGGTCTGAAAAACCGCCCACCCGCCTGATCTCTTACTCTCTGTGCTGTGCATGTTCGACACCCAGCCCATCATGAGCGAAACACAGACAAATATCATCATCGCGAGGTACACGCCGAGGTAGCGGGGCGCGGGAGCCTTGGTCGTGGCTAGGAGGATGAAGCCTACAGCTGCGATGAAGGCAAAGGAGCTGATGAAGGGGCCGCGGATGCGCACTTTGTCGGCGGTGAAGTTCGTGGCAAGGATGACAAAGAAGCAGAACAGGTATGGAGGTGCCGAGAGTCCATTGGACTGGATGGTAGAGAAGACGCCTATTTCTGCGATGATGGTGGGTACGAAGAGAGGCAAAGACGCGAATGAAACCTGTCTCATGTGGTCAGCCTTGAGTGACAGACTTACGAGAGGTTTCTGTGCTCTTACGTTACAGCCGAAATATATGATGCCAGTGACGAAACTGCGCCAATCTCTTAGACCAGCAAGGAGCTCTTGGACACGGACTCCCGCGTGCTGACCCTTGGCAGTGTCAGCAACCTGTCCCTCGCTGATACAGTACACAGCAACATCCTTCTCTCTTTCTGTTAAGAATTTCGCATCACGAATGCTGTCCGGCAACATAAAGAATGCCACGATCGTCATGAGCAACGTCGGCAAGCCCTCGATGAGGAAAAGAATCCTCCAGGCTGGGACTTTGCTCTTGATCAGGAGGATGGCGTAGCCCAAAGCACCACCATAAGCGTTGGCCAGCGCCGACCCGGAGATGAAGATGCCCTGCCGAAAGCCGACTTTGTGCTTGGGGTAGAAGAAGGATAGGTAGACGGGCACGCCTGCATACATGGCCTCGAAGACTCCAAGGAGAAACCGGATGGCGATGAGCCCGCCGTAATTTTGCACAGAGGCTTGGAGGGAAGAAATGGCGGACCAGCCGAAGACGACGCAGGCGCACCAGATGTGCGCGGGGAAATGTTTCCAGCCAACGACGGTCCACATGGAGACGATGTCTGGAGAGTTGGAGGCCGGTCAGTGAGAGAACCTGAACAATTTGGGAGAAAACAAACGAGCGACCTTACATCCGATGTAGAATACGGTTCCCAACATATTATACTGGTTCCCGACCAGCCCGATTCCATCGTCCAGCCCGGCGACATGCGCATTGCCCAGGTTCGACCGGTCTAGAACAGAGAGCATGTATATGAGGAAGATAACAGGCATCAGTCGCCAGTCCAATTTGCGGATATAGGCGTTCTTCTCTTCCTCAGTCGGGGTGATTGTGTCCTCTACCTCGAAATGTTCCGGCTTCTCGACCTGGTCGAGCTCGGGTTTGCCCAACCCAGAAGCCTGCGGACTGGTTGTCGCCATATTGCTGCAAAATACCGCTAAGATTCAGTACGGTCTGCACATGTGCCGAGGCTAAGAGATCTGGGCTAGACGTTGAGAAGTAAGGCCGCGGAGCCAAGACAGAGTTCAACATGCCATGGCGGGTTGGCACGTGGCCCTATTTATACAGTCAAGCAAGAGTCATGACCTTGAGCCCAGGGAGCCAGTATTCAACAGGCGAGAATGAGCATGTCCCCCGCCCTTCCTCCCCTCCCTCCGATCGAATCCCGTCTTTGGGTGGCAGTAGCGGGGCAGCCAACGTCTCTCCGCATGCAGGTTGCTTATGGATGTTCTTCCTATGCTCCGTGAGTGGTCAGTAAAAGGCGAAGTGGTACGGGGGATATTGGACGATGCAGAGCCGATGTGCAGGCTGGCCAGTGGTTGGTGTGCAGAGGCAGGTCTGGGACCATGGTGGTTAGTCCTTACTAGTGTTAGGAGCGAACACGCTGATGACACTGTGGAACTTGACTACCCCAAGGAAAGGGGAACGCAGCCGTGAGGTCCGAAGATATTCGCACCAATAATACTTCTTTCTGTATGCCCATGTCTTCATGGTATTCCGCACATGTGGCCCAGGTATAATCGGGGTAACCCTGGCAGTGCAAATGTGGTAGGGATTCAGGCAATACCTATCACTTCCAAGGTCTCCCCAAGGTTCATATCGCCGACATATGCCCAGTAGATGCGCATGTGAGCCCTGTCATGCGGGGTAACAAGCCTGTGCCCAGATTTTGTCTGTTGGTCTGTGATATTTTCGTAGCGCCTCAGCACGGATAGTGCTCAGTGTGGACCAGTCAGTCGTGCGTGTGGACGGGCGGTATCGTATTCTCTCCCCTCGCTTCCCTCAATCTTCTCAATTTCCTCGCTCCGCTTCAATGCTGATTACTTGACAAGATACGCTTTACAGATTCTGAAAGGATTGTGGACGCCCACGGCAAGTCCTTTGGATAACTCTTGAGAAGCCTGCTGAATAACCTCGTCGCAGACCTGATTCTGTGTTTCCTCAACGGCACTTTGTGGAAGCCAAGTCTTGTTCTCTTCGTCCCAAACCACTTCCGTGCCTTGCAAAATATCTATTTCGCGGTGCCAGGGCAGGTCTTCATCACTGTCGGGGGACGGCATATCCGACAGCTGGCCAGAAACCACGTATAATGCTTGTATAGACGAGAATCCGTCGAAGAAGTCGTCCAGCCCCCTCCAGGTCGCGTCTTTATGCGTGAAGATGGCCTCGGGCACGGCAATCCGGGTAACGTGGCACTCTATATGGTAGCTGATCTCCCAATTATTGAGATTCCACTGCACCTCCAGTTCCTCCCTTTGGAAGGCATCCCAGTCGTCCAGGGACACGTACATACAGTCGCGTTCTGGGTCGAAATGGCGTATTAGGACCTGACTATCGCCGGTTTGGCGTATCTCGACGTCTTGCCTGGCCGCCCAGTCTAGAGCGACATCCCGAGCCTCTCTGTTGACCAATACTAAGGCAATGTTCAAGCGCGCGCTGCCTAGTCGATCGTAGTGAAAATTTAATGCCCAGTTCATTGAATCATCGCCCGGCGTGTAGTTGTAGTCAGACTCGGTGAGGAGTCGAGGCTCCCAGCATCCCGGTCTATAACTGTACAGGCCTGGGCCAATGGTGTCCGGCAGGGCGTCCTGCCATATCTGGATACGCAGCTCTAGCGGAAGATCAGGGAAGAGGGTAAATTTCGCCGTGGCGTTCATCTTTGCCGCACCGTGGGGATATGCCTGTGGCGATATTATTACTTCGGGATATGGTTGCTGGGTACTTATTAACGCCTGGGCTCGCAGGTAGCGGCATCTAACTTGCGCCGCGGCGGATGGGAAGAATAAAGAGGGTTTTTTTTTGGGGGGGGGGGGAGGGAGATGGTCCGAAGACGGATTGCCCTACCTAGAAATGATGGCGTTGATAAGCTGTGTGGAGGTTGTATTTATGGAGTAGAAAATGTGAAGTATGATGTGTAAAGTGTATTACATTGAAGGAACCAGGACGTATGGAACAGGGCGTGGTAGGCAGAGGGCTATATCGATGTACGTGTGCAACATAGAGTGTTTCAACAGAGGTATTAACAATGCGAAAGGACGCCCGGGCATCCTCGAGACATTATACCCAGCAGCAGCATCGCTGATGGCCCACTGGTCTTCAGGATGCAGCAGGTCAGGACAGGATGCAGCAGGCAGCAGGCAGGATGCAGCAGCAGGCAACAGGTCAAGGTATACAGGTGTACAGCTTACGTCAGTAGCAATTGCGAGGCCCAGCAAAAGACCGCACGCCTCAGCGCCTCCCCACTGTATGAGCTCACTCAGGCACGTGCCGCCCGTGGACAGTAACCTCTAAGTAGGTATGAGTCGTGTTCGTTCAAGTGATCTTCCACGAACATTCCTACTGTAGTCAGTCTACTTCTAAGTCCTCTTCACCTACAATCCTGCGCGTATCTAATTATAATATCAAGCAAAATGATCGCTTACACCTCGGCCTCTCATCCTTCGCTCGGGCTCGTTATCCACTGCATCCTTCCGTTCAGCGCCCGGGCCATATTGCTATCTATATCTCAAATGAAGCAGATCTAGATACCGAAAAAGTGCAAGCAGCTCGTCTTCCGGCCTGTAGGCACGGCTGCGGGCCGGCGTCGATCCTCACGTCGGCGGGGACGGCCACTTGGATGCACTTGCTAACGACGTAGGATGGCCTTCGCTCGGGGTTGTTATCCATCCTTCAGTCCAGCGACGTTACTACCTATACCTAATATGAAGCAGATCTAGATACCGGAAATAGCAACCAGCCCACGGGGTCTTCAGGCCTGTAGGCTGGGGCATGCCGGCGTCGACTCTCGTGTAGGCGGGAACGGCTACTTGGATGCACTTGTCAACGATGCGGGCAGGATGGCCGTGGCCTTCCTTCTCAACCTACTATGGTTGGCCATGAAGACTGGTCACTTCCTCTATCTACCTAGTTACCTAGGTAGCCTGATGCATTAGGGGAAACCGGAGCCGGAGAATGGGTATAAAGAGATCGGTTCTGCCCTCTTCAATGTTGTCGGAATACACAATCATCAGAACCATCGCAACAAACACATCTCGCAATCTACTAGTACCCTTCACGCTTCTACAGAAATATCAAGTCGAACAATCGAATCAATTTCGCTACACAGATCCTATCCCGGTATCACCAGATCATCTAAAGTCATTCTCCTTCCAAGACACAGCTCCTAAGTTTCATTATCGATATTCACCTAGGTATGTGCCCGTGGTCTACTAGCTGATGACTATACAATGATAATAACAGCTACTAGTTGGCCAAAATGCAATTCCACTTTATCACCCTCGCTGCTATCCTCCTCGCTGGAGACGCCTTAGCCTCTAAGATTAGCTACGCCTGCAGATATAACGGAAAGGACCTTAAGGGTAATGCCAAGGTTGTGTCGGAGCAAAAAGCCGGCGGCACAATCCCCGACGATAAGGACAACGATGTCATCAACAACATCGGGACATGGTCCAGCCATAAGTTTTCCGCAAAGAAGAATGCTAGGACTGGCATTATCATCGTCACAAACGCGACGCCGGCCGACAGCAAATCTGCGGCGACGACCGAGAACAACGAGGCGCAGCAGCTTGTCACCCAGAAGATCAAGTAAGCAAGTTGCCTACTTGGGCATTGGTATGCGTTAGAGCGTGTAACTTTGATGGGGAACCGCGCTCGGTCTCGACATTGAAAGGATAGGCTTGAGACGATTGCGTTGTATCGGCCTGTGGTACTCGGCAGCACTGATAGTATGACTGGATGACCTTGAGGGTCTCTATGGGAGGGGACGGCTGGGAGTTTACGGAACTACCTAGGTAGCTTAGAATTATCGGTGCAATTAGAATTGTTTTGGGCTGGCCCATATCATACATCCAGGCAACCTTCTCCATATTACACGCCTGCCTGCCTACCTGCCTACTTGCTTATAGGGCTTTGCGAAAGCCCAGTCTCTATCAAGTTATATGTATAAGTTAAGCATATGCAGCAATTATATTGATATATAAAACCTGACTCGAGTAGGAAAATCTGGCCTATTCTAGCAATCAATTGATGTTAGTGCAGTTCAGATGGGGTAGAATAACCCAGGCCTAGCCAAGCTATGTGCCCGTTCTCGTCAAGGTCGTCTTGAATAACACATGCAGCATCGAAGAACATCACCTGGGCATACCTGTAGCTGGGTTCACGGGAATACTGCCTCTCACCAGGGATGTCTACACCAGGGATGGGCTCTGGTGCCCAGGTGGTGCAAGATATGTTATTATACTTCGCTATAGGTTTCATGCAAATTATTCTATAGCTCCTACTTGTTATAATCGCTATGCTCCCTATTCAACAATTTCGTTCGTACGCATGGTGCCAGACACTGTCCACAGGCTCCTTACAACCGGCATTCAAGAGCACGTACCTGTCCCCCATGAGCAGCTTCTCAGCACGTTCCTTCAACAACCGCTCCATCGCAACGACCATTTTCGAGCGCCCTCGGCCGCCTTCATTCCACCGCCACGGGGAGACTAACTGCGCATAGAATCGCCCCAAACCACCAAGACTGGCCAGAGGGCCCAGCAGGCGCATATAGCCCGATATAACCTGCACTCCCTGCTCCCGTGTCATATACTTCCTGGACAAAGGCTGATCCCAGTCGGACGCATCCATTGCTATGAGACGGACAGTAAGGGCACCTACGTGAAGCTTGCCCCTTGCCCATCGGAGCGTGTGCTCCCAGTCTTGGAGGACCGCCTGGCCCTCTGCCGGCCAGACATCATGGTCCCATGCAGGGAAGACGAGTTCCAGGAAACGTAGATAAGGGAGACAGTCTTCGGGGACCCTTTCCCTTAGGAATATGCTTGCCCCGAGGCGGGGGTATGGGTAGCCCTCATTTAGCCCCACTAGGCTATCCCTCTCGACCTCGCGATTCCACGGCGGGTCAGAATGGCGGTCGAAGACGACAAATCGGTTGCCCGAGTAGAAGACAGCCTGAGCGTCCTTATAGAGGGTTTTGCAGACTAGGAAAAGTGCCTGCGGTGACGCCCAGCACTTGCATACCACTGTGGACGACGAAGCACTGTGCACTTTACGACAGAAGCAGCCAGGGGACGGATGGGGGAACGTTAAATCGCAACGATAAAATTGGCAGCCGAAGTGACGAGATGGCGGGCAGGTTTCTCCCATGAACTCTTGATTTGCACAATATGTTATGCCGCCAATGAAACCCCGGTGTTGCAAGCTCCATCGAACCTCAGCCCAAGGAGTGATGAGATCCGTGTACTGCAAAATATGCAAACGAAGTTCGGGGGGGAGGCTCAGAAGTCGAGGTGGAGAGATCGAGGACGGCTGTTCTAGAAGGCTTGGTACCCAAGGTGAAGAGGGCGGTATGATATGACGAGCTCGTAACACCGTCTCGTAGGCCAGCTGCTGGAGCTTCTGGTCTGGCTTTCGGCAAAGTCGAACGGAGCAGTCCTTGAGTCTTGGGAGGCGTAGGAGCGACATTGTTACCGATCTGGCTGCTTGCAATCCGGTCTTCGTGGGCTCAGGGCACACGTCGCAGACCAAGGCTAGGTCCAGGATGCCCACCCTGAGATTGGACGCAAGATATGACATGGTCCGATCCCACTCAGCAAGTCTCGGGTCCAGAGCATCGATGGGGTCATCGTGCTGGTGGTGCACACCGATGGTGCAAGGCGAAACGGTTCCTCTTCCGCAACATGGCTCACCGTACACCCAGTCTGCACTTGATGTTGGGCCCGTGCAGTGGCATGACGTCTCGGCCAGGATGACTTTCAGAGATGTCAGCGACGCACAAGTCGGTGGCCTGAGATTCCGGAGCGGCTCGAGGGATCGCCGATCGCTGAAACGTATTCTGAAGCGATTCGTGGCGTACAGTAGGCGGGATAGTTCACGGTAGAGGACACGGCATGAAATCAGGAGGCCGTAAAATGCAATTTGAGGCTGTCTGAGCCGACGAGGGCCGTTGAGGTCGAAGATGCGGCCTCCTCCTTCATTAGCCACCAGCTCAGAGGCAGTGGGTCCGCGGACGCCGATATATTCGTAGATAAGCGCACGGAGTGATGGCTGCAGTCGTAAGATTCCGGGCTCCTGGTAATGACTCTTTTGGGGGTCTTGAGGGTCTGGGACTTGCCAAACGACGTCGTGATGCGCCATGTTGGTGCTGGTCGAGTCGGTGGGAGAAGGGCATCGGTGAGGCGTTGAAGATGGCTGCCTTGAACTTGGGCGGCTGCTCTTGATCTAGCTCCTGGTGGAGCGACAAGGAGGCTGCCACTGCTGCGCCCTGGCACACAAAGCGGTGAGATGGACGGAGGCATACAGTGGCAACGATATCAGCCGTAAAAAATCAGTCGTACCTGGCTGACGCCCATGACCGCATCAAATGGACCATGCTGCTCAACGATCTGGCACACTCGTCAGTGCGCATCTGATACCTTCTGGGTCGTGGGCGTGGTGTACCTAGTCTGCCACCTCCGGTGCCTGCTCGCATTCGTATGCCGCATCGAAGAAGTAGAAGTAATAGTCTAGGGGAAGCATACCGCGGATATGTTCTGTTGGTATTGATGATCAAAAGAACACAAGGTAGCAACTTGACAACGATCCCTTACCAGTCTTTTGCTTGAAGATCGTCGAGTTCGACCCCTGCCCGTGAAGGCAGCAGACACGGACAGGCATGGCTGGAACCTGAAAGTTGATGGGGCACTGCACCAACGGTTTCACTACTAGGCATAAGAGAGAGAATACTTGTGTATTCCTTGAGCGTCTCTTTCTACCTAATGCACGGCATAGCCGGGACCGGAGCCAAATGCAGTGTGGGAGGTGGAGTACGGAGATACCATGTCAACATCGCCACATAGTGAAAACCAGTCAACAAGACGTTTCTTCCAGAGTTCAGGAACGCACTCACGTATTTATGGATGTCACAGTTCTCATTTTACACGCGTCAGGGTCTGCCGCACTTGCTATGCAGTCAGCTTACACGACTTGTTTGGCACTCCCAACATTCATCGTGATCCGTATCAAGCAAGGTGAAGTGATGTGCCATGATACATGCCACATCAATACGCCGTATGAATCTGGCCACCCATCGGCCCATTGCTTAATGCCACCTGCTTGAAACTGACGCAATATCGACTAGAGATGATGGATCCTTGATGTCGAGCCCTCATTCATGCTCCCTCTTGGCCCCCAGATCCAATCATACCGACTGAGTAGAGGTCACAATGGTTCATGGCCTGTCTCACCAGTCGACTTTTACATCCATTATGGGAGATCCATATACATCTAGAATGGCCCTGAGAAGAACCTCATATCAAATTTCAAGTTTTGAGTGGTGCTTTGATCATTGCAAATATCAAAAACTCCACCGGTCGAGTTGGACGCTTCCAATCAATGTGCTACTTCTGAACCCGCGCCTGAACTCCCTCCAGAGACCACCAACACGCACTCGAAATTGACCTAAACAACTATCCCACAAGCTTACCAGAGAAAATGTCCTTGATGAAGTTGGCCTGCATATCTGCCAGAAAAGGAAAGGCCTCACCGCTTAGTACGTCAAGGTGTCCCTTCCCAGGCTCAATGTGCAACAGCTTGGGCTCAGGGAATGTTTCATGGAGCGCGATCTGGTCTTCGGGTGGTGATATCATGTCTTTTTCCGGGACCACCATCATGACTGGGGTCTTGTCTAGATATCGCATGATGCCCTGGGGCTGCCAGAGCTTGATCTTGTAGTAGGTCTGGAGGGTCGTGTGGTTTTCATACCGGGAGGCGCCGCGCATCTTCGCATTGGCCATACTAATGGCAATGGATTACACGGTCAGCGAACATATGTGCCTCTTGAGGAGGAGCAGCACCAGAGAAGGACCGGAAACATGGACTTACTAGTCATATTCCTCCTTGTTCGCCCCAAGCCCCATGCCGGCCGGATTCTTTCCCTCAGCCGTCAGCACGGGTACGTACAGCGGCGGGTTGCCAACCAGCTGTGACTCTCGGTCTTTCTGCAGCTTGGCCAACACTTTTGGGAACTTGGCAGCCTCGTACTCGAGGTTGAGAAGGGGACATATAGCGATACAGAAGCGGATACGCGGGTCAAGGCTGGCAGCGGACAGGGCAACGACCGCACTGAAAGACATGCCCCAGATGCCTACCGCTGAGGAATCCACCCCAGGTAAGCTTTTGACGTAGGTCACGGCGTCTGAGTAATCTGAAACCTGGCGGGCTGGATCGATGTCGTTACGCGGGAGCCCATCGCTGAGACCAAGCGTCCGAGGGTCGTATACCAAGGCGGTGATGTTGGCTTTCTGAAAGTGCTCGGCTACTTCCGGGACAAACATCTCCTTGACACAATTGAACTCATTATAGTTAGGAGAGGGTTCTCTTGAACAGCGGTCGGGAGTAATCACTGAACTTACACCCGGAGTGATGATCACAGCAGGCACCTTGGACGTTGATGCTCGGGCAGGATATAAGTCTCCCCGCAATGTGAGACCATCAATAGTCCTGAACTCGACTCCTTGTTCCTCCATCGCTAGGGGGTAAGGAGGAAGAATGAAAAGAAAAGAAAAGGACCAGCCAAGCTATCCCAATACTAGAGAGGTGAGTTGACGTTGCATAGATAGCACAAGGATCCAGAGAGGTAAACGTGTCAATCCACGGGTGATGCTCGAATCAATATGTTGAGGTTTCGAGGAAAACGCGGCCGGCCACTGACTGATGTCTTTTGAGCCGGTTTGATGGCTAAAAGTTTATTGCCATTCCATTATCACCTTGGCTTTCAGTGACCATGGGCATAGAGGTACCTAGGTATTTGATATCGCCCTGTCGCACTTTACAAGTGCATCACAGGCAGGTGGTGAGATGTCCTGATAACATCGAATTGATCTCGAATTCTATTCATGCCCGATACATACTAGTAAGGTGAGCAATTGAGTCCTCACCCGGCTAGGCTCGATCTCATACAAGTTGTTGCGGCATATGTAGGACGGCACATAGCTTTCCGGCGCCTGGGCACTCTTGGCCCGGGGCTGACCGGGTAATTACTTAGTATGCATAATGGTGATAAACAACTCATACTCGCAGATCACTGCATCACTTCTATCACGGGTATGCCGGCCCCCCCGGGGAGTCTCCCGGCCCTTTCGAGGGCATGTTTCTAGGAACTGCCATTCGCCGTTAACCATGTACTAGTCCTTCAGACAGCTTGATGAAATCACATGGAGTTCGCTCGCATATTTTAGCTATCTACATAGAAACTAATGATGCAGCAATATGCAGTTGGTAAGCAACTTGACTGGTCTGCCAAATTACCCCATACCTCGTAGCCAATAAGTACAGACTGAAGTCTATCCACTCACCCTATCTTCATAACTGTGACTCAGCAACAAAAATCTCATTGCTTATGTGGATCGGTGGAGGAGCTGAGGCGGATAAGTACCGAGCAGTGTGCAATGAGTATCGCCTTTGATTTTGCCCCTACGGATCCGCAACTCTGCATGTGCTCAGTGCCTGCGGTCCGAGTCATCACATCGTGTAACATGCAGTGCGAAGGGCCCTGAGTTTCTGCATCTGCGGCAGTAGCTCGTCGGATGGTCCAGGGCCTGGGAGCCGGTTCTGCTCCAAACCGTTACAAGTGCCTATTGGCACCTTGTTCCTTCGACTATCACGACTTGCTTGGGTCACATGCGAGGAAGTTGGCGTAGGTTGATGTTGAGCTAGCCACGGGCATAATCATCTCTTGAAAATGAATATTACATAATATGCAGGAAGGACAAGGTAAAATCAAGCATCACCTGCAAATGGGAAATACAAATGTTGGCGAGTATCTGTTGCACTCCCAGCCCCTGGGAGTTCATCGACTTGATCATCCATACCTTGATCATTGATACTTGTATTCAATTCTCTTCATCGTATCTCCATCTCTTCCAAGCCGTGTTGGAGCAAATCTCGGATATATTAGGCTGTTTCTATAAAGCATAGACGTGGACAGTACTTGTATACACCACCTACCTGGCTCTGTCCACCCCATTATCCCAATCCATTTCCACCGGGCTAACCATATCCTCATGATCATTTGAATTACCTTGACGTCGCAACAATGGTCCTTAACGACTTAGGCCATAGTGTCGACAAGCTCGGCCAGAGTAGCGTCTCTGCAATACACGATGATAGCCTCCTTGCCTCCAAGAAGCGCTACTTCCAGGATCCTATCGCCATCATTGGTATGGGTTGTCGCCTCCCGGGCAACAGTAATTCCCCCCAGGCGTTGTGGGATTTCCTAGAGCGTGGTGGTATTGCCGACACGGTGCCGCCCCCATCCCGGTTCCGCCTGGACACACACCACGATGGCTCCAAGAAGCCCAAGACAATGCGGTCTCCCGGTGGCATGTTCCTCGAAGGCATAGACCCCAAGACATTTGATGCGGCCTTCTTCGGAGTCAGTAAAGTGGACGCCGTAGCTATGGACCCACAACAGAGGCTGTTGCTCGAGGTAGTTTACGAATGCCTCGAGAACGCAGGAGTTACGCTGGACCAACTCGACGGCGAGGCCGTAGGGTGCTTCGTTGGCTCCTACGCCGTCGACTACGCCGATATGCAGGCACGCGACCCTGACGATCGAGTACCATCCGTCACTATCGGTACAGGGCGTGCTATTCTCAGTAATCGCATTAGCCATTTTCTCAACATTCATGGCCCTAGCATGACCATCGATACGGCCTGCTCGGGTAGCCTCGTCGGCCTCGATGTAGCCTGCCGATACCTAGCCAGCGGCGAGATCAAGGGCGCTCTAGTGGCCGGTGCAAACCTATACCTCAGCCCCGAGCACAATCAGGACAGCGGTCCCATGAAGGGCGCATCCTCCCTTACTGGCCGATGTCACACTTTCGACCGCAAGGCCGATGGGTATATAAAAGCCGAGGCCGTCAACTGTGTCATGCTCAAGAGTCTTCATGACGCACAGCGAGACGGTGATCCTATCCGCGGTATCATTCGTGGGACTGCGACAAACAGTGATGGAAAGACTCCGGGGATCGCCAGTCCCAATTCAGAAGCACAGGCAGTAGCTATCAGGTCTGCCTATGCCAACGCCGGCATTACTGATCTTTCAGTGACGGGCTATATCGAGGTATGTCTATCCTTTTCTCGTTGTGGGTAGTATACAGGTACCTATTTGCTAACCGTCCGGGCGTGTTCATCTTCGATCAGATGCACGGAACAGGCACACAAGCCGGAGATCCTCAAGAAGTCAAAGGCGTGGCCTCCGTATTCGCCGCCTCGAGGTCGAAAACCTCGCCGTTAGTGATTGGCTCCATCAAGAGCAATATTGGCCACTCGGAGCCGGCAGCTGGCATTTCAGGCCTCATCAAGGCTACATTGGCGGTTGAGAAGGGTCGTATCCCCGGGAATCCGACCTTCATCGATCCGAATCCCAATATAGACTTCGAAGGCTCCAGGGTCGCTGCCACCCGTTACACCATCCCGTGGCCAGGACCAGCCCAAGGGACAGCGGCAAATGGTGATGATTCTCTCATACACCGGCGCGCCAGCATTAACTCCTTCGGATACGGCGGCTCGAATGCCCATGTCATTGTTGACCAGGTGCCAGAGAAGTTGCAGAAATTCACCTATTCCTTCGGTGACGGCTTTGACGACCTCCTAGAAGATGAAGACGACGTGGAATCCACCGCTAGGCCTCACGTCTTGTTGTTCTCCGCTAACGACGAGACCTCCATCAAGGCGTACACCGACTCACTTCGCAAGCACTTGTTGAATCCCAGGGTTAGCCTCGAGCTGCCCGACCTTGCCTATACACTTTCGGAGCGGCGGACCCGTCACTTTCACCGCGCCTACATAGTTACAAAGAACCTGTCGTTAGAACCTGAATCTATCGTCTACGGCAAGCAGAAGCCTGACAAACCCAAGGTAGGCTTCATCTTTACTGGGCAGGGCGCTCAATGGTCTCAAATGGGCCGCAGCCTAGTCGACAATTTTGCTGAAGCCCGCGATACTATCGAGCGCCTCGATAATGTCCTCCGCGGCCTTGTACACCCGCCTACCTGGACACTCTTGCAGGAGCTCACTGAGACTCGGAGCCCCCAAAGACTTCGCGAGCCCGAGTTCTCACAGCCACTCGTTACGGCCCTCCAGATCGCTATCGTCAATGTGTTGCATGCATGGGGCGTGCATGCTAAGGCCGTAGTGGGCCACTCGTCCGGGGAGATTGCTGCCGCATATGCTGCAGGTCTCTTGTCCGAGGAGAATGCTATCAAGGCTGCATATTGCCGTGGCTACGCGGCTAAGATGACCTCAGCTGAAGTTGATGGTATAGTCTCGAAACCGGATTTGGCGCTGGGCATGATGGCCGTTGGACTTGGTGCAGATCGGGTACAGCCCTATATTACCAATGCTGATGTCGGTGGAAATATCAGCATTGCCTGCTTCAATAGCCCAGACAGTGTCACTTTATCAGGGACTGTCAACTGCCTTGAGACCGTACGGGCAGCGCTGGTCGCCGACGGGCACTTTGCCCGCTTGCTTCAGGTCAACATGGCATACCACTCGTCATTCATGGCTGAGTCCGGGGAGGAGTACGTCCAGTGTCTCGAGGCTGAAGCCTTCTCCGCTGCGGTCGCCCACACCGCAAATGGTAGAAATAATACTGGCGAGATCGAGACGAAGATGTTCTCCTCCGTCGAAGGAGATCAGATTAGCGGCCCCCTGGATATTGCCTACTGGAAGAGCAACATGGTCAAGCCGGTCCTGTTTGACCAGGCTCTACAGAAGATGCTGTCGTTCAAAGACCCGCCGGACTTCCTCATCGAAATCGGGCCAAGTGGTGCCCTGGCTGGCCCTACCAACCAGGTAAAGAAGTGTCTGCCCAACGGCGGCACCAATGTACAGTACTTCCCTACTATGACGCGCGGTAAGGATGCTGAGCGAGCTATATTTGACGTCGCTGGCCACCTCTACATCGCCGGCCATACCTCTATCGACTTTGTCGCTGTCAACATCCCTAATAATGCTAAGACTCCTTCGCCTAGAGTTATCATCGACCTTCCTAACTATGCCTGGAATCATAACAACGAGTATTGGTACGAGAGCGAGGCTAGCCAGGACTGGAGGAACCGCCGTTTTCCCCATCATGATCTCCTTGGTTCTAAGGTTCTCGGCACTGCCTGGCAGGCGCCCACATGGAAGAAGTCGCTTAAGCTCGAGGACCTCCCCTGGCTGCGCGACCACCGCCTCGGCCCTGAAGTCGTTTTTCCAGGGGCCGGTTACATTTGCATGGCTATCGAGGCGATACTACAGACGCATGCCGTACTGAGTGCCGATGATGCCCAGGCAGGTCGAGGTTCAGGTTCGCCAGGTTCGCAAAGTTCTGAGCAGCAAGTTCGCTTGCGCAACGTCTCCTTTGATAGGGCCCTCGTCCTCGAGGAGGGTAAAGAGACGAGGATTATGCTGACTCTTTCGTCTTCCGCCGCCGGCCAGAAGGACGGGTGGTACTGCTGGGTTGTGCGGTCTCTGGTACAGGGTGCCTGGGTTGACCATTGTAAGGGTCAGGTACGCGTGGAGCAGGACGTCAAGATCATCGCCAACTCATCAGACTTGGAGCCTCTACAGCACCCCGTCCCGGGAGCTCTGTGGTACAAGCCTATGTCCGATGTGGGCTACAACTTTGGAAAGTCGTTCCATAAGCTCCAGCTGGCCGAGATGACATCGGGATCCAGGAAGTGCCGCAGTCAGGTCGACCTGGTGCCGCCACCATCCGCTTACCCTCAGTCTCAATACCGTTTACACCCTACCGCAATCGACGGCTGCATGCAGTCCTGTGGCCCTAGCCTCTGGGCTGGTGTCAAGAGCAGCATTAACGCCGTGCTTGTTCCCGCCATGATAGACGATGTTGTCATCCGGACAGGCGCTCATGACGGGATTGGTATCTCCGTGTCAGAAGCCCTTTTTGCCGGCCCTGGACGTAGGGATCTGACCAAGAACTACTCGTCCAACGCAAAGGTCTACAATCCCGAGACAGGACTGCTCATATTAAAACTGACCGGACTGCGCTACAACGAGCTCGATCTGCAGGTCACCCCTTACGCCTCCCACCTGTACAGTAGACTAGTATGGGCGCCCGATGTTACGCTCAGTCCCCAGGCCTGCGCAAACCACAGTCAGATACGCGGGTGGGAGAAGGTTCAGGAGATTACCGACCTGTTTTCACACAAGAAGCCCAACACTAAAGTCGTCGAGGCGTCCCTAGTGCCCGGGGATTCGTCCAGTGTCTGGCTCGAGGGTATAATTAGCTCCTCCGGTTCCAAGGCTCGTAACGCTTTCGGTAGTTACAGCCTTCTGACCAGCGACGCATCGGCTGCCGTTGCAGCCCAGATCAGGTACGAGGGGGTTCCGCGGGTTGCTTTCCAATTCCTTGACCTGAGCGAAGCTTTGCCTCCTTCTGAGCACGAGTTGCTTCAGAGCGTGGACCTAGTCATTCTGCGCATGCCGTCATCTCCAGGCCTCGGTCAACTCGATGCAACCGTCGTTGGGAATATTGGCAAGTTACTACAAGGTGACGGTCATGTTCTTATACTGGAGCAGAGTAGCCCTTTGGAGGCTGGCTCTGCCTCGCACAGTGGCCATAGTATGGCAAATGGTGTCAGTAGCCATGACCTGGATTGGAGTACTGCGAAAGGAAACCCAACCGAATTCCCCGAGCTCAACTTCGAGAATTATCCTGAACTCGTGGAGCTGTACACCATAGACTGTGACGGATCTCCCTCCTTGATTCGTGGTTACTTTGCCAGAGTCCAGCCTGCGCCAGGGATTGATGGAACTCAACCTTCTTCGGCCTCATTACTGGACATTGTTCATATCAGCCAGCCCGGAGCCATCAGTAGCAGCATTGCTAAGGCTCTCGTAGACCGTGGCTGGGATATCCAGGAAGTCGACATCGTTGCTACTTGTTCACCAAGGATAGACAAAATCCGCAAAGGTGCCAGCGTGCTTGTGCTGTCCGAGCTCGACGCCCCCCAGCTTCCAACACTGAGCACCGAGCAATGGGCCGCTGTCCAGCACCTCTTGCAATCGAGAAACAGGATCGTGTGGGTGAGCAAGTCTGCGCAATGGGAGGTCAGTAACCCTGATGGCGCCATGATCCATGGTCTCTGCAGAAGTGTCAGGACCGAAGACCCATCCGTGTCCATCACCACCCTCGATCTCGAGGACCCAAACAACGCTGTTGCCGTTCCATCCATCGACCTCCTCCTCAGAACCATCGCCAGTCAGGACTCATCACACAAGACGGGGGTTTTCGAGGGCGAGTATGTGGAGAGACGAGGCGTTCTCCACGTCAGCCGAGTTCTCAGCGACGATGCCATCAATGCCACCGAGCAGGCCAAGATATCGGGCTGTCAGCCAGTCAAGAGGCTCATCCACGATTCCCCGTCGACTATTCGACTTATAGCAGAGCGTGTCGGCACTATTGATTCTCTGCAGTACATAGAGGTCGAAACCGCAGAGTTGCCACTGCCGGACAACACGGTAGAGGTGGAGTTGTACGCCTCAGCGCTCAATTTCAAGGACGTGGCCGTGACGATGGGTCTCGTCCCTGAAGATCACCACCTGCTCGGGCTCGAGGGAGGCGGTATCATCCGCCGTGCGGGGAACCACCTCAAATCACCCTTCAGTATTGGCCAGCGCGTCCTGGTCTTTGAAAAAGGGACCTTCGCGAACCGCATCATCGTCACGACCGAGCGGACCGTTCACATCCCGGACTGGCTGTCATATGAGGACGCGGCCACGCTACCGTCTGTATACCTGACCTCACTTTACAGTCTCTTTAACTTAGCTAGCATCAAGAAGGGCGACCGCGTGCTGATCCACTCAGCAACAGGCGGTTTGGGCTTGGCATCAATCCAAATCTGCCACGCTGTCGGGGCCGAGGTGTATGCGACTGTCGGCCAGGAGGCCAAGAAGCAATTCCTTTTCGACAATTTTGGCATCCCCGAAGACCACATATTCAGCTCCCGAACTATGCAGTTCCATGAACAGATCATGGAGCATACAGGTGGGTATGGCGTTGATATTATTCTTAACACCTTGACTGGCGACTTGCTGGATGCTTCGTGGCGCTGTATAGCTGAGGGCGGCACTATGGTCGAGCTGGGCAAGAGGGACCTTCTTGACCGCAACACGATTTCCATGGAACCCTTTGCGCGCAATGCTTCGTACCGGTGCTTCGACCTTTCTCACAAGTGTGTGACGGATCAGGTGATTGCTGTGTGAGTACCTACCTATACCCCGTCTGCCTTCACCATCCTACCATCCATTCGTCTTCTCGCAACCCACATCAATCTGCACAGGGCACTCTAGCTGATGCGAAACCATGAATCACTCCAGGATTCTGAAGCAGATGATGGACATGATACTCTCTGGGGAGGTGAAGCCTATCTCGCCCATAAAACTCTTCCCGTACAGCGACATCCCCTCGGCCTTCCGCTTCATGAGGAGCGCCAACCACATCGGCAAGATCATAATCTCGAACAAGCAACACGAGAGTACCGATATAGCTGTGCCTGTGCGCCCAAGCCTGAGGAAGTTCAAGTTGCGTGACGATGTTTCGTACCTCATTGTTGGCGGTCTTCGTGGTCTTTGCGGGTCTTTGGCCCTCGACTTGGCCCGTCACGGCGCCCGCAATATTGTTGTCATCGGTCGCAGTGGTTACGACGATCCGAGGTCCCAGTCTATTCTCAAAGACCTCGCTGCTGAGGGCTGCCACGCCGACCTCATCCGTGGTGATGTTTCGAAAGCTGATGACGTCCGGCGAGCCTTCCAATCCGCCTCGAAGCCGGTCGGTGGTATCGTCCAGGGGGCCATGGTCATCCGCGACAAGCCATTCGAGACAATGACCCACGAGGAGTATCATGGGGCCATCACGGCGAAGGTCGTGGGCACTTGGAACCTGCACAACGTGGCGCTAGAAACGGAAAGTAGGCTGGACTTCTTCACTATGCTGTCGTCTATTTCCGGCGTCATCGGCCAGCCGGCGCAAGCAAACTACGCCGCTGCCAATGTCTTCCTCGACAGTTTCGCTTACTACCGGCGCGGTATGGGGCTCAAAGCCAATTCGGTAGACCTCGGCGCCATCGAGGACGTAGGCTATATGGCTGAGCGCTCGGAGTTGAGCTCGGCCTTTGAGATATCGGCCCTAACGCCCATCAACGAGAGCCTGTTCCACGAAATTGTGAGGGTTTCCATCATGCAACAGGAGGATGATCCCATCAACCCGGTATCGAAATCGCAGCTTATTACCTCCATAGCCGTGCCCCAGCCTCCCACCTCCCGCCTCGTCTCCGACGCTCGCTTCTCCGCCCTATTGTTCGGTAGTTCTGCCGGCGGCGCAGGCGGGCCCGATGTGGCAGGTGGCGCGAACAAGGAGATCCAGGCGCTGCGGCTCATGATCAAGAACAGCACTGGTGCTGATGTGACGGCGGCGGCGATCCCCCTGGCCGTCGAAATTGTCAACAAGCAATTCATGACAATTCTTCGGCTAGATGACCCCCTCGAGCCGGCGAGAAACGTATCTTCCTATGGCCTCGACTCTCTGGCCGCCGTCGAGTTCAGGAATTGGTCTCGTGCCCAGCTTGGTGCCGAGCTGACCACGCTGGACGTCACTAGTGCACCCAGCCTGTTGAGCCTGGCCGAGAAGATCGTCTCCAAGATTCAGGCGGCGAGTGCGACCGTCTAAGGTTGCATGAAGGAAACGTATATACACATCTTTAAGCCCCCTCGACATATAGCTACTCAGTCGGTATTGGTTATCCCCGGGGTAGCTCTACGCAGAGTACGAATGGGCTTTTTATCACAGCACTTACGCAAACTGTAATATATGTATACATGGGAAGGTTACCATACGAAGACGTCTATGTACTATCTATGATTACCACCAGGTGCTCTTCAATCTTTCCCCTCCCGTAGTCAAGTCCCTTCCCACCTGGGCAAGGAGTATGTATTATATGTGGGACCAAGAGCTGCGACTTCCATGGCTCTACCCATTGACCTGTTCTTCGTCTCGAGATACGATTGTGCAACGAGGCGATCCTGTTGGTTGAGATTAACTCAGAAGCCAGCCGTATTCAATTTGAACGTTTTACGTCGGAGTGACGAAGTATTGATTAGCACTCCAAATGTTGCCTCTCGAGGCTACTCGTCTATATCAATCAGCAGAATGGCACGTATCACCAATGATAAATCGAATACACCCCCACCACCTTTTAGATTTGCAGTTCACATTTCCTACCGCGCAGGCATAGACACGTCCGCTCCGAGAAGGTATTCCAAGGCCAAAGACTATCTGTCCTACTACCCAGCTCATCTCGAACCATTTGACACTGACTTTCAGCTCGGCTGGGCTGGGCCAAAGGCCAAAGGGCGAGGTTGACCCCAGAAGTCACAAGGATTGAATCGCCACGCACCACTCAAGCTTCCAGCAGCAAACCAGTATTTAACGAGGTAAGGCAGGACTGATGGCAGTGGAGGAAACTCGGTGCCGCCTTCATAGGTTTTATCGGCGCATCCGAGTACGCAAGGGAAGACATCATACTGCGCGTTGTCAGTATAGCCATCAATCAACGGCATGCTTCACTACATGTATGCTTGACACCGGTCTAGATGATACATGGTATGGACATCTGGAACTTACCAACATGCTGAGATTACCACTTTGCTTGGCAATTTCCTCACCCTTTTCCCACGTCTTCCTCAACCCTGTGCTGTCTAGGTCTTTCATGGCTAGAAAGACGTCTATCTCAGCGTACAGGTGATGCATCAGAGGCTCGCTGAACGGGTCCACAATCTCCTTCATGCCCCCGGGCCCATCCCAGTGGTAATCTTGCGGCTTTGTTGATTGTGTGTATGCTAGCAGTCGTTCCAAGCCGCCATGGAAAGCCTCGTGCTGGTGCTTGGGGTCGTCCATGAAGCCAGGCTTGCCGCTGAACTTCTCTATCTCGGGGAAGATAGAAGTCTCCTCGGTCCAGTGGTGGTGTTCTACCATTTTGACCCAGCAGGAGACGTAAAAGAAGAAGTCTTCGACATCTTTCTGGCTGTAGGTCGGGTCGGTGCTCGTCTTGACGTAGGGTGCTTGCTGTATTATGGAATTGAGGCCCCGGATAATGACATTATGAACATGCGTCATCTCGGACGAAGCGTGCACGTAAGAGTGCTTCTCATTCTGAGCCGCTGGACGTCAGTCCCTGATCATCTGTCCAGTATTCACGGTTAGGATAAGACATACGGCGAGGTCGGGACGCTTCGCGGGCGTTGCGATGAGCTGAAAGGGCTCATCGGCCCATGGGGCAGCGGAAGGCTTCGTAGTCATAATGTGTATAAGGTCGCCTTTCGGAGGCTATGTACGGTATCGACCCAGAAAGGTAGGCATGCAGACTATGGAACTTTCCTATTCGTGATAGCCGGCAATATATTCCGAGGTCTTAACACAAGAAATTGGTTCGCGAATCGAGACGAGATGATTGATCAGCACATGCTAGTTCATCCTTCTGGGTCCCTACTGGTATGGCTTATTCCTGAAATGGCAACGTATGAGCTGTGTTGCATGAGGCTCACTTCCAACATGCATGCAGACTCCAGGGCTATTGATGACTGCCTCCACCTACACAGTACAACCGCTAACTTCATGTGCCACATCGGATTCCTCCCTGGTATGGTAAGTATCTGTCTACCAGTAAGATGCTGCTGACTTTACTTACGACATTTAGTGTTGGAGGATCCATGCGGGAAGGAGGGGCGTAGCTGACCCAACTGCATGTGCGTGCAGCTGACATCCATACCACCGGAGCCTAGGAACTCTTCTACGGGGTGGAGAAGGGATCGACATCCTGGTCAGATATTTGTAAAGGGACCGAATCAGGGGCAGGCCAATGCTTCTATGAGTGACAAGTACAGTAATAGTCTGAAACTGGTTGGCAATCGGCGTGCCCCAACTCATACCTAGATATGAGCACCGTGAGAACCTGTCATTCTTAGTCCTATAGATGTGAAGAAGTCAAGAGTCCATTGCAGATTTCGATTCAATCAAAGGTGCATTAATTAGTAGGCCGAAGTCAAGGTCCTTGGCTCAATCCGGTGGTGACGAGAAGCTTCTTACCTCGCCTTCATCAGTATGTCCATAGCGAAAATCTGGACCACTAATTAATGCACTACAAGCCCCGAGAAGCGAACGTCTTGAACGTAGTGATCATTCTTCTTTACAACAAAAACCTGCATCCTTACCTCAACCTTTCTGGAATGTTTGTTCTTAAGAATGGCCAGGTGGCCGCAGGGATAGACACCAGTTGACAGATGCACCGAATTCTCCATTTACAGTAATCTTGAGGCGATTCACCACTGTTCAGCGGACCTTATCAGGAGCAAGTTTCTGAGGCTCGTAGCACAACAGCAGGCACATTGATAGATGCCAAATGGCGCAAACGCCCAGGCGTTCCGTTACCTGTGGGTGGGTATATAAATATGTATTGCGCAGAGGAAGCTGCCTTCCGCAAGCGATGAAAGGAACGACATGGAACTGAAGCATAACTATGTATGGTATAACAAGGAGAAAGCTGCAAAGGAGATTGGGCTCAAGGCCACCGACGACGAAAACTTGGAACCCTCGAGGAGTTCCAATGGAGTCAAGACTGGATGGACTCCGGCCTGTGCGATGGGGATCTGAGAGCTGGTAGCCTTCACATGTGAGCCCGTTTCCACGTAAGTGAAAATCTTGGAACCTTCACATGCGCACTGGAGCTTACAAGTATTGGTACGGTGAAGGTATTGAGTTATTGTCAGCGGTGCTTTCCAAGCAATTTCCAAAGGGTGGCTTTGTGACTATTACGTACATTACTTGCACGATCTACCCTTCATCACCGGCGAGATCTGCTTTTCAACCCGGTCGGGAGAATATTGTCAGCCGCATCAGGGGCGCATTCCTTATTCACATCTAGGTACATATGCTTACGACCGACCAGTTTGAGACGATGGATCGAGCTTCGCTGCATAATTATGCAGCAGAAAATAGGACAGCATCATAATTAGTGGATCTTTGTGAAGGTCCTCCGTTCCCTGAAAGGAACAGTAAGCCGAAGCCGTACATGCCTTTCTCACATCCACTTCTTGCCTTGCTTACAAACTGTGAAACCTCTCCATGGCTTGAAGCCTGCTGATAAATCAACGTTCCATTCTCACCCTCTGCAGCCACTGGCACTTGGTGTACGGACCCATCATGACAGTTTCCCACGGCTATACATACTCTTTCTGCCCAGTCCCGCTGATATAAGGGTGAGAAGTACATCGCCAAAGGAGTTCATGCGAATCGAAGCTCCTCATGACTTGAAAGCCCAACGCATATATACACTCTTCCAATCTCTGAACGATTACTGGCTCGGTGTGATACCTCCCACAGTAACCAAGCACCATGTCGGGCAAGACGTGATTGTCTACCGGTGCTTATCGCGGCATCGGCCGGGGCATGTTCGACCACTACGTATCCCAGCCAAATGTAACCGTCGTCGCCGCAGTACGCAATGTCGAGGGCGCACAGGGCCTACTCAGCGTGCCATACAAGGGTGAAAACACCAAGGTTATCGTCACCAAGATCGATTCTGCCTCCAAGACAGATCCCTATGCTGCCATTAAGGATATCGAGTCTCAGGGCGTCCACCATATCGATGTCGTCATCTCGAGCGCTGGAATCGCCAAGCTGAACACCATCGAGGACGTTCCACTTGAGGAGTTCGAGGAGGTCCTGCAGATCAACGCCATATCCGTCATGCTCCTGTACAAGGCAACACTCCCTCTGCTCCGTAAGGCACCCCAACCGGCACGATTCGCCTTCATCAGTGCTGCGGGTGGCAGCTTGAACGAGATGCCCAAATATCCTTACCCGAACGTTAGCTATGCCGGCTCCAAGGCACTGGCTAATGTAATCGTGGTCAAGATGGGCATGGAGAATGAGTGGTTGATCACTTTATGCATTCACCCAGGGTACGTTTGCTTCTCATATATTTGGCACTATTGGACCACTAATAGCAGCATTCAGATGCCCTTCATCAGGTACATATGTAACAGTGGCTAATGACGAGTGTATAGGCTTGTTCAGACTGAGATGGGTAACGCTGGTGCGCGTGCCTTCGGACTGGACAAAGCTACTCTTACGCTCGAGGAGAGCAGCAAGAACACGGCCTATATCGTGAGTCCAGATGATTCTCGATCATAAATCCTGGTCCAACGATTCGTTGATACTGAATGCAATTTCTGCAGATCGACAACGCCACCAAAAGGGAGCACTCGGAGAAGTTCTTCAACGAAACCATTGACCGCATACACCCTTGGTAAATATCTGGATATAAGTTGAATACTGCCATGGACCGAGCCTCGAGGTTCGTATAGTTTCGATTTCGCGGGACTGTAAAGGCCCACGGCCACGGCCCTTGTTTATGCAGTAGGTAACTAGCTGTCGTGTGGGAAGCTGACGGATCCGCTCTCAACCTTCTCCATACCTAAGTACTTTAAGATAGATGCTCTTGGGCACCTACCAGAAGTCTCAGGGTGGCCAGCTCCCTAAGAGTTCATACCCTGTCGACCGCGTCGTCAAAGCCTTGTACCTGCTGCTCCTTGCAGATATGGATGAAGAGGGCGGCAAGAATCTCATCGTCGGCATCTCAGCCGAGGCCACCAGCTTTGGGAACCCTCAACAGACCACCTCGTACCTACTCAGAGCCTACAAACCTGAATGTGCCCTTCTCATTAATAGCAACATAACCATGTGAGCATCATCCTGATCAATGTGGGAGCCCGTCGCTGCATAATCACTTTCGTAGTAATCAGTCAAGGAGCTTGACCAAAGGGAAACTTAAGAAGCGAGCCTGTCTGAAGGTTTGGATTATACTATCGTTAGTATTCTCATCGTCTACAAGAAGAAAAGGGCATGCTCTTCTTCTGTATGCCCCACAACGCTATGGAGCCGTTGTCACCGCACGAGGCATCAGCCGTTGGTCCCGCTGTCCCGGTGTGGCTCGTATGCTTATCAAGCTGCGTTGCTGCCAAGGAAACAGGAACGATGATCGCCCGCTACGGAATGGATCTCGCAGATGCCGCTGTCCATGGATGCCCCAATTGGATGATCAGAATCCACGCGCTCGAAAATTACATAGATGGTTTGACGGACACCTCGTAGGAGGAGCATGAATAAGTATGCGTTATCACTGGACCTTGACTTTCATCGACTACATGTACATACTAAATTATATAGTATGCTTGCAGTGGTTCGTATACCAATGGATTATGTTTCTGCGCCATGAAAGCCCTCGCGTGCGGTCAGCGCGAACCTCGACTGGTCACTGAAGTGTGTGAACATCGCACATACACCTAGCTTTATATAAAACAATCCAGTGTCACCGTAGCTCGGCGGAGTTCCTGTTGCGGGTAGGTGGGGCTGTAGCAGGAACAGACGCCGCTGATAACAACCTCCAGGCTTTGCCCTCGCACCGCCAAAACTGACCAGGAAGGCAAGCATGAGCCTTGATTTTCACCCTGGCTTCAGTATCTGTCTAGATAGCTACCTAGACTGCCTGATCGCGAGCAAGGTTGCGTTTGAGGTTGGAGACGGAGGTGTAGCACGTGATGAGCAGCACGGCGTAGGGTGGGGCTCAGGGGTAATTTATCGAAGCTTTCTTAAAGGGTTGCGTTCTGACAAGCAAAACAAAGTGTGCCGTACTCTAGAAGGACCGAACTTCTGCCCAGGTGTGGGTACTTAAATGCCTGCTGTGCATGCGTGGATTGGTTTGATCATGCAGGCACACCATATTACACCATAAGTGCAAAGTAGCCCCTTGCAACGCGATGACATTGGCGTGGGGCATTGCGTGCTGTGTGCTTATCAGCTCATCAGTTTCTTAAATTTTCTTGGCTTCCAAACTTCACAGAAGAACATTCGTAGGACATCTGGACGTGTGGGTTGGTGGAGGCCAATGCATTCTTATCGGTGTGCTGTATGGCGTGCTCCTTTTGGAAAAAAACATTCTCGGTGACGTTGGTACTGAAGTACACGCGTACTTCAGTACCTGTCTAGAGTATTAAAAGTCTGCCCTTCTCGATGAGGTGGACATGGTTTATGACCTGATCAAGACCGTCACGTTGATTATCTACAGTTCCGGATACTGCCCAGGTGAACATGGCGTTGTTCAATCGCTTCGTGCGCTTCTACCGATCATGTCTCTTCCAGATCATTGTCGTGGGTCTCGTCAGTTTTTGCGAGCCTGGAATCTGGTCAGCTCTTAACAATCTCGGAGCTGGAGGCCAAGCTAGTGTAAGTCGACCCAAGGCTGTTGTCTCTCTGTCTACTATGTACGTATGTGCGAGGGCTTACACACCGAATAGCCATTCCTTAACAACGCCGCCAATGCCCTCACATATGGCCTCATGTCGATAGGATGTGTCCTTTCAGGAGGTGTCGCAAACAAGTTCACCCCGAAATGGACACTGGTTGTAGGGGCGGCTTTCTATACCCCTTACGCCGCCGGACTCTACTGCAACAATCGCTATGGAAACCAATGGTTCATGCTCCTGGGAGCGGCTCTTTGTGGAATCGGAGCGTCACTGCTGTGGGCAAGTGAGGCAGCTATCGCAGTTGGGTACCCAGAAGAGGCAAAGAGAGGGAGGTGAGTACAACTTGCTCGGTTGTTGTCCTTATTTAGCCATGACTGACTGTTCGGTTCAGATACGTGTCTATCTGGCAAGGCATCAACCAGTTCGGCCCACTGATCGGCGGCGCAATATCTCTGGCTCTCAACGTTGGCACGGATCACACTGGCAAGGTGGGCTATACCACTTACCTGGGACTCATTGCAATCTCTTCTCTTGGAGCCCCTATAGCCTTGCTCTTGTCGCAACCTGCCAAGGTGATCCGGAGTGACGGGACACCTGTGCCCTATATGCGGCAGACGAATTTCATGACCGAAGCCCGTGGCATCTGGAAGTTGCTCAAGAGCCCGTACCTTGTGTTGCTCTACCCGATCTTCCTCGCCGGGCAATTCGGAGCCACGTATCAGGGCAACTATCTTACAAGTGAGTTCCCCCTTGCTATCATTTCAATTGATAAAGGGTTAGCATCGCTGACCAACGGATAGCGTACTTCACCGTCCGATCAAGAGCCTTGGCCTCGTTCCTCACTGCGGTTGTCGGATTTGCCGCCAATATTGTAACAGGCATAATTCTGGACCTGAAGCTTTCGGCATCGACGAAGTCGAGAGCGACCTACGTGGGCATAGCCGTCCTTGTCACTGCGTGTTGGATTTGGAACGCCGTCGTCGAAGTAGAGCTCTCTTCGCGATCTGAGCTACCAAATTTCGATCTCGGGTCTGGGGCTTTCTTCAACTCCGCATTCGCGGTCTACATCCTGTTCAAGTTCTTCTACTCGGCGCTGCAGACCTATCTCTACTGGCTCTTGGGCGCAAAGAAAGGAACACAAGAGAATGGAGAGGTGTCGAGAATGACAGGAATCATGAGGACGTGGGAGTCTATTGGGAGTGCCGTTGCCTATGGTATCGGCGCAACCGATGTCACGAACCAGACGCAGATGATAATCGGGCTGGCATTGTGGGCGTTCACGATACCATTTACGCTTATAGTGGTATTTGGGCGTTGGGATCTGGCCAGAGATACCAAGGACGACGAGTCAATCGGCCATAGCACGGAAATCAGTACGGTCAACGTCGAAGTAAGGGCCAAGGGCCAGGAGACGGAGTTGTCTAGGGAGATTCAGAGTGATTAGATATCCTCGGGAGACAAGACGGGAAATGGAAGGGGTTGGCCAGGTCTCCAGTCTTCAACAATCTAATACATCAACATGAGCAGAGATAGGCGACATCTGATGAATAGCGATGCTATGTTTGATAATGTCTACAAGCATATGGTCGCAGAAAGTTGAAGACGCACTCTGTGCAACACGTCTATATCAAGGTAATCACGACTTCAGGTCGGTATGTACATTGTATGTAGCGTGCATGTAACCCACCCAATACCCTCAGCGCTCGTTGCGGTTCCTGACCACAGATGTTGCACATATATGCGTGTTTCGGTCTGTTGAAGCCTTCGGGCTGTACCTAACCCGACCTTGCCTTCCAAGATTCTCCTCTGCCACCTCTGGGCCATCTGTCTGACATGAAACCTATGTTTGTACGATCCTCTCTGGTGCTTTATGTTCAGTCCGGCACTGGTGCAGGTCGTTCCTTTAGCGTGGTCAAAAGCTCAATTGCCTTGCAGTACCGTCCCAGGAGTTTCTCACCGAATCAATAATGATTCGGTAGGCGCACCTGGTCCAAGGCTTATAACCAAGTTCTCTCGGAAATTCAGAAGACAGTAATTTGATCAACTCCGCTCCAAATGCCCTCGATCTCCTTGCTCCTTTCCTTGTGCTCAATAACTGTATACCTGGTTCCTGTGATCCTGGCGACTGCAGCAGATAATAGTCATTTTCCCTTCCCGCATGCAGATCGGAACATGTAGCATGTGTGCACTCGTCAGGGAACTTGCGCATTACTGCAACCCTTTGATTGATCACAGAGCTGCCTTTCCCCGAGACTCGAATGGCAGGATCAATACCAGAAGGCCAGCCGCTATGAACAACGCACCGCTAGTATAGACAGGGGCTGATGTCTGCAGATTAGCAAACATGGCGATGATGGGCTGTGGTGGGCTACACGTCAGCGTTATATTCGACAAGAGCATTGGCGGATGCCCTAGCTATTTGGGTTTCCCTGGGCCGTGTCACCGTTAATGACTCCGGTAGTAGCGCACTTACCGCCATGATACCAAAGATACGGTTGCATGTCGCCGTCAACGCGTTGCCCGTGCCCCGCTGGGGAGTTGGGAATAGTTCTGGTGTGTAGCCATAGAGTACAGAGTACATTATGTTGCTGGTGAAGTTCCACACGCAGTTCCACGCGAGCAAAGTGTTCGAGGTGAGGGCCGTTGTGGTGCCATATAATAAGATACCAGTGACGATCGTGCTCAGGCTGAGAGCTCCCTTCCTCCCAAATCGAGGCATTTCGACCATAACACCTCCTAGTAGTGCACCCGGGATTCCTAATACCGCAATTATGAGACTGTTCCGGTAGGTCAAATACGTGGAACCGTCACCGAAATCCGCGCCCCGGGTTGCCTGTATGTATGGTAAGAAGGCGTTATAGAGCGGGTATGCTAGTCCGATGAATCCCCAGACTACCATGATGATTCCCGTGCTTAATGCCATCCTCCTCGTGGCGAACAGCGGCCGCACGTGGTTCATGTTGAGGTTTTCAAGGCGTCTTTTCACTGCGGTCACAGCGCTTGTCTGAGCAACGTAACCTTGGGGCTCGCAGGCCTTGAGGTCGGCAACGGTCAAGGAGCATTTCTCGATGCGTCCATTCCGCCGAGCGACCTCGTGCACGATGCGAACTGCCTCGTCATCAAAACCTTTCCCCATCAGGTACTTGGGGCTTTCAAATATGGTAAAGCAGAGGAAGCGGACAAGGAACATGAGAAGTGTGAGGCCCCCCATAGTGATAACGAAATACCTCCATCCCATATTCTCGGAACGGGTACATGTCTCATCTTGCTGGCAGGTGAGGTTGCCCAAGAGCGGCCAAGCGATAAGCGTTGCTATTACTTGGGCAAGGGCCCAGTCAATACTGAGGACCGTGAGTAGATATTGATGGCTTGCAGGCAGGAATTCAAGGAAGATGGCGCTGTCGACGGGAAGGTTGCCTCCGACACCAAAGCTCCAGAAAGCAGCGAAGACTCCGATGGATGCAAAGGTGGGTGATCCGGCAGCGATCATGCCCCAGACGGCCGCCGTTCCAAGAGTGGCGTTGAACCCCAGCTTCCTCCCAAAGATATCACAGCCGAAGCCCCAGAATATTGCACCCCCGAGGAGGCCTATATTCTGAGCTAGGCTTAGAAGGGGCGGCCTGTCAGGGTGGAACTCGTTGGTGATAGGCGTCAAAATGAGCGAGGTCACAATGGGCCAAAGATTATCAGAAGCCCAGCCGAAGCCTACCACGGTGAAAAGCTGCCTACTGAGGTGTCAGTGACATCCTGATGGTGCGACCCTGAAAAGCCTTGATTCGGACCATTGGTACCATCCCATCCCGATGTCTTGAATCTGGAATGATGGTCAGTCTCGTTCCAAGGCAAGACGAGTTTCAGACACGGATCGCAACATGCAGCTCGGTTTAGAACTCTGGCCTTCGCCTCATACACCGGATCGATCTCGCCGTTGGGGATGATGGCGGCATCATTCATGCCGACTGCCATATCTGCCTCTGTGCTGTCGTATGGAAGCCCCGACTCCTGATAAGGTATATCTGCTGCTTCCGAGGTAGCGATCTTGTTGTCCATGACGGCGCGAGTACCATCGGAAGCCATTATAGCTAGTCGCAGGGCAAGAGAGAAGCCAGACCTGGAAAATAGAATGCAAATCAGGGGGAACATGCAGCCGCTGGAGTACTGAAAGACACAGGAAGACACTACAGACAGAGCCTGGTAAACCGGGAAGCCACACCTGTTGGCTATGTATACCTGGGTGCAGGCTGTCAGGAGCGAGGAGCGTCTCTTCAAGATCGGTTATGATCTTCAACACGCCGTCGTCCTCGACCATCCGTTTGGGCCTGTCAATGCCTGCAAAGGAGAAGCCCGGTCACATTAGCGCGGCAAGTCGGGCAGGTCGTATTCCCCCGTACTTCTCTGCCTGAGACAACACCCGGAACGGTGGGTGCGTGTTGGTGATTAGCTCTTTCTGTCAGGGCGTATCTTAGCGTGCATGTTTTCGTCTTTTCTATCTTTTCAATGAGACACTATAATCACGCAATCGAGACTGGACACAAATCAAACTGTCGTGGCTGAATACCCTAGGGTAAGTTTGCTCCAAGTGTAACAGCCTGACACGCCTGACAACCTCTCGTCCCATGCACTCCGTACACTCACATGACAGCGTAGTTTCCGAATTCTCGCACGAAATGGAATGTGTCATAATCATCGGATGATGGGTGATGAATGTCTACGTGTTCTATCGGCCTTGTGGCCTAAGACAATCTACCCCGGTGTCTCTTTCCTCTGAACCAGAACCCGCGTCCAGACATCAGCCCACATGTTGTCCTACCCAAAACCCTATAAAACCTGGGTATACATGTATACCCTCCGCAAGTGGGGTCAAGGAAAGGATCCCCAACTACATGTAGTAACCAGGTATTCGGTAGAACAATTCTTACCTATATTGCTGTTTCTTGTAGAAAGACCCTCTAGCGTATTCATGTAATGGTCTTGCTTCTTTGACGTGAATTCAGGAAAAACGCAGATCGAACGTCCTTGGTGAACATGTCTTAGAGTAAGGTGTTGACATCTGGATGGTCTCTCGACCAGCAGTAATCAGCATCGAGCAGTGGTACACGTCCAAGATTTTTGTGGCGTGAGCAATTGAATATCAAGCCGAATGCGTGTGCTCGCACTGTTCGGACTGTATTATACCTACAGTATGTACTTTAACACGGACGGCTGTCAACTCGATAACTTATAAGTAGGACAGATGCACGTGTTACATCTGGATCAAATGGTTAGAGGAAGCTTCCCCGCTACAATCCCAATACTATCTCCTGGGTATGTACTTCGAAGTATCTTAGAAGAATCGTGGGCAATCTCCTGCATATCTTGCCACACCACCAGAATCGTCAGGGGATTGCCATTGCGCCAACCATGCTCACTTCAATTTATGCCACCATCGACTTAGGTACAGTACATGTAAATAGGCTGGTGAGCTGGTAAAGCAGTTGTTGAAAGAGGGGCACCCAGGGCATGGGCATGACCATAACGTGACAGCCACATGTGCATGTCTCCCGGTGCACCCGATCACCATCTGCCCCGCACTGATTACCCAGGTAAACCTTGGAACTACTGAAGAGTGTGCTACACAGCCGATGATCGGGAGTGAGTTCTACCGGGCACTAATTGAACACGACCTTATCACAGTGAAGTTCCTGTCCTTGGTATACTAATATCAGCTGGCTCCGGTCGGGGACTCTGCTAGGGGCGGGGCCCCAGGTAGTGTACATCCGTCGAGTGTCAAGTGGTATTAGTCCTCTTGCGACTTGAGCATGGTCCACAGATTGGCTCCCATCTGGAATTTCTGATACGAATCAATCCCTTGCTTTCACGTTGTTTCTGGATCAGTTATCGTGTTTTATGCCAAGACTTGTTTCATTTTTCATACAACCAATGTGATATCGATGGGTTCTTGATGCCATTCACGTGTCACCTTGGCTGATGATGTTTGGATACGGCAGTCTACATGGTATGTACTTACGGAGCACATACTCTCATGGGCGAGCATAGCTTAGTACGAATCAATTGATAAACCAGCACACAAATGGTAGATGACTGACATTACTGATGTTGGTACGAAGGGCACAGGTGTTCAAGTACAGCCGGGGAGCACTTGGACTGCCCGGAGGCACATGTTCATCCCTCTGTCACAGCACTGCACAAAGAAATACATATCAAGGAAAGTATATCATGTAGCACGTAACTTGAAGCCTGAAAATGCTCGGCACGCAACTTCACAATCCGTCTAAAGATATAGTTTCTCACAGCCAAGGCATCCCTGAACTAGACCATATATCTCTGCCTTACCATACGGCCGCTCTTCCCTTCCAGGTGCCGTAGATCCGGAGATCTAGTGCCATTCGGTGGGACCGAAGAAGGACCCGTCGTCAGGAAGAACCTTCGTGACCGCAGACGCCTCCGCGTCAAGATTATTGAATGGAACAGTATTGCCCCACCAGTCCGGGAATGCCGCACCGCTGAGGCCGAGAGCCAGAGCAGAGACGACGATACAGAACGCAGTACCAATATCGAGAGCACCGGACAAGACATAATTGTAACGAGCTATGAGGCCAGTCAGCTGAAAGATCAATATTTGGAAGATTGAGGATGCAGTAAGACCGCGAGGTTACTTACTCCACCAATCGAAATATGCCCTGCGAATGAAGTAGTTGAAGATGAGCCCAACAATAACCCACTGTCCCAGGTACCAGGCGGTACCTGGTGGGATCATACCAGCAGCACCGAATATTGCAGGGAAAAAGATATATCGCAGGATGCTGCGAGGATATCTCTTAGCAACAAAGTACTGTATCGTAGGCAGAGCAGCGCCAATGAGCCAGAACCAGTTGGTCCAGGCATAGAGAGCACCAGGGCTGAACATGCGCTTAGGGCCGACAACGCCCCAGATGACGGACGCACTATAGAAGGTCTTGGCCCCAGGGCAGGTCAGTCCTTGAGCTTGTTCCGTAGTGCATACGCCCTCGAGGTTACCCCTCAAGAAATTGTAGGTGGCGATCTGAACGATGGACAGCCAAACGACGGCAAACAACTGGCAGGAAAACATGGTCCTGGGGGGTATTTTCATATAGTGGCCGATCTTCATATCGGAGACGTATTGCAGACCGTTATACGCCATCATGTACCCCCATGATTTGAAGAGCATCATAGCGATCGGCTTGCCCGGCTGCATATACCCGATAATAAGCTCAGTGATAACATTCAACCCGGTCTGTTGATTGGTGATAGCTTGGATCACGCCCACGGGAAGGATAAGTATCATTCCGATGAGGACGCAGACAATATACGCCCACCAGGCAAGATGGGTCAACCAGTGCTGGGATGCGATCATGCCGAAGGCAAAGCTGATGGCAAAGACGGTGGCAAACCAATACTCTGGTGCCTCGCGGTACCTGCGCATGAGCTTCAGATGGATATCTGCCTCTTCGTAGGTGGCCGCCCGCGCGCGGTTCCACACGTCCTTTCCGTAGAACAGAGCGACGTGTACAACGGTTGATATTAGCGCTGCGAAGGACATGCCGTAGGTAAGGGAAAAGGCCGCCCCCAGCATAAGGGGCGAGTACTCCTCATACGCAGTCTGGTTGAACGTGAAATCGGGGGTTAGGACGCGACTAGTATTGTACGAGTTGCCGAAGTGGTCGAAATTCCCATTATAGGAGAGGGGAAGATATTTGTAAAAGTCGGGACCAGCATATGCTAGGCCGATAGAGCCGAGCATCATAATAAGGATACCGATTCCCACGTTGAAGATGGCGAAGGCAGGAGTTTGCAAGGGAGAGTATAAGAAGCCGGATATGACAGCCCAGTCAAAGCTGATTGGGATCAGACCAATACCTGTCTGACCGCCCAGCAGTTGGTTGACGAGCACATTGTTAGGTGCGATCCAGGTAGCGAATGTAAAGATCTGCAGGAATTGTGCTATGACCTGGGGGATCCACTCGTAACAGAAGGTACCAGCAGCAACAATCAGGAAGAACTTGTAGCGACCGACCCTCCAGCCATTGGCAGGATGCAGATCGCCATGACCGTGGTCATGGAGAGTGTTCATAACAGTGGTGAAGATGAGGGTTGCCGGCCAGACCATCGCAGCCGGCCAGACCAGGAACCTCCTCATGACGCCGGCGAGCCCGAATCCCATGGCCTGGGTAGAAAGGATGAGTAGGATCTGGAAGCCCCAGCCAAAGTGTTGCTTGTAGAAGACCTCCTGTGCGAGCAAGATGTCAAGAGCGTATGAGAGCGCTGAGCCCGCGGCCGTCATGATGACGATGATGGTGTGCTCCTTCATGTTGAAGGGAGCCTCCGGGTTGAACTCGAAGTCCTTTCCAAAGAGGCGGAACCTCCAGTTTGGCATAGTGGCATGCCAACCCTTTCCCATTGGATACGCGATCAACTGCACAACGACTGGCTGGATTTGAACGGGCGACCGACGCAGAGACAACAGGACGTTGCATGAAGTAACCACGGTGCAGGTGACGAAGCCAATAACCCAAGCGCGGATGGTGTTGATAGGTATGTCTCGCTCGTCGGTGGGCTTCACCGAGGCACGCACTTCGGCGTAGGGTGAGTCGTCCTGTAGGAGCGAAGTCTCGACTACCGCCTCCTTTTCCGTGTCCCCATCGCGAAGAACCTATGAGCTGTCAGTACAGGACGAGACACCAATTGACTGGCGTGTATGTCTCCTGAAACAGGAGCTCACGGCCTACCTACCTCATCAGCAGCATCCAGCTTTTCGATGTCCATAAAAGGATCCCATTTGTGCAATTTCTTGAACTTTTTCAGGCCGGCCTCAGGATTGATGTCGATAGCCTCCACAGGAGTGGCGTCGGCTCCCGTGGCTTGGCCTTCGAACACAGGGTGGTTCGAGGCCTTGCGCCGGAATGAGAAACCCATATTATTCAGTAGTGCTCCCCTTATTGTGTTGTCCACGGTCAAAACACTTATCTCTCTTCGAACACGAAGATGAGCGCAGTCGGGGGAAGCAAACCGTCAGGTTGGGGAACTGCAACGGAAGGCAATAAGAGAAGTATTTCTACTCGGGAAGGCACTCTCGATATCATTTGGTCCCTTCCAGCTGCTTCAGAGTCCGCTCTGCTACATACGATATCTGAGTCCCTCCCCCCCACCCCGGGGTCGGGTCGCCCCCAAGACTTGGCTAGGGAGACCTATTGGTCAATCAATCGGAAGGAGATAGGCTAAAATGTTCGATTTCAGCCTGAATGAGACAAGTTGGAGGTTCGTTGATAGTGGCCGTGCCACGGACCTTCCTAGCAAGACTGTATTATTCGTGGGGTTTACACCATCCCCAGGCCGTCGAGGTCGGAGCGAAGGCTGATGGTAATACATATCCAAGATGGCCAGCCTCAAGATGCCATGGCCATTGAATGCCTTGTTCCCTCTCTAGGAAGGAGAGATCGAGTGTTGGTGTACCATACCTCCAGCTTACTGGCCATGTCAGCCGGGGTTTCACTTGGCCGGCCTTGGCTCAGCGTTAATCCCTTGGCCGTGGCATGTGGTTCTCTGTAAGGTACTTGAATACGGGCCAATCCCAGTGTTGGGATGAAGACTGGCTATCATGCATAGTGTTGATATTCCTTATCGTCTGTTGTCCAAGCCCAGGTGGAGGTGCTTGCTGGCCAGAGCGGTGAGTGAGCATGTATGAACATACCATACATATCGTTCACGGGTGCCAGTGTAGTAGTACCTGAGCATCGTCAACGGCCAAGTGGATGAGAGCTGCCTCCTATGCCACCACCAGGCGGCGCGACTTGGGGAGCTTGGAAGAGCCAGTAAAGAGGAAGGACACGTGAAACGTAGGATAAGACTCGGAAGCCAGCATCTTCTCGATTACGTGTAGGCATGTTATGCTATGGCCCATTCCTTGTCGTCCCCGTCATCAAGCCGCGGATTGATGACCTTCTAGAACCTGCCAGACTCGGCCCGAGGTGGAAGTGGCCCTAATACGCTTGGCAGACTGCATGTGTATGTAAGTACAGTAGCAAAGATGGTAAAGGCAAATGAGAGCTGATCGGTTCAAGTGTGAACGTTGCAACATCTGGACTTGGGACATCTGGAGTCTGCAGGTGGAGCCGGTCTCCACCACACGTGATAGAGATGCAGGTTCCACTGAAAGGATGCGTTCGACACTGAAAAATAAGGTTATTTCGACCTCAAACCTACTGCCTGCAGTGACGGCAACAAAGAAGATCGAATTGGTTAGACTGGACTGCAAGCCGAACCTCGCACTCTACTGTGTATGCCATTGATTTGGCCGGAATGGCCCCAGCCCCCTCCCTCCTTGCGCTGGCAACCTTCTCTTTCCAGCGTCTCAATAACATGGATATTTTCCCGAGATCCCTATATATGGCCCGAATAAGTACAGGATTGCTTGTTTCCATTGGCGCCTGGCACCTGCCCGCTCGTGGAGGTTGCGTGGCAGCTGGCAGGGGCTTTGAAACATAGGAACTTGATGTAAGGGGGTCCCATGTCTTCTGAAGGTGCAGTCTCAAGTCTGCATGTGGAATACAATGAAGTCATCGCTACACAGACAGCCCTGGAGGCCATGTATCATCACTCAGGGGCTGCTTGCTATTGGTACCCCGGTACCCCGTGGGACGCTCTGACTGATGGATGTCTGATCACCCAGTCGCCCTGGCCAGGCCTGGTCGAAGTAGGTACATATGTACACGTGTACGTGTGCCTCGCGCTACGCGATGGCGATTCGTCGTACTACATATAACGGAGGGAGTCGCGGGATGGATGGGCACATATTGGGAGGTGAAACCGGAGAGGGGCTTGCCATCCGGTATGGACTCAGCGTCCTGAGCACCTTGCGGCCCGCAGGAGCTGACGCCAGGAGCCGATCCATGCGCAGATCACAGAACAATTCGGTTCAGAACTCCCGATCAGTTCCTCACATGTTACTGTACTTGTCCATGGATGTAGTACTACTGTTGACGGGTGGTTAGCGGGGTCGCGTGCGCGTAGTTATCATGGCGAACAAGCCTTGCGCAGGAACTGGACAATGAAGCAGGTTTCGAATGGGGTCGACAAGCTTACAAGGTGCCGCCATGCCGCAATCATTGACGAAAGAATCTCGATCAAGCGCACGAGAGGACAGATCGGGCAGCCTTGACCAGAATCAGGATCTTTGTAACTGACTCTGCCATGGAGCTTTCCCTGGCGCGATGACGCCGACTGACGTTGGATTATCAGCCTTAAGGAGCCTGGGATCTTGGAGGCCTGTACCGTTCTGTCCGTCGGCCGAGATATCTCTTTGTTACGAACTGCTTTCGTCCTGGGGTAGGCCTGCTTACTACTGTACACCTGGGCATGTCCGTACTCAGCTGTAGTGTAGTACGGCAACTTTCATACTCCAGGATACCTCCGAGATGAGGATACGGGAGGGAGGTATTTTTGGTAGACTCTCATATAAACAGGTGGATCTGCACCCGCGGGCTCCTCTAATTTCACGTATAGTATTTGTCTAAATAAAGCAGCGACCAACATCCACCGTGCTTCTTTCGGCGAGACCCTTTTCAGGTGCCAGGTGCCAGGTGCCAGTGCGGCGTGCCAGGTGCCCCCCTTCCCGGCCCCGCTTTCACTCTTCCTCCTCACCGCATAGTCAGCTTCAACAACAACAACAACATTACTTGACATCACGAGATTCGCTTTGCTCCCATATATGAATCTATTTCTGTATGATATTGGGGTTTCCCTCTTCATCTTCCAGCTTGTTGCCGTCAACGACTCTTGAGACTGGCACGGCTACTTGAAACTCCTTATCGTTGTAACTTGCCCCTCTCTCACCATTCACCATCACAATCACGACACTTCCCGTCAGACCGGCACCTTTTAGTACCCGTGGGCCCGGGCCCAACAGCTATATTGTCCCGTTCAGGCTATCTGAAAACACCGAACACGACGACTACCACCGTTGATGAACTGCATCTACCGGTAGGCACCTAGGTATTACACACCACACCACGCACCACGCACCACACACCACTTGTCGGCTTTACCAGGGAGTCACTGTGCCGTCAGTCACAGCACATAGCACAAGCTGCCGTCGACACGAGCCGTTCGATCTTGAGAAGCCGGCCAGACAACATTTTGGCCAGCACGGATCACGAGTCAGCCGGTTACTTCTTCGTGCTGCATGTACGATATCTGTCTGGTGTAGGTACAGTACAGTACTACCCTGTGTATCAGAATACGGCGACCAACCCTCTCCACCCCGCTGCATGCATGGGGACCAGGAGGACCCAGCCAGCAAGCCAGCAAGCCGACCAGCCAACCTAGCCAACCTGGAGACGACCTTTTTGAGGGACCGACCTCACGAGAACCTTGGTTTCGAGGTCGTCTTCACCGCTTGCAGGGGAGTCCCCATCTCGCCCCACGTGTCTACATAGTATGTGTTTGTGAGTGCAACAAAGAGGAGCCAGAGACGTACTCAAGCTACTGCATGGCCAATTGCCTGTCTGCCCGCCTGTCGACGAGAGAAGCCATCGACGAGCAACAAACAAGCAGTTGCATCCGGGTGGAGCACTGCATCTCGAGCTCCAAGAAAAGGTCGACATTCGCGAGATTCCAGACCGGTCCATCACCTCTACCTGCCAACCTGCCAACCTGCCAGGCCTGCCTACGTTGCCACCATAGCGGGCAAGATTGCGGCCACGTTCGGGCTCTATTCTGTAATCTCTCTCTGGGGAAATTGCAGTTTATTATTCAGATTACACTGCGCTATCCGTGGACACTCCTGCTGCTCCGCGTCTCTGTAACAGGCATCCGACACCCTCCACCCCGGCTGGATCCGTATAGCATAAACCTCTGTACCATATCCCTCCCCAATAAAAGAAATACGGGCGCCTCTGCATCATCACGGCCTCTTCATCCTTTCTTCACCACCACCTCTTCCTACTCACCTGTACATCCGAACTGTCCTGCTTATAGCTGCCCAGTCGCCGTTATCAAGTTGGCTACCTTTGATTCCATCTGCCAGGCACTACACACCGCCTCATTGGTCTCCCAAACGCATTGAGTTCCGTTGCGACCCCCTCGGTTCCCCGGAGCCCCATCTTTACCTGCGCTCCCCACACTGTGCCCCTGACCCAGGTATAAACCACAGCTCTCCCCCGTTGACACAACAGCAACGACGAGATCGAAACTCCCTCGTGCCCTGCCTCGTCCACCGGAGCGTTCCCAGAGAAACAGTACCGAATTGGGTATTAAAGAAAAAGAGAAGAAAAAGAAAGAAAAAAAGAACACAAACAAACACGACACCCAGCTTCCCAATGACAACTCCCAAAACCCACCACAGATCATATACGATCAACCTCAAGTTACACCCCTCAACGCCAGATCCTCCGCACACAGGCTTACCTGTAACGCTATACCCAAATAACCAACGACCGACCCTTCACAAAAGTCTCAAGTCCCACAAACCATCCAAGTCGACACCCAACGCAATGATGGCCCAAGTAACGCAAGCGTTCCCCAGTCTCCCCGGCGGGGCCATGGTCGCGGACAACCTACCACGACACAACCGTGAGCTCACGCTGCGAAGGTACATGCTGTTACAGGACGAACACGAGTTCATCCGCAGGCATATCGACGAGCTCTCAGCCACATCACCCTCCACCACCACCACCACCACCACCACAACAACAACAACAACAGGAAGCGGCGAGGCCTCCACCACCTCTCCCACACCTGTCGGCCCGACACGGCGGGGCGGCCCTGGATCCCTGCACCCAGGGCACGCGCGCAGCGACTCTGCGGCACGGCGGGCAAGCATGCCGCAGTACGACGCACCCCGGCCACGATTCCACCGACGGGCCGGTGGGGTGCGCGCCGCCGCCAGGGCGGAGACGATGGTCAACTCGGCGACGCTTGCCGAAGTGGTCAGCGAGGAGGCCAAGCTCGTCACCGTGAACGAGGGCATCAAGCGGGCGCTGACGGAGCTCCTGAACTGCGAGGCCGTGCGGACCGACCAGGCCTTCCGGAGCTTCTGCATGACGCGGTTGATGGAGACGGAGCAAGAGCTCCGGAGCGGGCGGAGGAGGCGTAGCTGCCCCATCGACTGAGCGACGGCGGGATGTATGATTGGCGGTGGTGGAGGGGGGCGTCTTGTTGTCGTCTCCCCCCCTTCTCTATCTCCCTTTTCTCCCTTTTTTTTTTTTTTTTTTTTTGTTTGTCTTGGGCGCATCTTTTGGGTCTTACAACACTTGTCAGCCGCGCGCTGTGGGCGTTCTTGGGTTGGGAAAAGATATTGTTGACCAGGGCGTTTTGCTTGCTGCTGATACCCTTTGTTAGCATTGAGGAGGACATGTCCGGAGCCATGGAGAATTGGCATATTGGGTCTGGAGCATCATAAAAAACGGCACAGAGCCGGGTCGGAGCACTAAAAGCATTGGAGGCGGTCGTTTCAGATGTTTGACAGGTCGTTTTCCAAGAGCGAAGTGGAACCCAGACGATATATTAGTATTTAGTAGTATCTAGTAGTACATAGGTGTTGAAGGGTAGGTAGAATTGCCATTTCATGCCTCTACTGTCTCTTGTCTTCCGCCTCACTTTGTGTACTTGGAACTGTTGGGAGCAGGGCGAGCGTGATGGCAGCAGGCAACACCAATCTCACTATGAAGCGTGTAAATCTTTAATAGAGTGTACTTGGATGCTTTGCTATATATGGACTCCAGTATCTAGTCAATCTCGCCCGGTATAGCAGAATGGACCAAACCAGTCATGATTGATCATGCTCACCAATATCCAGCTCGAAGAGTGGACCGAGTTAAAGCATAGGTCGAGTGACAGCATGTGGAAGTTGGGTTATATACCGACGTTCAGACGGTTCCAGCACATGCGACCATACCCAGTGGAAAATACGGGATCCCGTCCGCTCTCCCATAGTCAAGCCACTGAGGGCCGGATTAGTAGTTGGGTCGGTGACGACCAGCGAATACCCGGTGTTGCATGTTTTTGTTTTGTCTCTTTCATCCCCTTTTCTCTTTTTTCTTCTTCTTCCTCTTGTTTTGTCTTCGGTCGTTGGCCTCCGTCAGTACCTAAGTAGACACACCATACATGACCGTACAATGCTGAATCGCCCCTACTATCTTCAAAAACCCTGGGCTGTCCCAATGTCTTCCATGTTTTAGTGTCCGGAGTTTAGGGGCGGACCGTAACTTCAAGGGTGCCCCGATGCTTAACTTACCTAGGCAGTTACGTAAGTGCCCCTCTGCAGCTCTGCATCTCAGCCCGCGGCAACAACCTTGGAAAGTAAGCTCGTCGCGAAGCTTAATCAACCACCCACATTCATTGTTCAAGGCCCAAATCAAGGCTCGTTCGCCCTTCGTGACTCCAAAGGGTTATACGCACACACACCCATATTACAGACCTACATACACTCACTCACTTCTGCGATTGTGACTACGATCCCAAGTACGACGGCACGGCACGGCAGCGACAGCGACAGCGACAGCGATCGACATCATGTCCGTCCTCCTCGAGACCAGCGCCGGCGACATCGTGATCGACCTGCTGGTCGACTACGCCCCCAAGCTCTGCGAGAACTTCCTCAAGCTCTGCAAGGTCAAATACTACAACTTCGCTCCCGTCCATTCAGTACAGAAGAACTTTTCCTTCCAGACTGGCGATCCGCTCGGCCCTCTCTCCTCGCAGTCTGATGGTGGCTCCTCCATCTGGGGGCTGCTTACCTCCGACCCGGTGGACCGAACCTTCCCTGCCTTGTTCCACCCGAAACTCAAGCATCTCGAGCGCGGTACCGTCAGCATGGCCACCGTACCCAATCCAGCAGATGGTGGGGAGACTAGGTTAGCGGCCAGTCAGTTCGTCGTCACGCTGGGCGACGAGACGGACTATCTAGACGGAAAGGCCGCCATATTTGGAAAGGTTGTGGAGGGCTTTGACGTCCTTGAGAAGATAAACGACGCCATTGTTGACGAAAAAGGCCACCCGCTTGTCGACATTCGCATCAAACATACCGCCGTGCTCGACGATCCCTATCCCGACCCCGCAGGCCTACGCGAGCCGAGTAGCTCGCCCCCGCCGAGCAGTGCCCAACTCGCTACCATCCGAATAGCCGAGGGAGATGCCGAGAAGCTTGGTGAGGACCAGGATGAAGAAACTGTCGAGAAGGCAGAGAAGGCCCGACGCGAGAGGGAAGCTCGCGCCCAGGCCCTTACACTCGAGATGATGGGCGACCTGCCCTTTGCCGAGGTCAAGCCGCCCGAGAATGTCCTGTTCGTCTGCAAACTGAACCCAGTCACCGTCGACTCCGATCTCGAGCTCATCTTCAGCCGTTTTGGGAAGATCCTGTCCTGCGAGATCATCCGCGACGGCAAGACTGGCGACAGTCTGCAGTACGCCTTCATCGAGTTTGAAGACAAGGGCGCCTGTGAGGCTGCATACTTCAAGATGCAGGGTGTGTTGATTGACGACCGAAGAATACACGTCGACTTCTCCCAGAGTGTCAGCCGGCTGAGCGACATGTGGAGGGACCAGACAAACCAGAAGAGAAGGAAGCACACCTCGAATGGGAAAAGAGGCGGGTGGGGTGGTGTCGAAGATCTGGAAAAGTGGCGGAAATACAGGGACGAGGATGATGCCCCGGATCAAGGGGACCGCTACAACATGGTGCATGGTGAGGAAGAGATCAAGGATAGAGCGGCAAGGGAACAAGATCGCGCCGGGAGGAAGGTTCAAGAACGTGAGAGCCACTCACCGCCTCGGCGTCGGGACGGCGATCGAGACCATCGAAAGTACGATCGAAGTAGGAGCCCTCGTCGAGATCGCCATTCCGATATCAGACGGAACCGCGACCGCGACTATGATCGAAGAGGTCACCGAGAGCGAGATAGAGGCAGGGATCTCGACCACAGGAGGAGGTGAAGCTACGAAGCTCAGACGTAATACCAGTGATACCCATACCATTGTGTTTTTATCGTGGCAAGCTAAGCACCACTCAACCCAAGGGACTGGGGGGGGGGGGATTGTAGACTTCGATATTTGGGCCCCAGTTCCTGGAGTTCTGCACCCATAGCGAACTATTTGTGATGCCTCGTGTGAAGGCCTGACTCAACATGAAGTGGAAGGGCTATATGATACTAGATGGATTACATGAGCAGCAGCCGCTACCCGGCACCGACACTTCACAAGGAGAAAGAAGGCCGATGACCGGTACCTTGACTTAGGAGGATCACTACTTATACGGTTCTTACATGCCCCGATCCTCGCCGAGTGGTTGCTACGCTACGGCTCAATGACTGCGTCGAGTATGAAGGACATATCACAAGTACGACTTCTTGAAAATATGTTGCCCCGAATATATTGCTCCAGAGAACGTCGAACGAGAACAGCTTGCGCTTTGTGAGTTGTATTGTTGGTCGGAAAACGATAATCTGCATATCTAACAGACTTGCCTAGGTAGCAATTGCCATCGTCCCGCAACTGGTGAGCGCTTCAGGCAAGACTGCATCATATTAGTATGGCTAAGCATTGCAACCCATGGAGTAGTGGGCTTTACTTGTCGTCTATGAGTACAGTTGCTCGCCGCGCCCAGGCAGTGGAGTGGCCATGTTGGTGCTTTTCGCTGGTACACAGCGGCACCACGGGGCCCCAAGCAGACGCATGTTCCAACTTCTGATTGTGTGAGCTGCGGAGCCCATAAAAGGGTAGTCAACGACCACAAGGGGTGAGACAGACACTCTGGTCCCGCCACAGATTTTGCCAGAAAGTTCTGATATACGGCTCAGGTTTCACTACGAAAAGATGTATCAGACTTTGCAAGTCGTTGGGCTCATCACTTGTTATATGGTCGCTGTGCTCGACTCTTCATTGCATATTGATCGGAGTGGGTGGCTTCGACGGTCCTGATATCCATACTGCGCCGCCTTCCTATCGCATGTTGCATTTGCATTGGACCATGCTGACAGGGAAGCCCGGATCAAAGAGCAAGCCATCTTTGGGAAGAGCAGGCTACTAGGTACTTGGCGACCAAATGACTTGGGTCCAGGGTGGTGGTCACAGCTGGGCTGCTTGGGGACCTGCAACTTGTCCAATATTCAGAGTGGTGAGACCATCTGAGTGCCGATTGCGATGAGACAGCCGTCGCTTTACATCTCCACGATCGCATGTACGAGAAGGCACTGAGACCAATGGAAAGCCCGAGGTCCTGCATGAGACAATGGGCTGAGGCTATGCAATACTTTCAAGTCAGCCTCGCTCACCGGTCAAGCGAAACAGCTGGGCGTAGTTCCTCCTGGCGCCGGGCTGCGGGGCGACTCGACGATCTCAGGGCGTGGCTGTTTGGGACTACAGCCGCGCCCAAACCAAACGGCGATCCCCTGCCCTTTGGATCTCGTACCTGGATTTCCAGTCGCAGATGATATTCAACAGGTGACCGCAGTGCTCCGCGAAATCATGGAAATAAAAGTCTCGCTCGGCTGCGGGATCTGAGGAGAGTCGCTCAATCTTGCTGCTACACATGTAGCTGCATGTCTCATGAGGAGCACGCCGCCGGGTCCCTCCAGTTGTCTTCCAGTTGAGATCAGACGCGATCCACCGGTGACAGCCTTACTCATCGGATATATGCTTGTTTATCTTGTCGAAGGGCCTGTCATTATTTGAGACAGAGCCCAAAGGTTTTTCAGGAGAATTAGGTGTGGCGCCTGCGGTGACTCTCATCTTGCACACCCTGTGTCGCAGACAGACACACTTCAACACTCGCTACACCCAGTCTACTGCCCACTGGAGCATACATGGATTCCGAATCCGTGTTTGCATTGCTCATATGGTAAAGCGGCTGATTGGGCCTCCATGCAAACGAAAGGCGGCGCCAACCGTATGTCTTCGCCACAACACCAAACGCCTTAGACGATACCACTTTCCAGCCTCCAGTCTACGCCCAAGTCAGCTTGAAGTATTTTACTAAAATTGGGCGATGAGCGAACCTTGCAACATGTAACTATCGTGTTCACGTCGTCCTGAGACATCTACACTCCCAGTCCTGATCTCCTGTGGGCGAGCCTGATTGCCCAGAGTCTGGTCGTCCCGAAGATGCACAGTTGCACAAGCTCCGTTGTCCACAGGCCACCGATAAGGTCGGTTACCGTTTCCATTCCAGGATAACACTTGCAACACATTGCGGAAAGGCCTCGTCATGGCCATATACCTGCAGTACCTACCAAATCTCAGCGTGGGGGTTTGGGGCCGTGTGCATTCTGTGGTCCTGATGGTCAGCCTCTGGTCCGCTGTCAAATGACGGCTCGCCCCTTCATCATGACATGTCAGATTTGACCACCAGACTGCTGCTTCGAGAAACGACCAGGCTGGAGCTGTGTGGCCCGCACTTTCAGACCCTTTGACTGCTGCCCAGGATGTGGAGGGTTGCATCCGCCTTGCGACTTCCAGCCAACTGCCGCGATGAGCTGTCATATTTCTCACCAGCTAGGCAACGTGCCTTGCTTTGCGGGCAATCCTGACTGGTATTGGCCACCTCAGAGCTCGACCTCGGAGCCGCAGATCTTGAGGGTCCCATATTCTATGACACCGTATCGTCCCACGACGGCCCTCAACCTCGACATTCGTACCATTGCGTGCGGAATGGTTGCTCTGCAGTAACAACTGAATCCTCGAAGTTCACCTACGTCACACTGCCGCCTGGTCGGTCCTTTGTCTCGCACCACACGTTGCAGGCTTATATCGTGTACGATGCAGCACTACTCTGCAATCAACCTCAGGGCTCCTCTTAGACACATCCGACAACCTGAAATTTACCTGCGGGTTCACTCGACTTCATGCTCTGTATGCACGGTGGAAGAAGGTCACCGCATATACTAGGCAGCTGGTTTGTGTCCGACGAATCTCAAGAGGTATTCAATGAGACTCGGAATGACGTCTTCCTGGACATGGGTAACAGAAGCAATTGGACGTGATGCCGAAGGGCGTTCAGCCAGAGCTCGAGGTATCCTCCACTTCATTTGGCCAGATTTGGGGGTGTTGTTTTACAAACGAAACTTCAGGGGTCAACGGTGTCAACGGTCTCCCAGGGTGTTTACATATATTGCATCATCCGTCCCGGCTCGGTGATACGAGAACTGTAGCAAGGCGATTGAGAAAAGGAGCATCAAAAGCCCGCGAATCGACAACAAGTGCGACCGTCTCGTGACACGGAACGCAACCTTCGATGGTGCGGGCTTCTGAGAATAGTCAGAATCATCTCTCTATGAGTGCAACCTCCAGCTCGAAGGACGTCTTGTTGTTCACCCAATGCGTTCTCGAGCTGGGTGCACTCATGACATAGAGTGGACAAAGGCGGCGTTGGCCGTACGCCGCCCACCAATATCGGATAGACCAGGGGCTGCAGCCGCCGCCCTGCAAGTCATTTCCCAGTTCCCTATGGCACGACTACAGTGTAATCGAGGTATATACCTGCGGCGTTGTAACCCCAACAGCAAGAGATTTGAAGAGGCAGTCTCAGGCCTTCTCAGGCCTTTGCGACTTTGGGGATAGCCACTCCTGCCTGGTTCCCCCATACTGTATTATGACGGTCGGGCTAGGCCAGGCCAGGCAAGGGGGTTGTGGGCTTCCAGGGTAGGAAATGAAGCATCGTGCCAGGATAGTTGACGCTACACAGATTGGATGCCCACATATCGTGGGTGGCTGATGACAGGTGGTGTACCTCATGCAGCTACGCGTCCAGTACTACGGGGAAGAAATACTCCGCCCCACCCCGCTGGCTCCCCCCCTTCACCAAGGTCAAATGCCCTTCTCGTCGCTCTGCTTCTGCTGCAGCTCTCTAGACTTCCGATATTATATTGGAACTCCCGTCGATGGTGGCCCTTGGTCAGCATCGGGGGTCTAGAAAGACTCATATACTCTGAGAGAGGGTTTCAGCGATCACCACAGTAGCTTACGGTGCGAGCTGAGCCAGAATAGCCGGGGTTGCCAGGGTCATATGCACGCCCATGCCCCCTCGATACGAGTTCCAATGCAGGTCCCCCCAGCTCCTGGGCTGACGTGCTGTTTTTGGCGTTTTTTACCAAGCCGATAGGCCGTCTTGGTGCTAGACTGCTAGCCGCTTGTCGTCCCTCAACCCCTGATTACCGCGGCGCGCACACCAGCTTTGACAGCTTGCGTCCCGGGCCGTTGGGGCCATTCCTCATCGGTGCTGGATCGAGGTTCCCGAATCTGGTTGCGATGGAACCCTGATCGTCACCCAGAGATCCAGCCGGCCCTCATCTGCTCGTCTATCTCTGTCACCCTTGTGGGGGGGCCTGTCACCCCTAGGCGAGGTCCGGGGATATTCGAACCCCAAGTCATCTCCCTCCGATCGCTCAGGGGTGTCTGGCCTAGGCCGAGCCTTGTTCGGGCCCCGGCCCTGACAGTAGGTACCTGCCTGCGGGCGAGTCCAGCCGCAGTGTTTCCAGTATTCGCGGAGCGTTTCCGGGCCTCCTGGCGGCTGCAGAAACGTTCGTATCGGCTTCACTTGAGCTGAGAGGCCCAGCTGCGAGGCTAGAAAAGGGACGAAGCAACATCAGGAGCGCAGATATGGGCTCCTGATGCAGCCCCCATCAGATTCTCCTGGTCTAGCGGTCTGTCATCGAGCAATCTGCCACATCATCAAGGCTACTGTGCGGGTCGGCAAAGCAGGACGACGAGACCCTGGACACCTCGGGCCTGCAATATAACGCCCAATCGACGGGACGGATCGCTCACATTAAATCGAAGATTCTCACGATTACATCTCTGATTTGATCTCCGGCACGCTGCCGTAGACCAGGGCCAGGATCATGACCAGGCCATGTGATTAGCCTGCCTTGCATATGCAGCCAAGGTGGCGGGCGACGTAATTGCAAAATTTTCCATCTTCTTATTTTTCTTCCACTTTGCACCAGAACCCTGCGTGACTGATGATATTCTCACCGAGCCTGCGTTACGCTCCAGCTGCAATTGTGCTGGCTGAGGACCTCGGGAGTCTCCCGACCCGACCACACCTCTCCAGCATACGGGCAGATATGCGAATATGCCATGCTCATTACCGCTTCAGAGGTGCATCGGACGTTTCCCTTCAACCATGCAACAGGCAAACAACGCGATACCTGCTTTTGATGGCATGTCTGATGCCGAACTTAGAATCATATGTGCCTCCGGGTTCCCCACCCTAGACCTCGTGGCATCGGAGTCTGACGGAGGTCTCATCCCTTGATGGCAAGGGTTGTGATGGCTCTCGCCTTCTCTGCATCCGTCTTCCATTAGCCCTGAGGATCTGCCGCCGGGGAACTTTCCGAGGCTACACCAATGGCTTCGTATGCAGGTGTGCTTGGTCTAATGTACAGTACAGATAGCTGTGCATCTTGGCGACTTCCACCCTTCCCTTCGCTTTGGAAATTTCCGATTGTCATCTTGTTTCGTTCGATGGTGCGTGACACACACCACTGCACACCACAGCCATCGAGGCAGCCTATCGTGCCTATCAACACGTGTGTGCTACCCTGCGGGAGATGCCTGCAGATCGGTGGACAATTCGTTTGCAAGACATGCCACATCTCCTCCGTGAGCATCGTACCTCCTCCGAGATCTTGTTGGGGGACGGTGGGGGGAGGGGGGGGGGGGTTTGAAGAGCACGTTCAAGTCCATTGACGGCGTACCCAAGGGTCGCTCAACGAGAAATTGAGGCAATCCGTGCCGAGCAAATCTCCTCTTGGCCCGTTTGGAACTTTGAGGCTCATGGCAAACATCTCTGGTGTTCTTGTGCACTGTTGCTTCTGCCGCATTCAAGTCGTCACACCTGACAAGTTTGCTGTGTATGTGCTGGAAGAGCTCAAGCCAGCGGCAGCTTGCTGTGCTCCGATCGACCATATCTGGCTGGCCAGTGACCCAAATGTCTGACGCCTAGATCGCTTACAGAAGTATCAAACGGCGGCGGAAATCTCGGAGCCGTTGCATTTCCTCTTCTGCCCAACCCCCATTACCACACAAACACTTGACTTGACCATGCTGGCGTTGTCTTTCTTCCCTGCACCGGCGGCTGCTGCACGTTCTCCTGGCCCAATAGGAAAATAGGGGTTCATGCAGGCGGACTCCTTCGACCTTACCATCCTATTCGGGGGTTTGTTCTACCTCTCGCCTACGACGCTGGCGTGGATGGGGGATTGACCCGGTTGCAACGCTTACTTTTGAGTGGGCTGTTGACGTATACGCACCAGGCGCGCGCGCATCATGCAGCTTGATCGGGGCTTGCCCATGGAATTGTTTCCTAATTGTCAGAGGACTTCCTCGAGCGCCCTGTCTCCTGTACCTGGCAAGTCAGAGGGCTAGCATCACAGTGCCCGACAGACCCTTGCGATATGTCTCTTCTGTCAACCTGCAATTCGTCAATCCGAGAAAGGGCTGCTCTGAAACACAGGCCAAATCGTCAACCTGGAGAGGAAGAGCCCCTCCCCCACCCCCCGTTCCCCGGTGACGCCTGTCTTACTTTCTCACGGAGGACGGCCGGGAGTTGCTTACGGTGAAGTGTGTGTGGGGGGAGGGGAGGGGGGGTTGGAAATCAGGCAACGCAGTCCAGTAACTGATGGCTCTATTGATTGGAATTATTCAGTATGCCGCACGACCGGCTGGTCAAGATCTTCTACATACCACTCGCCCGTTCGCCTCTAGGCCCCAACCTCGTCCTGGAATTATCTATCTCTGGAAGCCGTTGTGCGCTAGCCAGGCTGACAGCCCCGTGCCTTTCGTTGCTGAAGAATAGTCGGCATAGTCTGCGTCATATGTCTCTGTAACGATTCAGTTCGGCATATTCTTATTGATGTACCAAAGGGATAGCTGTCCTTCAGCATATTATCCTGCAGCAATGTCCAGCCTTGGTCTAAATACGGTGAGGATGGCCAGGTGAGGGAGAGAGGAAAGGAGAGGACGGGGCGCTACGTACCGCAAGCGTTATGTCTCTCTTCGTTCGCATCCGTGTGTACATATACACACGGTCGATGAGAAAATCTGCATGGGGGAGGCGAAACACAACAACTTGCGAAGGAAGCCACGCGACTGTACGGATCTTGACGCTTCCCTTCCGCAGTCAGAACCTTACTCTTACGGATCCACGCTGACCACAGCTTAACTAAACCCTCGTCTTCACCTGCGCACTACACCCCGGTCTTCCCTGAGCTGCTAGTCACCTTGGCTCGAGAGGTCTACTATGAGGACTTTCTTCAGAAGATTTCCCCGCCGCTCCTCCCCAGCCCATACAAGGCGGGATTGGCGGAGCCCTCCTTGGAGGAGGTACATGAAGGCCTCGTGGAGCCACAGTGCTCTATTTCTTGGACTCGTAAAGCCAGGTCGCCGGTCTCAGCGCCTTCCTTTCTGAAGACGCTTCTATTGGCTCTTTGTTGGCGAGAATCTTCTCCGCCGAAGATGGGTTTAAGACGAGGTTACGCCTCAATACTTTCCATTATTCTCTGCCAGACTTCCACTGCTTGTCAAAACCCAATGTAGCATGGCTGCTCCCCCACCGTCCGTTTGGCATTGACCTGTCCATCCGTCTCCGGCTGGACCTTTTCGGTTTTCGATGCTGCTCCGGTACATCACCTCCTTGTACCTCCATACCGCCAGCTCTAGGTACAAGGGTAATCTGCAACCGCAGCGTCAGGGCTGGCCAGCATATCACAGGCCACACTGCCGTTCACCCTTGCTCTGTGCTGCAAGCTGCAGCCACCCGTTGGAGATATACTGATTGAGGACCTCATGAGAGAGAACTTAGCCCGCGACGAAAGCTTCGACGACCAAAGGCTTGACAGTGACATGCGCTGTGCTCCCTCTGTTCAGTTCCACGTTGACTTTCCGGCACGTATCACATATCGACTGCATCTGACGGGCGTAAAGCAGTGAGGGTCAGAAGCCGGCTGTTGGATGTGTCTCTGTATGTATGCATGTATGTATGTATGTATGTATGTATGCATCCTTCATTCTGGTTCCTGTCTTTTATTCAGGGCCTTGCCCGTTCGTTCGTCTCATTTGCCTGGCCAAGCGTCCCCAGACTGGCAGTATCTACCAAGAACTCAAACGAAAGTGGAAAATTCCCGAGAAGGGGCGGATCTGCTCACTTGTACGGTGCTTATAACATTCTACTTCTTCCAACTTTTCTTCAACGTCTCTCTTTCCGCATCGCCATCTCTCTCCTGCATCATCATCTTCTTCCACCTTCCTTCTCCTCCTCCTCCAGGGTTGGCCCTTGTGATCAGCTCCGAAGAAGCACGAACGCTCTATGACCTTGCATGCCCTGACTGAGGCCCCCCTCATACAAGCCGGTCTGGCAAGACAGTACCTTGTCAAAGCCCGAAGATATTAGGCAACCAACAGACTCGGGACAGTAGCCCCTGGCAGACACCAACGAGAGACCACTGGCATATCCCAATCAAGTTTGCGCTGGGGTCGACTCACAAGGACAACAGTACGGCAGCCACTACGCTGTATATCAGCAGAATCGGACCAGGTTTCTCCCTATACGCCGTAAACATCGCGCTTCACGCAATCTACCTGTTGCGCCTGAGGTTGACTCCGTGTATTCAGCGCCTTGTTGTATCAGCCGGGGCGTTGTTGTCTTTGCCAATCTTTTCCTAGAAAGAACCTCTGGAGACACAGAGCTGTACCATCGAATCAGCCCAGCCAGCCAGCCAGCCAGCCAGCCAGCCAGCGAGTCTGTCGGTCTGTCGGTCAGTCAGTCCAGTCAGTCTAGTCAGTCAGTCAGTCCAGACGAGTAGCAACAAACACGTGCCGAATGCACCGACCCTGCCGTCAGCTGGTTTCAAGCATTGGACTGCATGACGATCGGCTCCGATTTGGGCCTTGCGCAGTCCGTTTCCGCTATCTGATCTGACCTGTCTCGTTTCGCCTCGATAACCCTGCTCACATCACAGCTGGCCGTACACCTGCCCACCTGCCCACCTACCATCTTGGCCTACTCGTACTAGGCCCTGGCTCTTCTTGGTCAACCTGGACGGTGGTCTGCGTCTGGCATCCCCTTGCGCTGTCGACCTCGCTTTCGCCTGCCCTCTTCTACATATCTCCCTGGATACCGGAGGCCACTCACAGCACCTCGAACCAGCCAAGCCAGCCAGTCGGTCCTGTCTTTCAACCATCGTTTGACTTGGCTCAACTGACGCGTTCTTCCAACAAGTAGACAGCAAGTGTTACCAGAGCTTTACGTCTCGGGGTCCACCAACTTCACTCCTTTGCATCCAGTTAGACGCACTCACTTGGTGGAAGGGCAAACCTGTATAATACCATGGTCTCCCGGGCATACTATCCTCCCCCACATCCTCACCCACACGAGGGTGCGAGGTATCTATCCAGCCGCTCGTGCGCCGCCCCGTATTACTCCTACCCGGAGCGACGCTACCAGCTTCCTTCTCACGACGCCCGTACCATAACAATGTCGGACCCTCAGACTGAGGAGACAACGCCACCGCGGAAACGCATCGCTGTTGCTGTAAGCCCTGGGCCCCTTCTCACCGATACATTGTTCCCCCTTCTTCTCTGCCCGATCCGACAGCTTGCCTGGCTTCTCTGCCACACTTCAGCTGGATACCACGGGGCTCCCATCCCCAGGGTGAGCTGCTTCCTATGGACCGTTGGACTCTGTAAGGAAGCAAAGCCACAAACAGACATAAATTCAGCACAGTCCGAAGAAACAATACAGTAACGTGACATACTGACAGTATCCTGATAGTGTGGGCGATGCCGCAAACGTAAGATTCGTTGCAGCGGAGATCCAGGTGGTGGGGCGCCCTGCATCAACTGCAAGAACGCCGGCGTCGATCAATGCTTGTTTCTACGGGTACGATAATTCTCCTGACATCTGCGGTCTGACATGCTGGAATTTCGGGTGGAGTAGGGAAACATGAAGAGGGGGACGAAGAGGACGGGGGGGGGATATGATATTGCAGCTTCCGGTTTTTATTGTTGCACTCCGGCCCATTGTTCTCCTGATCTGACCAACCTCTTCGTGTTTTAGGTTCAATCCCAGGAGGCACCGCTCCGAGATGATGGAAAGTACGAATACAACATGGACATCTCGCGCACACTGGCGCAGCGTGGAGCAGGAAGCATGGCACACATGAGCTCGCCCCTGGCCCAGTACCCACAGGAGATGCACCTCCTCAGCTCAGGGGCGATTCCGGCGACGTACCGAAGCAGTGGCTACCCAAACATGGGTTCCAAGGGCTACTACCCCATGGGGGCAGATTGGACAGATGCTTATGGAGCCGATGGGAGCGTCGACTACGCTCTGAACTGCCCGCCATACCAGGTCATCAACAGCGATACGGCCCCCATAGTACCTAGCTATGGACAATGGGCCAGTCGCCAAAAGGGCATGGGGCAGAGCGCAAGTGTCTACATGGAGCCTGAGGCCAATTATCCATACAACACCGGAGGTACCTCTGGTCTTGTCCACCGTCCAGCCTCGTCAGTGCCTGGAGACTCGTCTGCCTACTCGTTCTCTAGCATCGCAGCTTCGCTCCCATCCGCTGGAAGCGAGCGGCTCCTCCCCAACCCAGCAGCCGTCTCGCGCACCGTGGGGAGCTTGGCGGCCACCTACCGAGGTGATGGCCTCCCTTCTGGCTACGGCCATCCAAAGTCGAGCCACTCGTCGGTTTCTGGCAGTCAGCCTTCGCCTACGTCCCCGGCGGATGTGGCAGCTGCAGCCGTGGCTGCTGGCTATGCCAACTCGTACGACTACGCCACAGCCGGACGACCATCGGGCCACCACGGCAGCATCTCAGCTGATGCATACGGATCAGCCTCGACAGGAGGCGGCGAGACCATCTTTGGGGACTCGGACCGCAGCGCAGCCACCCAAGGCTCGGTAGTCGACCTCACCGGATACACCTACGGCGGAGCCAGCCCGGCAGACTCGTCGAGCTTGCGGCGAGCGTCAGCCGGCTCTGGGCTGACATCCCGCTCCACGGCCGAGAGCACCAGCAGCAGAGGCTATGCTGGGAGTGACGGCGCGCCGACTCACGACTACCATGCTGCTGCTACTTCTTCCTCGTCGTCGTCGCATGGACACCACCACAGCCATCGCCACCACGCAGCGTCCTCGCACGTTGCTTCTCCACGCCACGGGAGCCACCACCTTGCGCAACAGCAGCAGCAGCAGCAGCAACTCCCTGGGGCTCATGCTGTGACGGGTGGTACTGCCTACGGGGAAGCGTCTGGCAGCAGCAATGCTAGCATTGGAGTTACCGGTGGCGTTGTTGGTAGTACGGCGGCTGCAGACAGCCACCGGCTCAGCGTCAGTTCCCGCCGGTAATTATGCTTTGGGCCTCCCGGAATGGCAATGCTTTCCTTGTTTTGTTTCTGACGCACCCCCCTCTTCCCCCCCAACCCACCCCCTAATACCCCTACCAGCTCATCCACACTACTGCACCTCGTGCGTGTGCCTGTTGCATGACCTCCCTTGCCATGTACCTTTACTACCCGACCTGCACGCCATCGCGATGGAGGGTAGGAGGGGAGGTGGGGGAGAGGGCCAACCGAAGGGAGATTCAGCCAACGGGAACTTGTCCCTGTCCAGATGGTCAACGGTCTGGCTTGCCACTGCTACCTCGTCTGCCTGCCTGCCTGCCTACCCCTGGCATGGATGCTACTCTTTGTATTGCTCTTACCCCATCTCGTCCTATTTTCTTTTCCCTTTTCCTGTTGAGGGGCCCCTCGGGGAACATGTGTGTTGTGTACGTTGTGTTTTTGATCCTATTGGCTGCGGAGAGACTGCTGACGGGGTTGGTGGCTACCATCTCGGCTTGTATGGAGGACCCCAACGAAGCATGTGGAGGAGAAGCTGTCCGGAACAGCATCTACATGGTGACTGGCAAGTCTAATTGGTACGAAGGTCATCTTGGCTGACCAGGGCCAGAACCTTCGAGTGTGTTGTCACGTTATGGTCGTCTGCTGCCAGTCATGGGCAGAGCCGCCCAACCCGTTCTGCCTGCTGCATACCTCACAGGCGACATGCATGAAGCAAGCATCACTTCGCCGCCAATGGCAGACCGGTCAATCCAAGATTTCGGGTTCGCGATAATCGTGCCTGCTTGATCCCTCCTCGTCTCTCACAGCCTCACTCGAAGTGTCGAAGAGATCCGGCACAACCTGAGTCCCCGGAAGACCACCCACCAACACCTTCCTGGCAACGGGCCCAGGGCTGAGCTCACACAAAGACGAAGATGAACTGGACTCACTCGGCTCGAGTCAAGACGGCAACATGCCTTTGGGCCTCAATCGACAACCATCAGGGCACCAACGACTGGCTGTCACTGTTCCCGGTATGACTATGGCAAGAAGCGCCACAATCAAGCGGAAACAGGCACTCGGAGGGGGTCCATGGTACGACATGACCTGCATCCAACGGCCACGAACCTATTTTTGGACCCTCGTCTTTACGGAATTAGGCCAGCTCGGCAAACGTCCCTCAGCAACACCTGCCGGAGACGTATGTGGCTTTCTGCACCGTTACAACCGGTGAGGCCTCAGCACAACGGGAATCTGGGGGCTCCAGTGCTCCCCCCGAACAGGAACAAGAGGCGCTGTCAAGCTTTCCCTGACATATATTGGATTTGGAGTTGCTGACAGGGCATGACATCTGCGATGCAACGCCAGCAGACAGAAAACGGCCAGTCGCATTCCATCCGGGGTCTTGCATACCTTCGGGAGGCTCAGATTTGCTCCATGCTGGCTGCCGTCCGCAACGGCTCCTAGCCATGTCCGGGCCTTTACTTTAAGAAGGAAAGCCGGGGGGTCGAAGGTGGTCGACCTCGATCTCGACCCGGATCTCGAACCCGGATCTCGACCTCGCCGTCACCCGATGATAATAACTAATCCCCAGAGGCCCCACATGGCCGCAGATCGAGCATGTGCTTCTTTATGATCTGGGGAGTCGACACACGGGACGGGGGCTGGGCCTGTACCTGGCCTAGCTGGAGGCAACACACGATGCCCGACGCTGCACCGACCCGCGAAGGTCCTGCATCTCCTGCATGTCCGCCTGTCAAGGCCCTCTACCCATTATCGTGCCAGCTCAGTCAATCTACGGCAGTGTGGGCTCCTTTCACTCGGCCTTCGCCTCCTCGGCCTCCCGACAGGTCACCTCTCCGATGCTGTCTGTTTCTCTTCTTCTCACATGTTTTCGTCCTTTGTCCGCGGGTCGTATGGTCTGTCTCCCTCCCGGGTTTGTTGCTGATTTCATAATCTTTTCCGGTTGTTTCTTGTCGTCTGCATCCAAACTCATTGGCGTGCCACTCTGTATCAATGTGGCACAGCGCCGGGCATTCCTCATGTTGCATTTACATCATAGAGAGATACCGGCCACCCAGGTCCTTTGCTCCCGTCAAGGGAGGTGTGTTATCGAAAAATACTTGCATTTGCATTACTACAGTTCCTGGCATTCAGCATTCCTATCTCTGAAGCCAGTTACCATCAGGGTAGTTTGGCTTTCCCTTCCTTCTTTACTCTAGTTCTCGGTCTCGGGCGAGGGACAGAATCCATCTTTGTTAATCTGGCGGGCGTGTACTGGAACCAGGAAACTGGAGAGCCGCGACGGTCATGGGGCTCGGTGACAAGGGCATTTCTGGGAAGAGGTCGGGAAATAGAAAGAGGGGGAAACAAAATAAAGACAGGGCGTCCAGACGAGGGAAACTGTATTGACATTACGCATCATGAGAGTGAGGCGCGATGGAGGGAGAGAAGGGAACTGCTATTCACTTTCCATTCACCTTGGGCTTCTTGCTTTCATCTTCAGCTTCTTCTCCCGGGGATCAGGCCACGGGATCTAACACAACACCAATACAATATGCAAGCAGTTTGGAGAGCTCTGGCGCTTCTTTAGGATCAGGACGGTGCCTTCATCGGGTATGTCTCTGAAGGACACGACATCCTCGTCGGCAGTGTCATACGTTCAACCAAAAAATGTGTTTCTGGTGACGCTGGAAGGGCAGCATTACCTTTTGCTGAATAGAGCGCCGTCAAAGGGGTCATTCCCAGATGTCGAATCTACCCAACCCGGCATATCTTGCTTGAGTATATGAATATCAACCTCTAGCCTAGACTTGTAAAGCTACTTCCAATGCAACTGTGGCAGTTTCTAAGCTGAGACTGGGTAAAACGCTGGCCAGTATCATTAAAAGCCGACATCTTCAGAGGACCACCTCTGTCCAGAACCGCGTCACCCACTTGTTCATCTGCTCTTCTTTGCCATGGCCCATGGAGGGCCCTGGTGCCCAAGAGAAGTGGCAGCAGATCCTGTTCAAAGGTGGGTGTGTACAGAAGCCGCCCAGAGCTTGTAGTATGACTTAATTTGCTCAACAATCGCCTCCTCCTCCTCCTGCTCAAGCCGCACAGGGCATATACCTGATAAAACCGCATCTGGGAAAACAAGGATATGCAGAAATTGTCTCCTGGACGTTGTTGATGTATCACAGCCTCTGAGGCCAAGTGGACACAACTGGGACTTATTGCCAAGTCAATATGATACTCCCGCATATACTGTAGAGATACTCGAACGTACGTCGCAATACTCCAAATCATCCAAGTGAAAAGGGACGACCCTACATAAGGACCACCGTGTCCTCTATGGCATGTTCACTGACCCAATGAATCTGGACTGACTCCCGAAGTCTCCCACTATCTAACCAAGATTCGCATACGCACTGTGACGCCGTCACTAGTGAACACGCATTTGATGGCAGATGACCTGCCCTTACCAGCCCTTTGTTATAATACGTACATGCGTCACCAGTCTGAGGTTTGGATGTGTCTGGAAGGGCTGGCCAGGAATCACCACCTGGTTTAGGATCGCCCTGCTTGTACCATAGCTCTGGCGTCGAGATGGTAGTATGAGGCCCGCTTCCCACAGCAGACCTGTTCTTCGAGACTCCCTAAGGGACCTGGAACTTGCAACAGCCGCCGTCCCGAATGTTGTGGTTATCCCATTTGTATAGGTCTCATTATCTCGTCCTCTCCCAGCAAGGGGTAAATATATATACACGAGCTTGGAATCTCACGCGATCGTTATTCGTATCTTCCTTCTCTGGACATAGCCAGTTCGACTCTCTCTGCGAGGGTATCCTGCGAAATCATGTGCGACAAATATTTGAACGCTCATTCCCCCCCAGAGTTGTCCGCATTTTTCGCTCACTTAGTCACCAAGCCTCGCCCATCCCCGATCTCATGCCGTGACACTATTTCGTGGTCAAGCCAAAGCCAAAGCCAGCAGACCTATGATAACAATGCGTAAGGTCAGGTTTTGGCGAACAATCCGGTACAGGTTCAGCGTGACAGCTCTCTGGAGCCCAACACGTTGATCAGCTCTCGGGCAAGCTGAGCTGGCGCCACTGTGTGCGCAACGTTCTCTTGAAATACAGCGTGGTGTAAAGCCCTCTAAGCTCCGTTGCTGTGGTCCTCCACCTCGCAATACGCCTTGAAAGTCGTGAATTCCTCATCACCCTCGCTGGCCGACTCCAAAGCCACCTCGGCGGTAGCGCCCACAAAGTAGACATAGCCTTCTTTGATATCCTCTACCGTGGGCCCCACCGAGATCTTGCCGTTGCCTCCAGTGCAGATAATGATACTCGGTCCGTCCAGCGGATCAAAGGTTGCCTTTGCCCCCTTGCGTCTCAAAACCGTGCGCACAACACTGAACTCCTCGATGGGAGGATCGTAGAGCTTGACCTCGCTGCCAGAGCTGTAGGCGTCCCTATTTAGAGTTGCGTAGGCGTACTCGATGGGGGCCATCTTCTGCTCGTCGATTGGAGCGTAGTTGTATGTCAGCATGGAGACGAGGGTGTCGACGTCCTTGAACTTGGGAGTGAAGCCAGCTCGGACAACATTGTCACTGGAAGCCATGCACTCGATGATGTCCCCCGAGATGTAGGCGTGGATGTCGTCCGCTCGCAGGAAGAGGGCCTCGCCCGGGGCCATCCTAACGAGGTTGCAGAGGAACAGGACGAACAGGCCATAGTCGGCGCCGAACTGGCCATGCAGCCGCTTGATCAGCTCAGCGAGGTCCTTGCCAGAGTTCGGCCCGGCCCCGCCACCGGCGAAGTTTTCTGTATCTGTTGTCACCTCGTCCAGGAGAGCCTTGGTCGCCGTCTCCAGCTCGGACTGAGGCCTTGACATGATTGCGCCAAAAAGCTTCTGCAGGGCTTCCTTGTTCTTGGCCTTCGCCTCGTCCGACTCGTCGTCTTGATGCGACTTGATTGTACTGGTGAACTCATCGGCCGTGTCGACGCCGACAAAGTGGTGTAGGGGCTTGACGTGCTCGAGGAAATGTACTATCTCGGAGGGGGGTCTAAAGCCACACAGGCCTTCAAAATCGGTAAGGGCAATTGCCATCTCGGGCTTGTGGTTGTCGTCGGGGTAGTTCTTGGGGTCCTTGGCGTGCAGCTGCTCGGCGAGCTTCTTGTTGGGGTGGGCCTGGAGGGAGAGCGCCCTATCGATGGAGAGGATCTTGAAGAGGAACGGCAGCCTGTTGCCATATCGGGCGACGGTTGAGTGGGAGAGGAGGGCTTCGTTGTCTTCGACGAGGTCGAGGAGGGTGCGGCCGGTTGTGAGGTCTTTGGAAGGGTTGGAAGGATGCGTGCCCATCCACAGCTGGGAGGAGTGTGTTAGTATCAGCCAAGCTCCTCTGATGGTGCAATGGTGTATCGCAAGTGACAAGAGGCAAGTAACAAGATACGAGAGACAGCGAGCAAGAGACATGAGACATACCTCAGCATAGGGCTGGTCTTGTTGGATCGAGAAGTCAGGGGCCGGAGTCGCGCTCGCAAACCTGGCAGCGGCCGAGTTGTTGCCCTTCTTGCCCCAGTCGTAGGTGTTGATGCCACATTGTAGCCTGATCAGGGGCACCTGCATGGTTGGGAAAGCTCGAGCCGGCCAGCTTCTACCGTGAAGGGTGTCGTTTGCCGGTATTGGTATATGGGTACGTACGAGCGTTGTAGCGTAGAGGTGGCAGAAGCGTAGCGGCTGCAGCGGTGTTCAGGTGCTGAGGTGAAGGTGTCGTGGGGTGTTTTAGGAGGGGGAGGAGGATTAATGTGGTAAAGTAGTATGTAGACTATTATGGAAGAAGACGGACGGCCAGGGCAGGGAGGGACAGGAAGGATGGAGGAGCTGACATCACAAGCAGCGGACTAAGTAGCTACGTAAGTACCTAGGTAGGTACTTGAGTTACTCTCTTGAGTTACCTACCCAAGTACCTAGGTACCCAGGTAAGTAAGTACCTAGGCATCTACGAAAAGAACAGTCAAGTATCTACTCCTTCTCAGTAACGTTTGATACTGGGCGGCACCTGCAGCTGCAACTCCTTCATTACAATGTGTCTTCGTAGGTGGCGATGTGAGAGTACTGAAACATTCATGCGTATACCTCCGGAAATGTTTTACCTATACGGGATAGTAATCCCCACCAAGGGCACGGGGACGTTGACGAGAAAGGTACATACATATTATAGTAGGTACCATACCCACCTGCGTAGTACCCAGGTAGTACTGAACACGCAGCCAATTACCTACCTAGGCACCTACCTAGGCAGGTACTATGTACCATATCGATCCGTGAGGTGCTGCCCTACTGTAGGTGTTTACGTGTTGCGGGGCTGCTTGGTCGTACTTACCTAACCCAGCATATCTCTCCCCAGCCCCCCCCACCACCACCACCTGCTGCAACTCAGCACATGCAGCTCAGCGATTAGCACACCTGAGCACACCTAAGCAACCTAAGCACACTTAGCACATACCTAACCTGCTAACCTAGCACCAGCCCAGCCAGCCAGCCAGCCGAGCCCAGCCCAGCCCACCAACCCGCGATCCCGCGACTAGGAAAGCTCAAACGGTATCATTTCCCGTCTCTGCGCAACATAATCCTGATCCCCGATCCTTAATCCTGTGCCTGTGGCCCGTTCCAACCCCCCCCCCCCAGGTACTTCGTACTTGTGCAATCACACATATGCCGGTCAGCTTCTGAGGTTTCCGTACCCTGCCGTACTGTTACCGTACCGTGTCCCGTCCAATTGAGGGCCGCGGCATCACACAACCAAATCAAACCAAACCAAACCAAACCAAACCAAACCGGACCAGACCAGACCAGACCAGACCTTGGAACTTTGGAACATCTGCCGGCAGACTTCACGGTTCACCCTGGGTATTCTTCCCGTCCCGCGTTCCCGTGTTCCGGTTTCAATCCCTTGTTCTCTCTGCCCTCTGTTTCTGTTGTCCCCCCCAAGAAAGAGATGACATGGCAACCCTCCAGGCGCAATGACAATCTTCCCAATAGGCCGCCACCCCCGTCTAGACACGAACGGTCTTCCTCCGGCTCAAGGTTGGTTCGCACCATTTCAAATCCGTCTCAACGTCTACCTAGGTACTCCGTACCGACTACCTACCATACTGCCTTGTCCTCCCGCCTATCAGCCTACTACAAGTACAGACCTACCTAGACCTCTACCTACATATACCTACCAGGATACAACTACTGCCTATCTAAGGTACTGCTACAACATCTCTTCTGGACGGGAAATGTCCAGCCCTGGCCTTTGTTAAGGAAGGGAGCTGAGAACCGAGAGGTGCCCCTGCCCCCCCCCCCAGCCATCATATCAGATCAATATCACATCACATCCATTCTCTCCCACGTGACAGCCTCCTTCTACCTTCCTTTCCTCTCTCTACCTACCTACCTGCCTGCCTGCCTGCACACCTACCTGCCTACCTCCCTACCTCCTTACCTATCTAGGTACCTACCTATAGGTGCTCGTTCTATACGCACGACATATATCAATCGCACAATACAAAACCCTGATTCCACACCTTACCTGGGTAGTCGTCCTGGGTTTTGACTATACGAGCTGAGCAACTGGATTCCTAACTGAAGGTGCGCTCCATGCTTTGCGCCGAACAGAGAGACTGCAACAGTTCAGACGGCATGAATCCCCCCTTTCCACCACAACCAATGGTGAAGTCTCGGTTCACCGTCACTGAGATCCGATCTCACCTCATTTTGCTTCTCCTTGATCCCCTCTCCTCGCTATCCTGCCCATCTCATCTTACTGCTTTCTTATCGTTATCCTTGACTCGGCTCATTGTGACTGGCCCTGTCCCAACCCGACCAGAGCCCCACCCGCATGGTGTCTATAATTGAGCTGTCTTACTAATCCGGAGAACAGACTTCTAAGGGAGGTCGAGGACACAGACAGCTGGAGGGGCATGTCGCAAAGAAGCCGCGGTGAGCGCCCGAGGCCGCCCCCTCGCAACAGCAGCGCCCAGGGCGAGGAGGTCCATCTATGGCAGAAGATCCAGGACGACATCGCTTCCATCATAGACGAGGTCAACCAGAGCAACGACAACGTCCGCCAGGTCGCCGCCCAGGAGAGCTACGTGAATACGAACCAGGACTCCAAGGATGACGTCGACAGGGATTCTGTCACCCAGGCCCTGCAGCAGCTGGACAGACTGTATCGTGACGGTGTCAAAATCAACGATGCCACCACCAAAAAAATTGCCGACGTTCTTGGCTTCCTCGAGATCCTCAAGGGCATCCAGGAGGCCAAGGAGAAGGCTGCTGCGCCAGCCGTAGGATCCTCGGCTCGCTCCTCGAGCCTCCTCTCCGGGGCAGGGCGCAGCTCCAGCCGGGCTAGCAAGTCTGACAAGGCTGACCGGGAGCGCGAGAGGGAGCGGGAACGGGAGAGGGAAAAGGAGAAGGAAAGGGAGAAGGAGAAGGAGAAAGACCGCGAACGTGAGCGCGAGCGCGAGCGGGAACGTGACCGCGAAAGAGACCGGGAAAGAGACCGGGAACGGGAACGTGATCGTGAACGCGAACGCGAACGGGACCGTGAACGCGAGAAGGAGCGGCATCGCGAGCGTGAGGCCCACCGAGAAGACGACAAGGACAGGATTAAGGACAAGGATCAAGAGAAGGACAAAGACAAAGAAAAGGATAGAGACAGAGATAAGGACAGGGACAGAGACAAGGACAGGGATAGGGATAGGGAGAAGGACAGGGACAAGGATAAAGACAAAGCAGACCTCTACGACTTCGACGGTGTAGGGGACAGTCCCCATCCCAGCCCCATCGGTGGTCACGCCCGTAAACTCGGCGGGCGCAGCGGAGGGGCCTCCAGCGACCAGTCGGGCAATCGAGACAGCCTTCCTCCTCGCGGAGGCGACCGTGAACGAGAACGAGACCGAGACCGAGACCGAGACCGCGACACACCCAAAGCTGAGAGTGTAGAGCCACAAGCGCACAGCTTCTCATCGGCCACGGTTGGGTCCAGTATCCGGGCCAAGATGATGTTCTCGAAGGACCAGGACGTGGCCTTCAAGCCCAAGCCGCCCACGCCCAACGACACGTCGGAGTGGTACCTGGGCAAGGTGAAGCAGGTCCTAGGAGAGGGCAAGGGCCGGCGGTATATAGTCAAGGACGAGGACCCAGACGTGCCATCCCCCGCCAGGAAGGAGTACAAGATGAGCGCGTCAGGCATGATCCCCATCCCGCCGCCTACGACGGAGCTACCGAAGCTGGAGAAGGGCAAGACGGTGCTGGCGCTATACCCAGACAGCACGACATTCTACAAGGCCGAGGTGACGGGGATGGACGCAGGGACGGGCAATGTTAACCTGCGGTTCGAGGGCGAGGAGCAGTCGGGAACACAGCAGGTTGTCGAGAGGAGGTTTGTGGTGGATTATCGAGATTAGGGCGGGATGAACGGATGGGAGTTGCGGTACAACATGCATACAATGGTGCTCTTGGAATTGTATTTATTCGTTCGGGGTATTATGCTCCAGCCTCCCGGGAAGGAAAGCTGTATGGGGGTGGTGGATGTTTCATGGTCAAAGTCCGCGAAATGGAATCAATAATTGATAATCAGTGTCCATGCATCTTATTCATATGAAAGCGCGATACCGGATGAAAGCCAAGTATAAAATATCAATTTGGCCAAGCAGGCTCCTGGGAAACAAGATGGTTTGTATGGCAATGAATAGGGAATGGCTGTGGGATACGTGCTTGAACATGGTGAGGTGGTGCCGCCACGGGACTGGTCAAGTGTTTCGTCTACTCAAGCTACCCAAAATACTCAGAAGTATCGTCTGCCTAGTATAGTGGTTAGTACACTTCGTTGTGGTTCTCGTGAGAGAAACAGACGGTCCGAAGAAACCCATGTTCGATTCATGGGGCAGACACAATTTTTTGTCAATTTTTGTTCATCTAGTCCAAGACTTGGTCTGTCAGCTATCTACGCTCAATCAGCATTCATTCTCATCTAATCTCTTTCATAGCTCAGTCTATACTTACCTACGTAGTTCCCTGATGATGATCCAGGTATACTCTTTAGTTTCGTTATACTTATAACGAGGTACTTGGCGTATATATGCACCGCAAGGAACTACCAAGGTATGTCGTTATAACGCAACACGGTATCGGTGCATGAGAACTCCGTACAGGTGGGGCAAATCCTTTTTCGCAGAGCATGTATGTAAACGCACACACACACACACACACAGCCCTGGAGCGTTCCAAGGTTGGCAGACAGGTTGGCAGGCTGGTGACGGGAAGGTGACAGACAGAGCACCTTGATACACACATACACACCTGCAGGCGCGCCCCCCGGTACCTAGGTATAACCTGGAATGCACGGGTGCGGGTGCAGTAGGTACCTACCTAGGTACCTAGGTAGTTTCTTGTGGTGCAGCAGCAGTTGACCTGTGCTAACTGACTGCGGGGCCGTATTATATTAGGTACCCGGCCAGGAACCCGCCGGGCGAGGTACCTTAGCAGTTCATACCTGCGCTGATTACATACCTACCTAGGTAGGTAGCTATGCCTGGTACTTGGATACTTATGATATAGGTACCTAGATAGGTACCTATGGCCCCATCCAGTCAAGTCAGGGGCAACAGCCAGTCACGTCGCACTACCGCGTTATCAGCCCGAACCGAAACTCAACGCCGACGCCAACGCCAGCGCCAACATTTGGTACGCGACCACGAAGCTCAAGCTGGAAGATGATCCGCGGAAAGGTCATCGGGTAGCAAGAGAAAGAAGACAACTGACCCAAACTGGCACAACAATCATTGGAAACGAGGCCACACCGGCACACAATCTATTGCCAATCCTACCTCGAGAGATACCTAGAGAGCTAGAAACAGAGGGGACAGAAGAGAGGACAAGAGCAAGAGAGGAAGAGGGACAAGAGAAGAGAGGAGGGAGACGAGAGACGAGAGACGAGACAATCTCGGCCGTCGTCAGGTGCGTGCATATCTCCATTCTAATAGCTAATTTACCACGGACGATTTGCGATTACCGATCCGTATGGACCCGCTCCATACCTTATTAGTTGGGCAGCATACTATCTATGTACAGGCATGGATCCATGAATCCGTGGATCCATGGGACAATACAGTACATATCTACATAGTGGTGTTATAGATATTACTATGGTACTGGCAGCACTGGGTATGGTATAGCGATATTGTCCGCACGCAGACAAGAGACAAGGGACAAGGGACAAGTCACCAGGGACAAGGGACAAGGGACCAATAATTGGATTTTGTTGCAATTGGCACTTCTTGCTGATGCTAATTTCGACTGCCCAACAGGACAGGACCATCAATCAACCAAGTTCATCATCCATTCCACCCATTCCGATCCATTCCTCCCCCCGTTCCCTTGCGATCTCGACCTCGACCTCGTCCTCGACTTCGTCCTCGTCCTCGACTTCGACTCCGACTTCGATTCCGACTTCGACTCCGACTTCAAATCCCCGATATATTCTTCCCATCGTTGCCTATCCGAGAGGACACGGCCATTGCTTCCCTTCGCTTCTGTTCACTCTGATCCTGCTCTCCGTCTCCCTGCTCGCCGTCCTGCTTGTCGTCCTGCTCCCGACCTGCGCCAACGGCCGACCTTCATTTGTCCTCCTCTCTTTTGAACCATCTTCCTTGTAACCTTCACCCAGTACACATACATACTGCACACCACCCGTCACTTCATCTGTAACTCTATACGTACACACATACATACATACATACACACGACATACCTACCTGTCCATCAGAGACCCCACGACATCCACCCGACGTCCCTCGACTCGCGCCGCCATCGCCGACCAATCTTGACCTGCTCCGCTCATTACAGACACGCCTCGATACAGTCCGGTCCGCCAATACCCCCGTTTCGTGAGCCCATATCACCACCACCGCCACCACCATCCACAACCGTCCAACCCCACTCAACGGCAAACAAGTCCGACCGACCGCCACAATGGGTGGCCAACTGAGCAAGATGATGAGCAGGATCTTCGGATCAAAGGAGATGCGCCTGTTGATGCTGGGTCTCGACGCCGCCGGAAAGACCACTATCCTGTACAAGCTGAAGCTCGGCCAGGATGTCACGACTATCCCCACTGTCGGGTTCAACGTTGAGACTGTTACGTACAAAAACGTCAAGTTCAACGTCTGGGATGTCGGCGGACAGGACAAGATCAGGCCCCTGTGGAGGCACTACTTCAGCGGTATGTCTGCGCCCACTGCCACCGGTCGGCCGGCCAGCCAGCCATTTGCGCTTACGGTTACGGTCGCGCTTAACATTACGAATTACTGACGCAGTACCCGGAACGTAGGAACCCAAGGTCTGATCTTTGTCATTGACTCGTCGGACCGAGCACGCATGGAAGAGGCACGCCAGGAACTGCACCGCATCATCAACGACAGGGAAATGAAGGACAGTCTGCTGTTGGTCTTTGCCAACAAGCAGGACCTGGACAATGGTGAGTCGGGAAGATCGCTAGACTCGGCCCTGAGCACCCGAGGGCCTCTTTGATTCGGTACCTCTGCAGATCACTGACCAGCCACTCTCGTATAGCCATGAAACCCCAAGAGGTCACCGACGCCCTCGAACTCAACAAGCTCAGCGACAAGATATGGTTTGTCGTGCCTAGTTGCGCCACGACCGGCGAGGGCCTGCTCGAGGGTCTGGCCTGGCTCTCCAACAACGTCAAGGCGCCTGCTGCGCCCGCCAAGAAATAGGACTTCTAGGAGGCTGTGGAGCAGTAGGCTGCGACCACCCTTTGCGGGAGCTCTTGTCGTACGGGGATGAGACAGCCTGGTGGGCGCCATGTGCCTACAAGGCATTAATACCAGCCAGTGGGTTAGATGCACCAGAGTCCATGGCAACAGACACGCACAGCCACACTCGAGAGGTGGATGCGGAAACAAAGAAGGAAAAGAGTAATAGAAAGAATAACCAAGGGGAGGAGGGGGCTCGGGTGTACTAGTGGCTGAGAACACACCCCGACGGAGCACCAGCCAGGAGTACTCCACGACATGCTTGTCGAGACACGGCTTACAAAAGGGGCCCAGGACCACAGCCTGCGGTCTCTATAATCCTCCCTCACGGTTTTTGTTTCGCACCCTTCCTCTCAGCGTATCATGCTACTACGTTTTGACGACTCCCCCTCACCCCTTCTAATTTCCTTTTTCTGTACTGTCATGTAATTCCCCGTTACTTTGTCTTGTTTTGTTTTGGCGCTTCTTCTCTATTTTCTGCTTTCAGAAAGGGATACCCAGCGAAGTGAGAATGATGGAGGATCTAGTATTCTGCCTTTTTCCAGAGATCCGGAAGATGTGGATGGTTATGGTTGGGGTGACGGCGAGGGTGGGGGTAAACCCAAGGATCAAGGACAGAGTGGATGGAGGGCGTATTCCGGGTGTTTGCTACATATATGTATGTGGCAGCACTGCTGGTGAGCATCACGCCGATCCACCAGGGTACCTAGGTAGGTAGGTAAAGCAGGTAGTAGGTAGGCGGGCAGGTAAAGGCTATTGGGGGAAAAGTGGCAGGTCTGGACTGTCCATAGAGTTAATCATTGAGTATGGGATGGACTGGACTGGTCCTATCCCTCATCACACGTCTCTTAAACATGCTGCTGGTTCCATCCTTTCTTTCCTCCCTCCCTCATGCTACCTTTGCAGGCAATGTGTTTGTTGTCTGCGTGATGCAGCAAGACCTTCGAATTCGCACCGCCGAAGTGCTTGTCTATTTATATATTTAACCCCAAAACGCCATGCTTCTCATCTCTACTTGTATGCAGAATAACCGGTACCGAGACCCTTGGGTTATTAGTGGGAAACCATGATGGAGTTGGTGACCTCCCCGTTTCCGGAGACAGACAAATGAAAACAAAACAAAAAAACCTGGCTTTGCCCCCCTCGTTCGAGCGGAGTGGCCTGGCCTGGCCTGGCCTGGCCTGGCATAGCCTCAAGGGCTGGCTGCGTTGTTTCCCAACTCAACTGCTCCAGGTCAGGTCACACACCCTGAAGCAGTTGCTGGTTGGTGCCTTTCTCCTATCCATGCATCCACCATCCATTCGACCCTTGTGAAGGAAAAGGAGAAAAAAAGACACCCCAAATCTAGCCCTCCTTAACCCTCTTACCCGGCCTGACCAACGAATCATCCGGCAGCCCGCTCCTCTTCGTACCGGGCAGGCTGCTCGTCCGGATGTCGTTGTCGTCCTGGCTCACCCTCCGGTGCGGGTACTCGACCTTGAGCCCCTCGAAGCAGTTGGCGCTGACCCTGTCCGGGCCCGTCGTGAAGAAGGGGTGCTGCAGGGCCTGCGCGGCCGTGAGCCGCCTCTCCGGGTCGTACTCGAGCAGCCCGGCCAGCAGCCTGTAGCCCTCCTGCCCCAGGCTGGCCAGGCTGCTGGGCCCGCCGTTGGGCGCCGGGTTGCTCGTCCCCGTCGACGTGTTGATCGTGCTGTTGTACCACCGCTCCAGCTGGCTGCCCGCCGGCTGCTGCTGCTGCTGCTGCTGTTGTTGCTGCTGTTGTTGCTGTTGCTGGGCGTGGTGGTTGTGATGGCCGTGTCCGTGCCCGTGTCCGTGCCCGTGCCCGTGTCCGCCGTGGTGGCCCCCGTGCCTGCTGCCGCCGCCGCCGCCGCCGCTTCCGCCGCTTCCGCCGCTTCCGTGGGCGAGGGGTGGCTGGAGCTGCTGCAGCGAGGGGTACTCGGGCATGTGCACGAGCAGCGGCCAGCGCTCCTTGGTGGGCAGGCCCATGATGTCGACGATCTTCTGCATCTGGTTCCGCTGGAAGGGCACCGTCTTCTTGCTGTCCATCTTGGCCTCCTCGCCCTTGAATATGGGGCGCAGGCTCAGGAGCTCGGCGAAGATGCAGCCCAGGGCCCACATGTCGATGGCGGGCGTGTAGTGGCGGCTGCCCAGGAGGAGCTCGGGGGCCCGGTACCAGATGGTCACGACGACCTTGTCGCCGCTGTAGAGGCTGTGGAGGGGCTTCTGGAACATGCGCGCCAGGCCCAGGTCGCCGATCTTGACCTCGCCCGCCGAGGTGACCATGATGTTGGCCGGCTTCAGGTCCCGGTGCAGGACCCAGTTGGAGTGGAGGTACTGGCAGCCGTTGAGCAGCTGGAACATGATGCTCTTGATGGTGGCGGGCGGGATGGGGTGCCTGGGCTGCTGGGTGTGGTGGTGGATGATCTGCAGCAGGTCGTGCTCGGCGTACTCGAAGACCATGAAGATGCACTTGTCCTCGAGGATGATCTCGGCCAGCCGGATGACGTTGGCGTGGCTCAGCTCGCTGCACAGGGCCATCTCGCGGATGGCCGACTGCGAGATGCCCGTGTAGCTCACGATCTCGCCCTCCTTGTCCGGCTTGAACTTCTTGATGGCGAACTCGCCCGGCTGGCCCTGCCGGCCGACGGCCTTGTACACCCGGCCATAGGTTCCGCTGCTGATGAAGCCGATGACCGTGTACCGGTCGATGACGCGGACCTTGGACTGGTAGCCGACGGATGAGCCGTAGCCACGGTCGGAAGGGTCTGTCGAGTGGAAGTCAGCGACTAGGAGTTCCTGGTTCACGGAGCGTGCAAAGAAGGGAAACAGAGGCTGAGTGGGCAAAAGGGGGGGGGGTGGTGGAGGTCAGGTGACAATAAGTGATTGAGGTGAGATGAGCGACTGAGTGACTGAGTGGGCGAGATGAGAGCAGGTATGGGCAGCATTACAGGTGGATGAGCCCTGCCTCGAGAGGCCCGGCCTGTTCTGAAGAGCTGCGGCTGCTGCTGCCACTGATGATGATGATGACTGCCGGGCCAGACCGTGCTGCCTCGCCGCCGCCGACGAGTTCATCATGCTGGTGCTGATGGTGATGATGAAGATGATAAGTGAGTAGTATTATGGTGATGAAGTCGCCCGAGATGACCTCGACAACGAGAGGAGCACGAGGTGTACGTGTACGTGTGGTAGTAGTAGGAGGAGGTGGGGCATGCCACGAGAGTCGTCAGGCATAGTGTGCCTGAGGTCGAAAGACCGGTAAACCAGTAGGAGAAAGAGAAAGAGAAGGAGAAGCAGAAGGAGAAGCAGCGGCACAAGTGTCAAGAAATGGAGACGCGGTTGGCCCGTTCAGGAGTCAAAAGTCCCAGGCTGACCATCCGAAGGCCGAAACGTAAAGACGGGGTGGAGGAGGGGGGGGGGGGAAGGCGGTCGCCGGCCGGAGAAGTCGGCAGGGGGCTGATATCGGCTGATCGGGCAGAAACAACCATCGGCTCCCGTCTTCCGGCCTCACCGACGTCCGGTCGGAATTATGGGGCCGAGTCGTAGCAATGGGGGGTTGAAGGCGCCGAACTGATCAAGACCGATAAAAGGGGTTCGCTATATTTCCAGGTGGGCAGATATTGGAGGGGACGAGTCTGATACTTCAGACACATAAGTGAAGTATGCAAGCAGGCCCATATTGTTCTCAAGCATTCCTCACATAGTATAGAACAGAACACATAGTAGAACAGAACAGTCAGTCAAGCAAATTCGATCAAACGATGATGGAAATCATGAAGAGCAACGACCAACACGAGCGTATACCAGTCATATCCCTCTTCATTATTTCTATCCACCCAATGCATGATCACTTGATTAGCTGCCACAACATAACTTCGCCGGCAACAGCATAGACGTGTAGCGTGTAGCGATCAACCGGTCCAATCACTGTGCCCGGAGTATATACGGGATAAAGCTCTGAAGTGATGCAACTGAACGGTTGGGAAAGTATGAGAGCAGGGTAGGGAGGGAGGGTGTGTATCGATGACCATCTTCTTTTCTCACTCACCTTCGAATGCAGCCTGGACACCACCCCTCTTGAGGAGACCCTTCGGCCGTGTGCCCGTACCCTGTGAAGCAGCAGATGCCGGGTTCGCCATGCCGCCTGTCCTCTCGGACCCTCTGGGTGCGTAAGCCTATTTGTAAGTACCTTAGGTATGTAACCACTGATCCGAGCCGAAGCGAAGCGATACAGAGGACGGACGGTTCTGTTGCAGGCAAATTGGATTCAGGTGACTGTCGACGACAGCTTGTGTACGAGTCTTGAGGTTCTGAATACGTCTACAAGTGACGATCACTCCCAACCAGTAGCGAATGAATCCGACCCGAAGGATGATAAAAGTCGATACTTCTTGAGGTGACTTGCTGCCAATTATTCTATGTCCAACATCCAACAAGGGTCGTTCTCCGATGGGCGTCAAAAATCCGGTTTACCCGATTGTAATTTGTCCGCGTCGCGTCGCGTCGCCGTAGATATGCAATATTCGGGGCGAGGTTGATGAAGGCAGGAATGTGAGCGTTGGACGTGAAAGCATTTGACGAGAGGTCGATGGGGCTGAACAACTAACAATGTCCGGCGTAACAGGGAGAGATATCCGAGCGAGGCGTCGTCTATTTCCTCATCGGAACAGGGCCGAGGCATAACAGTGCATCAGTCAGATTCGAAAGGGACAGATGTATATTTAGAGACATCAATTAAACTACTTAGGTAGGTACTTCGACACTAACAACGTCCGCATGTCAAACTGGTCGGTTCATAGACTCGTGCGATGATTGGTCATGCATCCTCCCATGTACTTCGCATGCAAGTATCAGAGACGAACGGGCAACCCGGGGGGGTAAATTGGACTGCTTTTGATCAAGACTTGCCGTAATTCACTTGCTCCGTGCTGAAACCAATCATGCCACTCTTGACGACCCCCTCCCCCCCCCATTCTACTACTGTACTGCTCGATGCTACATGGCCCACTACCACCACCAGACTACTATCTTGGTCCCAACTTCTCCAGCACCCGCGGGCCTTGCTCCTCCCACTCCTGCTTCGTGATCCACATGCTCTCCTTGTCCGCCATGATGTTGGCCAGGACCGCGCCTCCCAGGAACACCATGTGTCGCCGCCTCGGCGGGTCTTCTATCCTGACCTTGAACTTGCTCAGCCGCTCCGGGTTGCCGCCCAGCACCCTCGTCAGCCACAGCTGCTTCAGCTCCTTCTCCAGGCGCGACGGCAGGCCCGGGTACATGCTGCTGCCGCCCGACAGGACGATGGCCTTGAAGAGTGACGAGCGCACGTCCACGTCGGCCGCCTGGATCGTGTTGAACAGGAACTCGGCCATGCCGGGCTGCTCGCAGTCGACGAGGTGGGGCTGGAACAGGCACTCGGGCGCCTCGAACCTCTCGCTGCCGACGCGGATGACGCGGCCGTCGGGCAGCGTGTAGCTCTCGACCAGGACGGTGGTGTCCTCGCTCAGGCGCTTGTCGAGCTCCAGGTCGTAGCTCACGTAGCACAGCTTCTCCTTGATCTGGCGGACCGTCTCGAAGTCGGCGGTGCGGTTCAGGGCGTAGCCCCTCCGCAGGAGCAGGGCGATCAGGTTGCGCGTGACATCGCGGCCGGCAACGTCGAGGCGGCGGGTGAGGTGGTTGAGGACGACCGACTCGTAGACGGGGACAATGTGGGTGACACCGTCGCCAGAGTCGACAACGACACCGGACGAGAGACCTGTGTCGCGGAGGAGCATGTATCAGCAATCCAGCCAGCATTCCGACCCGTGACATGTACTGTAGATAAGGGGCCGGGGCGTGGGCATGACATACCTTGTGCATACAGCGCCAGCACGGCCTGGATGGCCACGTATACACCACCAAAGCCGTAGCGATCAAACATGACCTCGCACATCTGCTCCCTGTTCTTGAGCGGGTTCATGGGTGGTTCCGTCAACAAGATCTTGCGGCCCTGGGTATCGACCTTCATCTTCTCGTTGAAGGTGTAGTCCCACAGGTGCTGCATGTCGTCCCACTTCTTGACGATACCGTTCTCCATGGGATAGGATATCTGCAGCATGGTACGGGCGGCGGCCGCCTCATCACCGCACATGATGTCCTTGATGATCATCTCGGACTCGCCGGCGCCGGCGCCCTTCTCCTCGGTACGTATGATCGGTCGGCCGACGATTGAGGGGTATTGGAACTCGGGGAAGTTTTGGGCGGCATAACCGACCTTGAGGAAGCCGGTACCGCCATCGAGGACTAGGAAGGGGCGGAACGAGGTCCAAGGTCAGCTTGGCTGTATACGAGGTGGGTGCAAGGACGTGGGAAGAGGGGGAGCAAGGAGGAGCTCCTGGCAGCCCGGAGCTGCGGGCTCGAAGCTGGGTCATTGGCATCATAAGAGGCGGGAGGGTAGCATACCGATAGGAGGAGGGTTGGCCATGGTGCCGGGGAGACTGGAAGCTGGGACGACTTATTGGAGGTGTCTCTATCCCCTCAAGCTGGGATGGAGCGGGCGGTGGCTGTGGCAAGGCTTCAGGAAGAGTGTTGGTGTTTATCGATCTCAACCTCACGATAAATGGGTCGACGGTCAGCTGTCGTCGTGGTCGTGCTCGTGCTCGTGGTGTTTGTCGGTTGCTGTTGTGTCTGTCGGAGCGAACAATGACGGTAGGCGGTTGGCTGGCAGGCGGTCGGTAGGCGGTCGCGGTGTGTGGGGTGCGTTTAGGGGAGCACTGCCCTGTCAGACCTGTGAGTCTAATCCATCGTCAGGGGCAGCTGGGCAATGGACGGTCTAGTCTTACTTAGGTACTTAGTAACCCGTGGACTGCAGAGAGGGACCTCGGGGACTGTTTAACTGTGGCTGGAACCGTACAGTGTACAGAGCCTATAGGCTGTCGCTTCTTCCTAAGTTGCGCAGGTGTGGCTGGTGTCTGTTGGTACACAGTACCTCCCCCGTACCAGTTGGCGTCCGTAAATTGCCCCACCTGCCAAAAGGAGTATCGATAGGTACGTACCATTACAATTACTGAGGTACCTAGGTACCTAGGTACTTGCCCAGGTGCTCAGGTGGGCGTATACACATAGCGACCCCTCTTCTGCCTTCACCTTCACCTTCACCTTCACCCTCATCCTGACCTTGATCTTCATGATTGTTGTTGATCAAGTACTCTCTACTAACTGGCTCACATCAAATTACTCACATTCGGCTCCTCTATCTTGTCCCCATCAGGCTCCAGCAATCCGCCAAGATGACCACCCGGCCTCTCAGGAGGGATATACGCTTGTTGGTCATCAATCCCAATTCATCGCAGGAGATGACCGACGGCATGGAGCGTGCCATCAGGACCTTGGACTTATCGCCTGTATGAAGCCTCTGTAAGAATTTGAAAGCCTACGGTTATATTGTGGCAAGCAAGGTACCGGACCTCTGCCAGTCATGGGGATGGACAATTATATCCAAAAAGCCTCACTTCGTTGTCTCAATGCCCCAGTCTTATACGGACCATTGGATTCTTAGAGACTGAGGCACTCGTCCCATAATCCCAGGACAACGGCTGATGCGGTTGCTGTCTCGTAGAACGTCCACATCACCATGTACACAGCCCCTCCTGAGAGCCCTCCCAGCATCAACGATGGCGAGGACATAGAAGCCAGCAACGAGGTCGTCACGAACAACCTCCGGCAGACATGGATACTGGATGATTACGATGGTGCCCTTGTCGCTTGCTACAGCGTCCACTGGTTAGTGGATAGCATAACGACGCTCGCAGGTCAGCGATTCCTCGTCACGGGTATATTCGAAGCCAGCATTCTCACGGCCCTGCCGTTGCTGCAGCGGCAGTACGGTGGTACCACGGGCTGGGGCATCGTCACGACCGGCAAGTTCTGGGAAGACCATCTCACCGCCGGGGTCAAACGTTATCTCGGGCAGTCAAGTGGGGACCAAAACAGCCTGTTCCTTGGCGTCCACTCAACAGGACTCGATGCTGCTGACTTCCATGGCGATATCTCCCCGGATATCATCCGGGGCAGACTGAAGGAGGCCACAAGACGACTCCTGCACGAAGGACCCGTCCAGTGTGTCGTTCTAGGTTGTGCAGGCATGTCTGGGCTGGACGAAATCGTCCGGTCCACCATCCGAGAGGAATACCCCAGGCAGCAGGCAGAAAGTGTATATATCATTGATGGGGTTAAGGCGGGCATCGGTATTCTTGAACAGATGGTCAAGAACAAGAGGATGTTTCAGGATCCAGAGCTGCCAGCATACTAAGTACTCGAGTAGGCCTTCTCTTCATAGGTAGTATTGGAAGTTCTACAAAACGGTATCGTCAGAAGATTGCACGTTTTCGCCTAGGTTAAGTAGTCATCAGCCACGCAGTCTTGCTTGCCATAAATCAATCCAGCCGTCTCGTCCGACCCCAAACCTCATCCGCATTCTTCTTGCCCTTGGTCTCCGGCACTCGTGTGGCAAAGAACAATGCGAAGAGGGCGGCAAACCCTGCAAAGATGAAGTAGACCCATCCGCCGCGTCCGCCCAGCCAGTTATTCAGGGCCGTGTTGACGATGGGGAAGAACTGCGCCACAAGGAAGGTAGCCGTGTAGTTAGTAGCCAGACACCAGCTCTGCGTCGCACCGACGGCCTCCTGGCCCACCAGCTCCGACGCCAGGATGAACGGCACGGGTCCCAGGCCGACGGCGAAAAAGGCCACAAAGAAGGCCACCGCCAGGGCTGATACGACCTTCAGGCCTGTGAGGATGGAGATTGCGAGGGCCAGTGAAGAGAGACCCTGCCCAATGATGGAGACGAGCAGGCATGTCTTGCGACCCCACTTGTCTGGAAGGGGCGAGCACGCTGCCGTCATGACCAGGTTGACGGCTGAGACGAGAATCGTGAGGACGATGGAGCTTAGGGGTAGCAGGCCGTTGAGGAGCGCCACCGAGTACATGACAATCGAGTTGATGCCACACAGTTGCTGGGCGAACATGACACCCATGACCACGATCATAGCAGGCCGGTACAAGGGGTCCTTGAGAGCCTGCAAAACTCCAATGTGCTGGACCTCGTCGTGCTCAGGGACATGCGAAGCACCTCCCTCAGGTGGTCCGAGTAGGCCCGTCTCCTCGCTCGTAACGTCCTTACCGGAGCCAGCGCCCCAGAGCGCCACCTCGTCGTCAATATCGACCCCTTGCCCGCGGATCCTCTGTAGGATCCTCCTGCCTTTGGGGACGTCTCCCTTCACGGTGGCCGTCCAAGCGGGACTCTCGGGGACCAGGAAGGTGAGCACACCCTGGGCAGCAGCAATAAGGCCACTTATTCCCAGGATCCAACGCCAGGCCTTGCCATGGCTTAAAAAGTAGCCCAGCGCCTGGGCGACCAGAATTCCCGTATTGCAACTGATCTGAGTAAAAGCGCCAAAGAAGCCCCTCGCGGCAGGCGGTGCCACCTCGGAGATGTACAGCGGGACGATGACAGTGCTGGCACCTGAGCCGAGGCCAGAGACGAAGCGTCCAAATCCCAAGAGCCAGGCCCGGGGTGCGACAGCCTCGATGGCGGAGCCGAGGACGAAGGTGACTGCTGTTATCTGCATGGACAGCCATCGACCTCTGCTCGAGGTGATTGGGCCAGCTGCCAGGGCGCCGACCAGACCGCCGATGGTAAAGACGGAGGATACTGCAGCAAATGTGGGCTCATCCATGGGCACACCTTCGCAGTCGGCATTGGCCCTGGAGTTGTAGCCCGTCAAAACGGTAAGCCCGCGGGCGAGGGTGCTAGGAGGGGCGGCATTGTCGTCCTGACATGTTATGGCATGTTGGGGGGCATTCAACTCGGCCTACACAGAAACAAGGAGGGGCAGTCAGCGGGAGGCTCTCGGAAAAGGTGTTTACGGGGTGTGGGCAGCAGTTAGTAGCAGCCTCGCAGGTGGTAAGCATACCAAGTGATAGCCGAATTGGAATGGGCCGAGAGTGGTGATGAAGATCAGGAGGATCAGAAAGGGTGACACATGGCGGGCAAGCTGCCCGGGGCCGCCAGAGCCGGGCATAGTACACGAGAGTTCAACCGCTCAACTGCTCTGCCCGTGTTCAGTGTTGGTCTCGTGCTCGAGAAGGGCGGTGGTGGCCCGACGAGGCGGAAAGGCGATATTCAAGGTGGTTGTATCCCAATATATTTATTGTAAGTCCTATTTGGGATCCAAGTCTGTCTAAAAAGATCTATAGACGTGTATGTAGGGGAAGAATCAAGATGCTATTCTGGGTAGGCGTTCGAAATCGAAGCTGTTGTGAGAGGGAGTGCATAGATGTGGTGTATCTACCTAGGTACTGATGTTGTCGGAGGGCCGCGAGATTGAGTATCTACCTAGGTACCTAGGTACGGATCAGAGAGGGGCAGAAGCAGCTGCTATCGATCACGTCAGGTGCGCTGCAGCAGGAGCTCACTGTTGTGGTGGCAGCCCGTGCCTGCTATTGTTATGCATATTCCAGGGTGACTCGGTGCACCAAGGTGGTGACGCGTAATTGACGTCTAAGGGGCACCTGGGCGCTGTACTTAGCTACAGTTACACTGTTTCCAGGCGCCCCGGGCAGCCCTAGACCTCGGGAGCCCACCCGTGGACCATTCCAAGGTTTGTATCTATCTAGGTACCTAGGTACATTGTTGATTACCTAGGTAGTACCTGGATCTTATAAGTCCCCTGCAGCGACCCTCGCACCAGGGCTATGCTACCAATCTTCTCACCCGCTGTGGGCATCCGTGCTATATTTACTTGAATATTTAGTTTTCATTTTGTCTCCCTCTTTCTCCCCCAGACCAGCGCCAATCTCCCTGCCCAGATAGTATCCCTGATAATATGCAACTAGCAGCTTGAGGCCAATAATTAAGAAGCAAAGTCGTAACAGCGGCAACAACTCATTGCCGACTACAGCAGAGCACCAGCCTCGAGGCCATGCAAAATCTCCACCATATGCATATTACCTACGAAGATATTGCATATCTCATGCTTCCTACCGCCCACTGCCTACTGACCCTGCAGCACTCTCTTCAGGATGACCTCCAGCGTCTCCAGGTGCTCGCCCTTGACCCCAAGGGCCTCGTTGTCCGTCTTCTCGTACAGGGTACCTCCCTCGGACCATATCCTCCTCAGAGTGATGACCGTAGCCTTGGGGCTTCCCTCGTCCCACAGTTTCTTCTCCTCCTCCTTGAGCTTTGTGAGGGGGATGTATTCCACCTTCCACGTGGCCCCAGTCTGCTTCTCATACTCGGCCAGCACCTGCTTCGGCGTGACCACGAACGAGTGCACCTTGAGTGCCTTGTCAACCGCTGCCTGGTCGACTGCTGCCTCGGGACGCCGCAAGGCCGCCACCAACAGCTTGCCAACACTGTAACATCGCCGTCAGTCACCGGACAATCGAGTTAAGAGGCCACGCGGGGAGGGATGCTTGGCGCCCAAACTCACTCTGGCTGCGTGGTGAAGCCGATCTTGCCCTCACCATCCTCGACCAGGTACGCCTCCTTGTTCCGCACATCATATCCCGGCGATACCTGCAGTCCTGGCGTTCGGCCGACCCACGACTCGAAGTAAGGACCCGTCACCAGGTACGTTACCTTCAGGTTCTTGACATGCTCGCGGATGAACCTGCGCACCTTGAGCTTCTCCTGGTGCGGCTTCTCGTCCTTGCTCTGTGGGCCGTACTCGATGTCGGTGCCGTACTCGGACGGAAAGAACCACTTGACATGGTCTGTCTCGTCCGCCCACCTGATGAGGTTGATCTGCTTGGCGATGGCAGTCCGGCCGAAGGCGTTGACGACGGTGTCGATCTTGTGGTCCTTGTATGCTGCGCGGACATCGGCCTCGGACTCGACGTCGCCAGTGATGACGGTGACGTTACCAGCCTTCTTCCAACCCTCCAGGAGCTCACTCTTGTTCTTGACTGTCTCGGCAGATGTGAAGATGGTGACGTGGTTGAAGGCGGGCTGCGCATGGATGATCTTCTCGCTGATGAAGGTGCCGATGAAGCCCGTCGCCCCGAAGATGAGGATGTTGGAAGCCTTGAGCGCAGCCATCTTGACGTTGTGTGTATGGGTGTATGTGTGTGTTTGTATGAGGGTATTAGTGATTGAGAAGTGACAACTTTTATCCTGGATTTAGCTGCTCCTGGGCTTCACCTGGAAGATATAGATGTATCTACAGTGTAACGGCCAGGGTCGATGAGGGTTGCGAAATGGAGCGGGGATAATGGGTGATAAATGATGCAACTTCAGTGTTGGCCAAATGGAGTAATCCATATCTCTACGACTCACGTCGATTGGCCACACAAACAGGACACCGGGCTATACTATATTATGTATATCAACACATGAATTTCATCACGTCTTGTTTGTCAGTCAGTCTTAGGGATCCATGGATAAGCATGCAAGGGATGGGCTGCAGCACTTCAAGTCGGGGACCGCAAGTGGAGCAGAATCAGTGACAGGCTCCCGAGTCCGGAACCTCACTTCAGTCCGCACTCAACCTCGCACTAATCCGGCCTTCCACGTCTAGTCATGGCCCTCCGAGGCCGCCGTGGCCATGGAGGAATGAATGCCCTCAGAGCTTGAAATTGAATGCGACTGGATCACGCGCTTGGGTCACCTAGTAGAGACGGTATCACCCTGACCATTATGAATAGTTAATTGCTGACCGGCAAAAAGCACGTCAACTGGTAGACACCAGGCTGCGGTGCCCGTGAGAGGAGACTGAGAAAACACCGGCCATGAGCAGCAGCCTGTCGTTGCCCTCAAAAGGGGGTTGAGTATTGTCTTACAGAAAGATTCAGGTTGGTAGGCAGGCCACTCGTCGGACCCTGCAAGGCACATACATACTTGAATGCATGTATGTGGCACTTGAGGTTATCGTCTCAATGGACGGGCACAGTTGTGTCACACAGCACAGCTTACGGGCATGTTCTCTCGTCGAATCACGCTGCCATATGTATGTGGCTTGGACGCAGCTGCTCACCCAGCCCGGATCCGCAGCTGCTCGACGAAAACTACAGCCTGCTTTGATCCATGATAGGTATTATCTGGGGGTATATGTCAAGAAAGCCTCTGGGCTTTGGACGCTGACATCTCGGAGGAATCTCTGACACTTCGGATGATGGCATAGGTAGTTGGTACTACTCAAGTAGGTACCCCCTTAGGTGCTTAAGTACGTCCACACAAATATTTATACTCAAGCAAGTACGTGAAGCTGGGCATCCACAACCATTGACACATACACACCGTACCTCTACATACTTGGACGAGCCGGCAACAGCCATGAGCGCGGCATTCGATGGCAGTTCCATAGGTCGGCGGCGTTCACACCGCGCAGATGCCTACTCTCGTTCCCTTGGTGGCCTTCCAGACTACGGCCAAGCAAGTGTCGCTCAGGAGTCCTCCCAGCGCCTTCTCCAGCATGAGCACAATGGTCAAAACGAAGGCAACCATGTGATTAGGGATGACCGCCCTACACCCGATGACGGGGAGCTTCGGCCTGCTTCAGCAGCAGCAACAGGCTCGACGCATCTCAGCGTCTCGAGGTTGTCTCTTGACAGTCTCGAAGAGATTCCTACCCACGATGCTGAGACGATGACCGCGACTGTAAGCCAGCGTAGATCGAGATTCTGCGGTTGGCTGCCCACCACTATATGGACAATGGAGATCCTGAGCTGTGTGATAGCATCACTCTGCTTGGCTGCCATCATTGGGATTCTCTCTATGCATCAAGGTCTCCCTCATCCTCAGTGGCCCTACCATATTACTATCAACGCTCTCATATCCGTCTTCACAGCTATCTTCAAGATGGCATTGATGACACCTATAGCCGAAGGTAAGCATGACTATGTCGAGCGCCTGTCCTTGATTTATGCGGTAACTGCTGAACCACAATGAAGGGATCAGCCAGTTCAAATGGCTATGGTACAACCGACCTCGTGAACTGGCGGATATAGAGCGTCTTGACCAGGCCAGCAGAGGCGCATGGGGATCATTCTTGTTGCTCTTCAGCCGTGTGCCTCGACTGAATGCCATGTAAGCCATAATCAGCACTCAGGATCCTATCACCTGCCACAGGCTAACCATGTCGACCCAAGCTGGCTGGCGAACCTCGGTGCAATCATCACCATCGCAGCACTAGCTGTCGACCCGTTCTCACAACAGATCATCCAGTCCGAGCCCTGCTTATGGAACCTCACCGGGACGACGGCCGAGATACCTATAGTGCAGGGTTTCGAAGCAGGTTTTGGAACGAGTGCAGCCAAACCTCGAATCACTGCATCTATGCAGGTGGCCATCTACATGGGCCTCCTGTCTCCGCCACCGAACAGCTCGGCAGCGGTGACTGCGAGTTGTAGGAGTGGGAACTGCACTTTCCCACACGACAACGGCGCGACCTTTTCGACCTTGGCCATGTGTCACTCATGCGTCAACATATCGGATACTATTACCTCTAATCATTCTGGGCACTATGACCAGATACCTGCTACGCTCCCGTCGGGTGTAAGTATCGATGGGTATGATACATTGCTTGCATCACTTGCAGGGTCAAAATGGCTCCCTGATTCTATGTTCTCTTTCGAGGCTCTGATGAGTCCAGATATTGCCAATGACACAATCGACTTTGCCGTTGCATGTGGCATCCGACCCTGCCTGAAGACATTCGGCGCCAACGTCACGGAAGCCATCTATCACGAGACGGAACTGTCGTCTTACGATCTCGTACCGTCGCTCAGGGCCGGCTATACTCTTGCGACAAACACGACGCTCCGCAACGGGACCTGGCAATCCTGTATGCCGACACCACACAATACTTCAACTAACACTTTGCGAATCAACACGACAACAATGGGCCTGATAAGCCAGATCATCAACACCGGTAAGGAGTACGCAATATTGCACGGCATTGATTTGCAGAATGTCAGCGCCGCCGAGACTCTCTGGTACCCAGACGACTGCGTCTGGTGGTTTGGCGCCAAGACCGCTGACGCCATCCGAGCATTCATGTGGGACTTCTTTCAGAACAGAACCCTCGAACCACCTTACTGGTCACGTGGTCCATCGTCTGCTCTGGGTGACCTCTGGCTCGTTAACTTATACCGCAATGGCACGGCGAACATGGACACCGTCAACGCCTACATGGACGGTCTGGATTGGTCCATAACCGGCCACATGCGGCAGAACATCGCCGCGGTGGGATCAGGAGAGTATACCCCCGAGGTAGTACTGGGCCAAGTGCAAACGCTGCAATCATGCCTGAGGGTCCGTTGGGTATGGCTAAGTCTGCCAGCTGCCCTACTATGCCTAGAGTTTGCTTTCTTGGCGGCAATCATCCTATGTTCAAGGTCGGCCGACCACTGGCGCGGAGACTGGAAGGACTCGTCGTTAGCTTTGCTATATCATGGATTGGAGGATCACGCGAGTGAGTATAAGGAGAAAGCAGTTGCGGGGGACCTGCTGCGCGATAAGGACAGCATGTTTCAAGCGGCCCAGGAGACAATGGTACAGCTGAGGAAAGGAGAGGGCAACTGGCGGTTCTACCCAATGGCGTAGGAATCGAGGACAGGCGTCGAGCTCTACACGTACTTAATACGAGAAAGGGTTCTAGTAGGTAAAAAGACGTGTTTGAGGGTCTTTGATCCCTGAAATGTTTGTATTTTTGCGTTGTGGTGTATGTTCGAACTTTGATTACCTGAGCTTATGGCGGCAAAGATCCTGATGCCAATCCCTTTCAGAGGCGTCACACTCGTCCTCCGAGGTAGAACCCCAGCCTATTCAAGTTCTAACTTACCAACGAGGTTATCCGCATCAACGTGCAAAGAAGCTTCGTCATGTAATGGCGAAGTAGGGACTTGTGCGTTGTGAGGAGACGAACAGATCCACGAGGGCATCTGCTTAGCTGGGAAAAGTGTCGACCTTTTGAATTCCCTAAAAGACTGTGGAGGACAGGCCCACGCCAAATGACAGAGCTGCCCTCCTTCCATATCATAAAATCTTGCCCAGGTGGTATCTCTCACACGAGACCGCAAACGCCGTCTTTCCAGAAAGGCCCCTTGACTACCTGGGACCTATCCCCTTCCCCTTATGCAGAACTCCAAAAGACCAAGATCCTTACAATTCAAAAATGATGCTGTCCAGGAAACCCATCCAAGGCCACGGCGGGCCTGACTCCTCGGAGCCCGAAGTCTAACGCCGACCCTACTCCACGTCAGTATAGTCCATGCCCCGAGAATCTCCTCCTCCATTGGCCGCTGCATTGCCGCGTACCACACGCGCCGCGCCAGTGTATTCAGCCTCCTCCTCGAACTCGCGGATCATGCTGTCAACATTTTCATCGAGCCCGGTCGCTTGTGTGCCAAGGCAGAGCTGAAGCAGGAAACGGTATCTTCCAATGGCCTCGCCCACGCCCTGGAGGCCGCTTGCCTCCACCAGATCGCTCTCGACACCCCGCAGCTCCTGGATCCTCTCGCATAGGTCCCGGGCTAGCTTGAGGGTCTCCTCCCGATCTTCCTGGTCTGTCGGCTGGCTGCCCGCTCCCTGGCTGTAGCCATTCACCTGCATGCTGAGCTCGCTATGGACCTTGCCCTGGACGGCTATCCGGTTCTGGTACCTCATCAGGGCGTTGACCTGGGTCCGCAGCTGCGTGGCTTCAGCCATGGTCTTGTCAGAGACCTCGTCCGGCTCGAGCATTGCCTCGAGCCGCCGCAACTCCTCCGCCTCAGCCGCCTCATCCTCCTGGGTGTTGGCCAGTATCCGTCGCATCTCCTGCTCGGCCTCGTCCTTCTCGTTCCACTCGTCCTCGAAACACTGTGCAAGATGCCGGCTCTTCTGCAATATCTCTGGGGCGATACGGTTCTGCACGACCCTGGCAGCTTCCGACCTGTACTCACCATCCTCCTTCCACGTGCCCTGCAAGACCACGCCCGGGCTGGCTCGGCGAGGTGGGGGCGCGAAGGGTGAAGAGGAAGGCGGCGGCACGGCAGAGCGGGATCGGATGCCCTCGTTGAGCTCTCTGATCATCTCCTCGGCATGCAGGCCTTTGCTGTTGCGGATGGACGTAGAGGCCCCGCGGCCCAGTAGCGACCGAATGATCTTGGTGTTCTTGTTCTCTGCCGCAAGATGAATGGCGGTGTCGCCGCTGGCATCCTGGGCATTCACGAGCCCCTCCACAAAGGCGGGATCGTGAGTGTCCTGTAGCTTCGCCAAGATGGTCTCGACATAGTACCGAGCAGGTCTCCGGTACTTAACAGAGACGGCATGCGATACAGCATGGTGCAAGACCGTACGTCCCGAGAGGTCAGACTCACCGATGCTCGTCCGGAGCTCGTCCATGATGGCGGGGAAGGTCTGCTTGTCGAAGGCGTTGGTGAAGTTGACGGCATGCATGAGAGGTGTCTCCCCTCGCATATTGCGGGCAGCGAGGGACGGGCCGAATCGCTTCATGTGTCTTACTCCCTCGATATCACCCATTGCTGAGGCCCAGTGCAGGGCGGTATTCTGATGCTTGTCGATAGGGAAGTCGGGTCTGAAGTTCGTAGGTGGCTCTGGGCGGGGCGCCGCAGGGTCACGCATGTCGAGAGCGTAGTAATCGAGGAGCGCCTCACCGTAGAGCGTGTGCTGTTCTTTGATCAGCTTCGAAGACAATGACGCGTCGTTGGACCCAGGTCGCCTCGCGGCTCCAGAGGCTGAGCTTACTCTGTGCTGAACCATCCTGTCGGTATCGTCTTCGACCATGTAGCTGCCCGAAGCAACAGTCTGATCGTCTGGGGTCTCGTCTCTGAAGGCGACTGAAGACCTCTCAACCTCATCGGCGAACGGCACTTGGGCACGCTTCCGCTTGGAGCCTTGTGTAGCTTGGGAAGAACCGGCACCGGCAGCCTTCTTGGGTTGTTTGGGTTTGCTAGCATGTCGTGGGGCTGGAGGAGGGGTCACTGCGCCAGGTACGAAGTCGAATATGGGATGCAGGCGATCGAGAACGTTGTGTGTGAGAGCGAGATCTCGGGCATCTTGGAGAGGGAGGTAGGTTCCTGATTTCAGTCGTCAGTGAATACGCAGAGTCATAACAGACGACAAAGGCCCAAGGCATCTTCCTGTTTGTGTTCGTACCTTGGAATTTGCCGTATCCACCCTGTACCTTCTCATGTCGCCCCTTTTGTACGTCGCGCTCGAGAATCCGTGTTCTCGCTGGTTTATCGAAGCCGGCGGCTTTGAGAATGTGTGTCGCATTGACCCAATTGTCAGACTGACGTCGCATTACATGCTCCTTCTTTCCTTCTGGGCCAACAAACTGAAATTCCCACACTGGGTTCTGCAGAGGGTGGAAAGTCAGCGGGGTCTTGCAGGCAGAACGATGAAGAATGGAGGAGAGGCTTCAAGGGCAACGACGACGATGCGACTTACTCCGTTGTATGTGGCAGAGAAGATGCCATCTCCCACAGTGGTTGCCGCCGCCATAGTGAGGTAAAGCGACAGGTACTTTGCTGTCTTTCAAGTCCCAAGACAAGATTCAAAGAATGGGTGAGTCGAATACTAGGAAGATGGAGGCGGAAGGGAGGGCATGCGCGAAAGCGGGTAGTGGCAGTGTGGAAGTGCTGCAGTGCTGCAGTATCGAAGTATCGCGCTAACGTTTTATGCAGCTTCAAGAGGTGTAGAGACTGGTGAAGAGGAAGGCGACAAAGGCTAGGTCGATCTGTGGAGGTGGGAGGTGGAAAGGTCTCGCAGGTTAACAGTCGACTGAAACTGATGTCGGCTGACACTGACTGGGAATTGTCGGCACAACAAACGAGCTCGGAGGGTCGAAGTCGATGTCAATGTCGATGTCGATGTCGTCTTGTATAGTTGTTCCTGTTCCTCTATGCTCAGGGCCTTGGGTGAATCAGAAGAACAGATACTGTCCGGTGCACTACATGCTCTGCTCCTGCTCTTCGCCCTGCTCTTCGCCCTGCTCTGTCCTGGTCTGGCTTGGCCTTGTTCTGTCCTGGTTTGCCCTGGAATATGATGCTCGGAGGAAACTTGTGTGTGTAGTAGCAGAGTGCCTAGATAGACAGGCAAAGGCAATAGTAGTGTCAGAGATAGGTGATGTGTGGGGTTTGCTCGAGTTGGTGGGCATTGGCTGTTGGCTCGGAACTTAATTGACGGTGTCGCGAAACCTTCGAGAGAGTACACGGCACACGAGCCGCAGACGCGTGAGATCCCAAAAGTGCGCGTATCCTGGGCTCACGCTAATAACTGTTGCGCATGTGCGGGTACGTACTGTACTATTGTACTGTCCACGGGTACGTACATTGGTCCTTCCAACCTTGGAAGGTTCTCAGCCAACTGGCCCCGCTCGGTCCCGCCGCCGTATAGTACCGGTACGTACCGAAGCACGTGCCAGGTGAGCTCTTCAAGAGCTTTACGCGTGAGAAGACAGAGTGAGAGTGCGGCGTGAAGGACTCCCTTGTCTGCACGGACTATATTACGAGCTGTGAATATCCAAGCGAAGATTAAGCGAAGAGCTAGTACTTAAATATGCTATGATAGATAGATAAGCTGCTTTACTGTATACATCCGCCCAGCTCAACTTCACTTTTGCTCTTCTTTATACCGCCCTCTGCGACCGTGCCCCCTCCCCCCCTCCAACCTCGGCTTCTCCAGGGGGATAACTCCATATCTCTGCCTGGACGCCTGCGGTGCTGAACTCTAATTTCGATTGCTGGGCTGGCGGTTCTCTCCAATCAGCCGGGTGAATGGGAGGGTATAAAGCTGCCTCGTTAGTGAAGTTGTGTGTCTGGAGTAGTAGTACTAGTACAAGGCCGCACTCCTTTAGTACTACCTTAGTATAGTAACCTTGGGGTTAATCGCTACCCTCGGTAGTGTACTGTAGGTACCTAGGTATGTATACCCACCTTCAGGTACTTGAGGTATTTGGTACCTGAGGGCTTGATCACATGTCTATGGCCATATATGTCCATTGATCGTTACCATATTCATGTTCATATTCATGTTCATTTATATTGATACCCATGTCTCAAATAGTTGGCCATGTGGATGCATTCCACAAGGTGAAGATCATGGTGCTATTGGTATGCTACGGTATCGAAGGCCTGATATGAACAAACCCCTTGTAGATACAAGAGTAGAGTACCTTTACTTTTCCTTGTTCCTTCCTTCTACCTTTCCTCTTGCTTTCTTCTCTCCTCCTCCTCCTCCTCCTCCTCTTCCTCTTCCTGCTCTTCCCAGACCTCCGCCTGATTGCAACTATGCATATACAAATTGTGCACTCGAGTCTCTATCTCCCTCATCTTGCTGTGGCATTCTGATTCTAGCAGATACACCTACCTCATCACCCTCCTCCAGAGAGTCTTCACCTCCGAGACTGATCGTCGGCAGATCTGTCATATGCAGTTTGGTGCTTCCATACGGCCTCAGCTCGACCTCCACTGCATCACCGAGACACTTTCTGTCCTCTGGCAGAGGCACCAGCCCCGGCACGCTGCCCAAGTACAATTCCCAGTCAATCAGGCACGCCCTCACCGTTATGTAGTTCGGCGGCGCGCCAGGCGACCATATCGGATTGGCCACCGTCTTTCCGGGTGCTGCTTCGCCGACGTATCGGTATTCCAGTGTCGACGGGTCAATGGCGTAATTCCACGCTGACGTGTTCAGCATCGTCCAGTCTCTTGCCTCGGAAGGCGCATAACCCGCAGGCATGGGCTCATTGGTGGTGTAGTAATGCGGTACCGACGATGAGATCTCGCTCGAGATGGATAGGCCGTACAGGAGGGCGCCGTAGTACACTGCCACGGTGCTATTGGCACGAGACTCTGTCCTGATCGACGTCGAGAGGTTGTATACCACCGTCGTGCTTCCCGCGGGGATACTACCGACCCTGTGCAAGCCAGAATCGGCGTCCGGGTTTACTGTCGTCGTCGAGTTGGCCACCGTTGTCGAGCTCTGCGCCGCGTCCGCCCACCCAGGCACCCGGACGTAGAAGTCGAAGGGCGCATCGGTTGTGACCGTGTACAGGATATCAAGGTCGAATGGGTAGTTCGTCTCCGTCACGATTGTCAGCCTCGCACCATTCCGCAGCGTGGTGCTCACGTTTGCCGGTGCCAGTAGGGCATGGGCCAGCCCGTCCGATCCTACCTGCACATACGAGGCCGCCAGGAATTTCGGATAGCCTTGAGGATGATTGACGGTGCAGCAGGGGTAGTTGCCCTCGAGCGTGTACTGTTGGCCAACCGTGTTCACATCTGAGAATGGGGTGGCGCTGAGGTTCTTGGACCAGGGCTGGTTTGGCTCGGCCATGTACTGACGTGCCCACCAGTCCGGCGTGACCTGCGCGGGAAGCGCGTTGTACGCAGCCAGCTCCGCACGGTCCGCATAGTAGTTGTTGCCGAGGGCTTGGTAGAGGTAGCTGAGAGAGTACATGACCTCCACGGCCGTACACGTCTCGGAGCTGGTCTTCAGGTCAGTACGTTGGTGCCGCACGAGGAGGTGCCACTGAAACAAACGAGCTCACCCCATGTATGGCTGGGTACCGTCCATGTATTCATCAGCAAGGATCGTCCCACTCGCCGACCCATGATACACAAAAGTCCAATTCACACCTTGAAGGTTCAACCCGACCAGCGAGTCACTGTGCAAGAAGCGACGATACACCGCGCAGGCTTTCAGTCCCTCGGCCATGTTCACGCCGTGGAAATACTCCCACGGCTGAGCGTTGTAGAAGGTCTGGTTCAGCACGTCCAGTGAGCCTCTGGGGAATACGTCGGCCTGGTACCAATAATCCCAATTGACGCCAGCCTCATACATGTAACGCATGCTGTCTAGCAGGATCTCCGAGTTGTTCCTGGGATATCGATCAAACAGCCACTGCAGGGGAACCATGAGATCCTGCGCCCTCGAGAGTCCCCATTCTGTCGCACCCTCGGAGTACTCGTCGCCATCGTGGTAGAGGAACCCGGTGTAGTTGTCGGCCAGCATCGAGTTGATGAGCACGGCGAACCTGTGCATCGAATCGACTATCTTCTCAGTATAGTCCGGGTCCGCCTGGGCGAGCTGCATGAGCGCAAGGCACAGCAGGTTCCGCGGCCATAAATTCCGGTTCGTCCCTGTCTCGTATCCCAGCCAGCCGTCGCTCTGCTGGGTTGCCAGCACGTAATCCGTCGTATTACGGACCTGCCAAATCAGCCTCGAGTCGTTGACGCCGTAGGCCAGCGGCACGATGGCGTTGAGCCAGTAGGGGAAGGCTTCGTGCAGGATGGAGTATTCACTGTCGCCTCCAATCCACGCTGAATCATGAACATATTTCCAGAAGTCCATCAGGTGTCCGCCCAGCCCATTGGCTTGTAAAACCAGTTGGTCGGACAGCCATGACTGGGGCTTGATGGTGCCGAGGTCCAAGGGTTCGAATACCAGTGGTACAACTGCATGAGGCCGCGGTCAGAGGAGAGATCAGAATCCCAATGCCTGGTGCCTCCTGCTCTCACTCACGAGGTTGAACATCTGCAGCAACTGTCTCGGCTGCCAACGCCACGCTGAGGAGGTGGACAATGCGAGTCAGCTTCATCCTGACCTTTGATGATGGTTTGCGTCGCGCAACTCGGATGCGCCAGTCTACAATCAGCAGCAGGTAGAGAGGTCATCGTGCCGGCCGTACGGTGATATATATACGATAACGATCCGGGGAGGGAGGGGGACCTGATAAGCAACTACAGGCATACATGATAGCCATATCTAAGGTGCGGCACTCCCATGAAGTCCATGATCACAATGTTGCAGTTGCTGCGGTGGTTGCAGTGTTGTTGCATTCGGCGTATGGACTGGTGGTGTTGATCGGCAAAGGATACTCGAGCACCGGGGGAAAAGAGGCCGAAACTCAACCATCGGTTGGTTGGTGGCTGGAGTTGGAGGCTTCTCCGGAGTTCTCGGCCGGTACTTGTTGATAGGCATAGCAGTGCCGTGGAGATGGTGCCTGGGGAGGCCCACGGAATTTATCGTACCCCTTGTTTGGGTCGAAAACAATCCATGGATGGTACCGGGAACAAACACATCACCGACCCACGACAAGAGACCGGACGGCACGGACATTGCCGCGGGCGGTTCCGCGACGGCGTCTTTTTGGGGTCTTTTTAGTTGCTCACGTCTTTACGTCACCTTGTCACCGCTGCGTCGCTGAATCGCGGCCTCCAGAGTCATCGCATCATTACCGTATAACGGCAGCCCTGAATTAAGTGCTCTAGTACCTGACCTGACGACGGTACATGTATGGTACGGAGCTAGGACGACACGATGGGCAGGTTGTGTATAGGAGGGTGGGTGTGTGTATTAAGGATCCTGGATCGTCCGTTCATCATACGCAAACGGGTTTCCCGAACTGCTTGGACGAGGCTCAATTGATGACAATACGCAAGCGCTCGCCTTGATACTCGGTTCCGCCTGAGGAGGAAATCACCGGAATTCCCACTTTCGACCTCGATACGGAGTGGGGAATGACGATACCGGCATTCCAGCGTCCAGAGACCAGAGAGAGACCAGAACCAAAGCGGCACCAGCGGACCCTCTTTTGTTTTTTGGTCAGGGGAGACGGCACTGGGTCGAGAGAAGAGGCCCCATCCTGTACTCAAAGCTCTGCCCTACCGGCCCCGGCGCCACACTGCCTGGGTGTCGTGTCAAGGTTGTGCTTGGTGATCCCAAAATTTGCAACGTCTCCTTCTATCTCATCTTCCCTATCACCAAGATCTCAGAAATAGCTGCAGCTTTGTGTGCGCAGGCTCCGGACTCTATATCTGCTGCGTTTCCGGCTCATCAGTGGCGGGCGGAAATAAAACAAGGAGACTGGCGACTGGAGACTTTTCAAGGCAAAAACAGCGAGACGAGCCCCGGTGTACCTTTTGCTTGGTCGAGTAAGGGCTCCACCACAGGAGAGCTCCTCAGCTCTTCCCGATCTGGCCAAATCTCATCTGATCCCGAATCGACGATGAGGCTCTGCGGCTCTTATTCTCCCCCAGGCACTATCCGAAGAAGAAGAAACCAACCCTACTGTTACTGTCCAAGGTCTTGGCTGTCGTCCCTTTGGTCAATCCACCTTCAGCGGCGATCATGTCATCGGCAACCGGGACTGCTTCGGGCTCCACCAACAATAACAACCACATCAACAGCGGCAGCGGCGGCGGCGGCGGTGGCGGTTCCGGCAACGGGAGCGGCAGCACCAACGTCAAGGCCGAAAACACCATCACGAACACCAGCTCGGCTCGGGCCACCAAAAAGAGTGCCTTCTCGTGTGAGCCCTGTCGACGGCGAAAGGTCAAGTGTGGGGGTGAACAGCCCATCTGCAGCAGGTGCCTGGCAAGGAACGATGCCTGTGTTTACAAGTTGTAGGATTCCCTTTCCTTCACACCGTCGTCTTTGTCTCGTCTGACAATACACACTATGACACACCATACACACTCACTGACGCACTCACTCACCCGACCGACATCTACGTCCACCGCAATTACACCAATCTGATCGTTCCTGAGCTTTTGTGCTGACTCGTCCAGAAATCCAACGCTCTCCTATACTCAGCGTCTAGAAGAACGCATCAGAGAGCTTGAGGACCAGCTATCCAAGGCCCAATCACAACCAGCTTCCCAACAGCAGAGTTCGCCATCTGAGAGGCTTCCCTCGTCCTCTCGCGGTGGCTCTCACCCTGGAAATGAGTTTGGAGAGGGCTTGGCAGGGACCTTCAAGGGGCTGAAGCTGGACGAGAAGGGTGTCCTAACTTATCACGGAGCCACCAGTTTCTTCCACCTGCCTAGCGAATATGGCCGACCTGACAGTGAGGCACCGGGTCCGTCCCATTCAGAGGACCCTCTGTACGGCAAGAGGGAGCGGCTCGTCAACAATGCCTGGCAGCAACGAGCCCTGGAAGATCTTTCAGCAATACCGGTGAGTCCACCTGCCCATCTGAGGCCTCCTGAACGATGCAGTAGTGGCGAAGTGGCGACGTATGGGATCGTACTAAACATGTCATCCGGTATTGGTGTTCAGGAACCCTTCCAGTACCTCCTCAACACGCACTGGTGCTGGATCCAGCCGCTGTGGAACTTCGTCTACAGGCCAGCTTTTACGCGTGACATGCAACTCCTCGGGCCATATTATTCCCACACCCTCCTCAACGCCATTTTGTCTCATTCCATTCGCTGGGGCCGCTGGGACAAGGCCACTCGTGAACGTCTCGAGAATGACTACGATGGTGGCGCCGTTTTCAGCCGACATGCCCGGTCCATGGTTTTCGACGAGATCTCGAGGGGGGTGGCGACTATCCCGACCGTGCAGACGCTGCTGCTGTTGAGTGCTCAGGAGTGCAGCGCGGGGAACACTTCGCAAGCATGGATGTACAGTGGCATGGCCTTTCGAATGATCGACCACCTAGGCATATGCGTCGACAGCCAGAGATACACGGGCAATATCCCGTTCAGCGATGAAGATGTCGAGATTCGTCGCCGCTTGTTTTGGAGCTGTTACTTCTGGGACAAGATCATCAGCCTGTATCTTGGCAGGTCACCAAGCCTTCAGCACTCGGATGTGTCGCCGCCCCAGATGATACGTATGTTGACCTCTCCTTGGGCGCTCATGCCGCCTCCGCCCTCTCCCCCTTTGTGATTGTTTCCACCACAAGTGTCCCTTGGAAGCTCACATGACACCGCAGTTGACGACTCGAATGAGAACGAGATGTGGACTCCTTTTGGGCTCCAGTATCCGGACGGTGTGAAATATCCACCTATTGCAGCGCACTCGACTTCCTGCTTCGTGCAAATGTGTCGACTTTCCGTGATCTTCAACCAAATCCTCATACATATGTACGACCCTCTGCAGCAGAACAGCGAGGCTGAAATCCAGGAGTGTTTGGTGAGGCAAGAGGCAGCCCTGAAACAATGCTGGGATGAGCTGCCGCCCTTTTTGAAGATCGAGGCGAGCCACCTGCCTCCATTGGCACCTCCCAGCCACATTGTGACTCTCAAGTGCGTTCCACCCCAAGACACAAGTTCTCCTTGTTCTTGCTCACCTCCTATTCCCAAGGACCAGCTGACTGACCACAACTACGAGCAGTTGTCTGTACCATACCTTTAACATCCTCCTCCACCGACCGATGCTCTCCCATGAGCGCTCTACACCGAATAGCAACCGTGCGAAACACCTCCTCGAGTGCGTGTCCTCAGCGACATCCATTATAGCCATCTTCGACCTGTTCTGCAAATCCTTCGGGATCTATCGAACTGTGCTCTCGACAAGCTACAGCGTCTACATCGCCGCATCGATCTTCCTGCTGCAGGTCCAGGCAGCTGCCAACGCGCCGCCCGGTTCCTCGTCGGGGCCCTTGACGGACGAACAGCAGCAGCAGCAGCAGCCAGCTCTTCGCAAGCTGGACTTCTGCATCCGTGCGCTCTCACGCTTGAAAGATATCAACCCCATCGTAGGCAGCGGTGTAAGCCTCATCCTGCGCGAGTTGGCCGCACTAGGGATCCACACACCAGGTACCGCTAGCATGCCACATAATTACCAAGGCCAGGGGCCGCAGGCTCAGCAGGCGCAGCATGCTCAACAGGCGCCACAGGGCCCAAGTGGCCCAGGCTTCCCCCGCCATCAACAAAACGCTTCGGTATCATCCGGCTTCCGAGGTCGACAAGGCTCGTTTGGCGGCGGTTATGGCCATCGCATGAGCCACCATGAGATAATGACTGGCGGCGGCGGCACTGACACGCCAATGACCGGATTCGGTTCACCCAGTCGTACCCCGCCCGGTCTCCAGCAGGCACTATTCCAGTTTCCGCAGGCGGCCCAGGGCGACAAGATCAACCAGCATCTCCAGCATCATGGAATCTCGGACCAAGTTTTCCAGGCAGTATCTTCGTTGCAGCCCATCACTGCGTCGTTTGGAAACCCAATGGAGATCCAGGAGTCGAACGATGTGCCTCCTGGTCTGTCGCAAGGCTTCCGACCTTGATGCAGCGAGGTCGGATTGGGGACTCTTTTCCCAGTAGAGTTCGGGTGCTCGGAGTCGGGTGTGAAGAAGGCTGTGTATGGTCCATTCTGCGACCAGCCCGTGTCTCGCAAACAGGCCACAAACCAGCCTTGTGAATCCGGCTGGCGCCAAAAGACGAGCCGTCAATGGCAATCTCCCCTGCTCCCATCATCACTGGTGTCTTGATTTGTATTGTGAGCGGATAGGACGATCGGACCGACGAAGAATACGTTTGGCAGCATAGCACCGATTCACGGAAGCTCCGTGCTTTGCGTCCTTGGTCGTGGCGGGCTCAGTAACATCCATACCTACCATACTTGGTGTTGCGATGGGACTAGGTGACTAGAGGCTGAGCTGTATCTGCAGCACGTTCGTTGTCCCATAAACAGGGGGCGCGGGTCATGAGAGACAAGGGGAAAAGGGAAGGCGGTTATCCGAGCGAGGGAGTCGGGCTTGGGCATCGAAGATATCTATCGACCCTAACGAGACATGCTCGATTTTAGGAGTTATGTCCCGGGGTTTGTCAATAGTGACGAAGTCATACATGTTGGAGGAAAAGTGACGGAACGGCCACTTGGCCGGACAGGAGGGGGGAAACCGGAAGGAAGTAAAGTTCTTGGAAGCTAGATAATTCAAGTTGAAAATCCCACATCACGACAACACCCTATCCGAGGTTAGATAATCTTACCCCAGAACCCCAAGACGTGGAGTGTGGAGAGGGACTCCCATGTATGCACATACACCCACGCCTGGATGGGTCGGCCAGGTGGATAAGACGAGCAAGGACCCTCGGCTGGAGTCTGGAGGCCCGATCAAGCCGTGGACCGAGTTTCCCACTTTAAGACAAGATTCGGCCGCCTTTGACCCGGGCGAAACTTGGAAGGCCCTTCCGGCTTATACTCGAGGTCCACCTCGCCGTGGTGACCACGGCAGAGGGCAGCGGAAGGGATGCGCGGTCGTCTGACACCTTGGCTCGGTCAACTTCCGACCCGCTGGCAGTGGGTGAGTTCTCATTGCCCAAGAGATGCGGTATTTGGCGGAACATGGCCGAAGATAAGAATAGATACAGGACAAGTGATAGGTATGGACACACAAACGCAAAGTGATCATCGGTCACACAGCGTCATTGTTATGTGTCTTGTGCCCTGCTCGTGGCGATTAGATGGCGGAGGGGGACCCTAAACCATCTATTGGGTCCTATGGACTCCCCCATCTTCACATGTTTCCAAAGGGCGTCCGAGATAGGTAGGATCTCTCGTGCGAACTCAGTAATATCACGAAGTGTTTCAGAACGATTCAGGTCGTGGAATTGTAGGCGTGGCGCTAGATCTGCTGGTTTACAGTAGGAGACTATCCGTCATATCCGCCTTAGATAGCCGGCATTGGTCGATAGTGTCAGTGACTTACTGACCGACTAGGTTCGCAGGGAGGTTAGCGATATTGCCCATCAGATGATGAAGAGGAGGAAGAGGAGGGAAGGAAGAAGTAAACCTTCACTCCAAGAGGCTGTATCACAGCATCTTCCGTTATGTGCACGAACGAATATGTCCCACCATCGTTTGATACCTCATGTGTTCTTCATGCGTCAGTCAGGGGGTGGGCAACAAGGAGAACCACAATAATAATAATCAAACCTAACGATATCAGATGCAATTAACGTGCTATCTACCTGTTGTAGTCATAATAGCCTACACGGCCAGCCCCTTACCCCCAGCACAGCCAGGACGGCCAAAAAAATCCAAAAAGGCAAAAACATACGATCTGATCTAGCCCGGACTTGAACCGGAGACCTTCAGTGATTCTAACTGTTTGTTAGACTGACGTGATAACCAACTACACCACCAGACCAGTTGTTGTTGTTTGAGCTTTTGAAAGGAAACCTATATTCCACTTTGAAAGAGCCAGAAGAACTTGGAATGCTTGTCAGGCCCCGGGTTTTCATATCTGCCCTCACAGTATACAAGGAAAGGATATGTGAGCCGGTCTCAAGCACCGAGGACTCTCCGGGAGACAAGACAATATGTAGGTTGGAGGTTTGCGATGAACCCTGTACGGATCCGTAGATTTCGTGGACTACCTGGGTGATTTCGCGCACAGAAACGATAATACGGTTTTGTGAATATGCAGCGATCTGCACCACACTACCGAGGTAAAGCAAGCCTTGAGGCTGCCAACATGATGTTTTCTGTGTCGAAAACGAATTCCTATACGAAAAGGGGAAGAGCCAGAGCACAAAACGGTGGACAATTGCAGCAGCAGTAGGATTACATATGTAGTGCAGTCTACTACCAATATATCGTACGAATTATTGTAGCATATGCATGTATGTGTCACTCACTTCCCTACCTGAAAAGCATCAGAATCTGCTCACTGTTGTCGCCTGCTTGCCACATATTATTTGGATTATGCTGTCACTCATGATCTCCAGGGCTGTGGTCACTTGAGCTCATAAGACATATTAATTGATACAGAGTTCATGGCTCCTGGTCTGTGATATCTCTCCCATATCATTAAAAAAGAAAGATAAACAAGAAAAATTCCATCCGGCCATATTCCATCAATATGTGCTCAATAGAGTCTCCTTGGAGACATCTAGCCGAAACGCCTTGCCTGTCATCCCATCGTCGACGTCGTAACATTAAAACACGTTGACAGGAACACAGCCCCGGTGTATAAAGCGGGCTGCGTTCCCCCATTCTCTCTTTCTCTCTGCTCTCTATTGGCTACGCCCACAGCTCTGCAGCGTTGTCCCTGAATATCCTTTCGGAAAGGGATCGGTCGCCCTCGCACCAGGCCAGGACGTGCTCGATCCAGGGCCGGATGTCGAGACCTTCGAACCTCGTGTGAGGCCAGTCCGATGCAAAGACGACCCGGGTCCGTCCTGCCACACGGATTATTTCTCTGGCGAGGGACTCGACAGGCTTGATGAAGTCGCGGCCCTTGCCCAGTCGGTAGGGGGCCGACATCTTGACATAGGTGTTTCCGCGCTGCAATAATCTGACCAGGGAGCCGAAGCCGTCCAGACTATAGGGGTCGAGGGATGACATCCTCGACAGGGACAGGTCGGGCGAGCCCAGGTGGTCAATGCAGATCCTCACACCGAGAGCGGGCTCTATCTGCTCAAGGATCTTGACCATGCTCAGTGGTATGTAAAGCTGGATGACCCAGTTCAGGGGCCGTACTGCGTCGGCATATCTGTGCAAGACCATCTCCATCTCATCTTGGGTCATGCTGTCACCGGTGGACTGCAGGTTGAGGCGTACAGCCCTCACGCCCAGCCTGTGCCACTCTTGCAGGGTCGATAGCGAGGTCACGTCTGGGTCGAAGGCAACAACACCTCTTGCCCTTGCTGGGCCGAGCGCACGGAGGGCATCGAGAAGGCAGGAGTTGTCGTTGCCATATATGGAGGGCTGGACGACGACTAATTTGGAGGCCCCTATTGACGTCTCAAAGGCGACGGCCTGGGAGACGGTGTGTGGGCTTGGCCTGTACACAGCTGTGGACGACAGTGGATAGCGGTCCGGGTCGACAATGTGCATGTGACTGTCCCATGATCCTATAGGTATTCGGAAGGAGGGACGTGCTTGTTCTGATGGTAGGTCCTTGACGGAAACGTTTTCTTTATGTGAGGATGTGGGCTTGTCAAAGATGCTGATTAGGGACGGGGAGGACGAGATGGGTCGTGGCGAGGAGGACCGTTTCTTGTCGAGCACCCCACCAGAATGGAATGGGTTCCTGAGCAGGGCTGTCATGCTGATCCGGATCGCCGTGAGCAGGCCTGCCGAATAATATCCAATCGAGGCAGAAAGGGGGTTGATGAGAGTCCAATCCCGGATGATGGGATGCTGCCAACGGGCTCCTGAGGTCGAGACAGGTCGAGCAGTAGTGATAGTAATAACGGTATCCGGCGCACAACCACCACGAGAAGGAGCCGCACGAGGGTAAATGTATCTCTGGCTCTGGGCCCTGATGGTGTGAAAGCCGATAGATCTGATCTGACGAGACAAAGGTGACAAACGGCTGGTACAGTAAAAGTACATGTAGTACACATGTATGCACGTATGTACTGTATGTATGTATGTATGTATGTATGTGTGTATGTATGCAGGCGATCGTCCGGAACCCAGCCTGCTCCAGCCTCTGGCTATTCACTCCATCAGCGACAGGAACAGCAGCAAGCAGCAAAAAGCAGCAGCAAATCTGGGTCTGGAACGAGGTAGCCCGGCACCACACAAGAGTCTCAGTATGGAATGCGAGACTGCGAGGGGTGGAGAAGAGGGTTCCCTAATGCAGCATCACGACATCGGCAGCACCCCTTGCTATATCCAACCGCCAGCAGATGATCTATAGGTCCAGGTAGGTCCAAGAGAGGGCAACCCAAGCAAAATGGGAGCTACTAAGGGTGCCTGCAACCCCGCCAGGTCCGGAGCCTCAGCGAGACGAGTCTTCCCGGCGGAGACCAGTTGACTTTGGCTCTGGGGACCTGGACACTTAGTATTACATACATACAATCCAGAGGTACCTAAAATAGGCTGTCCCTGTGATGACCTCTCAAACTTTGCCCGGTACTCGGCGAAAGGCCGTTCGCGTCAAGACGTAATCGTCACTACAATCCGCCCATCGAGTCAGAAGGCGGATAAGAGGGCAGAGTCCGGGAGGCGAGGGTACAGAGACGTCACACAGCAGAACCTTTATCAGACACCCAAGGGGGGGGGGGTGGTCTGGCCCAGACTATTCTTTTCTTTTGCCCCGGAATTCAATGGCAAAAAAGGATTCGGCCTTTGCCCGAAACTTAGGGAGTTTCCCGGGACTCGACGACCGACACGAGGGAGGAAGCTTGGCCCCAACTGGTCCGCTTGATCGGCTGGCGTAATGGTATATAGGACAGAGCGTCATAGTGAAACCGCCCTACATAGTACAGTTATCAACAGACATCCAAGGACCGCGGGCAGCCATCGTCATGTAGGATGCCCGGTACGGTACGGTAGCCTACTGCAGAGTGTACGGTACCCTTCCCCGGAGAAGCAGGAATGGTATAATGTGCTTTGGTCGTGGTCCGGGCGTTCCCCAGGATTTCCTGTTCATCCCGGCCGCTCTGCCCTGTGGTCCCGTGCCCGCTTCGGCAAGGGATCGGCCGTGGCTTGCCTGGATATAGCTAAAGGGTCGGACTTAGGCAGTGTTTTGGGGACTTGACTACTGCATGGTCGGGTCTGGCTCGGGACTGGCTGGGTATGAACTGGTCTGAACTGGACTGAACTGGGAGGGAGGGAAAAGCGGCGCCGGCATTTTTGCCATGAGCTCGGTCAACGTCCGGCCCTACTCCATCGAATACCCCTGAGAGCGTGACATCCCTTCCCCACACAGACAATGTCTCCACTGGGCAGTAAGATAACGGGGCGGCACAGGGCGGAGAATTTTCACGTCACTCTCTTCCTCTCCAGCATCACAACAAACAGTACCTACGTGTATTCTGTACGGCATCTTCTCCGATGAACGCGGGGAGCCACATGCTAGACCACGGCCGAATCCTGGGGTTACTACTGTACCAACGACCTGTCGCAATACCTATACCAACACCCCCCTGAGCGGCTACCATACTTTCCCCAGTCGTGTCGTCCTCTCCATCCGGGGAACAGACACCCCCTCCCCCGCAAAGTCCCGACTCCTTGGCTGGCTCCTTGGCTGGCTGGAAAGGCTGGCTGGCTGTCTGTCGATTCGTCTGGGCCACGCGTAACTGCATTCATCCCATCCCGTGTTCCCCATACGCCGGCATCTCTCCGTGATCTCGTGGACACTCGCCTCCCCCTTGGGCGGACCTCCCAGACCCCCGTCGTCAAACCCAGTCCAAGGGTACGGCGGAGTTCACCCGAGAAACGTGACCAGACCGATCTTGATGAGGCTACCTGGGACCGGCCAAGATAGGTACACACAGCAGCCGATCCACACTGTACAGGGGCTGCCTCGTCGTACATGAGCCTACCGCCGCCGAGGATGCTGCCCTCGTCGGTCACATCAGGCTGGAAGGGGCCGTACAACTGGTACTATGTCCTCACCGTCATCGTCATGGGGTGCGGTTCCATCCCCAAGGGCTATGATGAAGGTGGTTTCAGCGCCGCCGTCGGGCTGCAGTCCTTTGGGGACGACTATGGCCTCGACACCAGCCTCTGGATAGACAACGCTGCCGGACTGGCAAGCAGGAAGGCAAATATCACCTCCTTCGGTGTCCTCGGCGCGGCCTTCGGCTCCCTAATAGCCTTGGCCCTGACGGACCGCATAGGTCGTCTGAGGTGCTGGCAGCTACTCACTGTGGTGTACATGAGCGGCTACCTCATGCAGGTCTTCGCGTCGGGGATATATGGCTTCCTATTGTTTGCCCGGATATGGGGAGGCATCGGGGCTGGAGGACTAACCGTTGTTGTGCCTCTATACCTCTCTGAGATCGCCCCTGCCAAGAGCCGGGGCATGATTATCAGCGTCTCTATGGTCTTCTTACTGACATTCTTATCTCTCGGTTCGTTGTTCCCGACGCCCCCGCTACCTCCCGGAGTGAATTAGGACTGACGTTGACCCCTTTGCTGCATTCACAGGCTTCTTCATCAACTATGCCGTCAGTGTCACCATGTCAACTTCCCGTCGGCAGTATCGGGTCGTCATCGCCGTCCCCCTAATTCCCGTCGGCTTAGCTCTTCTTGCCTCTCTGGGAATCTCCGACACGCCCAGATGGCTCGCCTCGCAGGGCCGCGGGGAGGAAGCCATGTCTGTACTCGCCAGGCTCCGGAGCAAGACCTGCCCTGACCAAGAGCTGCAGACCGAGTTCGCCGAGATCCAGGAGCAGATACGCTCAAAGGAGAAGCTGTTGTCCGAGGTGTCAACGTGGGGCGTGCTCAAGGAAGTCCTGACAGTCCGTTCCTATCGCAAACGCTTCTTCCTGGCCTTGATAATGCAGACTGTCGCGCAGTGGTCTGGCGGTAATGGCATCACTTATTATATTCCGCAGATCTTCGAGTACGCCGGCATCACAAGTGACAACCGGTCTCTCGTGACCTCGGGGGCATACGGTTTGACCAAGCTAGTCTTCACTATGGTCTTCACGTGGGGCATGGTCGACGTTATCGGCCGCCGGCGATGTTTCCTGTCGGGCCTCTTCATGCAGCTCTGCGCTCACATATACATGGCTGTCTACATGGGGGTCTGGGTCTACCATGGCAAGTCAAACAAGTCTGCCTCCGATGCTGCCATCGCCAGTGTCTTCATCTACGCCATCGGCTGGTCCATCGGCCTGTGTACTGTGCAGTATCTCTACGGCACCGAGATCTTCCCAACGCGCATACGCAGCGTGTGCTACGCCATCAATATGGCACTGCACTGGCTCTTCCAATTCGCCGTGGTCAGGGTTACGCCAAACATGTTTGTAAGTCTGCATGTCTGGGGTGGCTATACCTTCTGGGCTGCCATCTGCACGGTCGGACTGATCATACTTGGACTGGGTGCCCCTGAGACCAAGGGCGTCCCCATGGAGAGGATGGAAGAATTGTTCGCTGGCCACTGGTGGATGGGATGGAAAGCAAGGGTCGATTTTGACTCGAGTGACACGCAGACCTTGAGAAGGTCAAGAGCGTCGTCGACAGCCGATTTTATGGATAGGGGCAAAGATGCTGATGGGCGGGCTTCACATGCAGCGACCCTCTTGAAGACGACATGACGGACGAGCGTGTACGATTACGGCTTCTGATTCCTGCATATCATATTTCAAACGTAGCGCAATTTATTACCTTGATGAGACCGTGTCCGCTACGGAGACAAACGATCGAACATGGCTGGTTGACGGCCCTCAGCTGTGCACAACGCTCCCCTACCACCTCCACCATTCTCATCCCGAGATTTCCGGGTGTCTTGCTTCACACAACAACGGTTGTTTGGCTACTTCGAAGTTCGCCGGGCTGCCTCTTCTCGTCGCGGGCCCTGCATCGTGAGGAAATAATTGATAATCAACCAGGCAGGGACCTCTGCCTGCTCTCCAGACAGAGAGCCCTGCGAGTTACTTTCTCTAGCCCGTGTCCTGTAACATATATTTTCCACAGCGCAGGAGATCGTTGGCCTGAGGGCACTTGCTCCTTGACTGTATACTCCAGGTTTCAAGATTGTATATATATATGTATATATGTTGACCAGGCAGTATACCCAAGTACAATGCTCAACAGGGCACGACGTTAGGGCTTCCATCTGTCCTCTACAATATGCGTGCATAATCACAACATAATGGCAGATCATGTATATTGATTAGCGAACCTTACATCGATTATATATTAGATGTATATCTTGAGCTCATTGCTATTTCGTAGTACTGAATACTTATCCCTAGTTGAGCTAGCCGTGGACGGACCTTTATACATACTTATACGTAGGTGATGTGCATATTTGTTGATTACTACCATAATATCCATCTAGCCCTGGCACCCAAGAAGAAGAAGAAACAATATGATAGACCGTCTTGACTATGTCGACTGCGTAGAAGTCGAGCCTTGAAAAGTGTGTGTGAGAAGGCGCCCTGTGGACTCGTGATCTGAAGCAGCATCTCCGTACTCAACCAACTTGTAAGTAAATACATGTGAATATGATTCGAGAATAATTACAGAGCTCTGAGTTAGCTGTGACATCCCGAGTGTTATCAAATAGACGAAACCTTGTGCCGCACCGAGATTGAGACATTGGTAATATAAGGAATTTATGAATGTTTGAAGACATTATGAGAGTCGTTATCGTCAACTGGTCAACATATAAACCGCTCGCTCATCTGATTAGCCATTTCGCTCAAATGGCCCTTCCCATGTTTAATCGACTTTGCTGTAAATGCACAATCCGATGAATCCCGTTTTTGACCTGAGAAATGCTGGGGAGAAATTGTCGGTCTGTGAGTATGTATGTATGAAAACGGACCCCCAAAGAAAAAGAAGAAGAGAAAGAAAATTACCATAGTGCCGGTCTCGAGGTGGTATCCCCCGGGAGGAGTTTGAGACCGACCGATAGAGGGAAACCAGAGCCACTCCTGCAATGGGTGGCCAATGAACATCCGAAAATGTAGCGACTCGTCTAAGAACAGAGCTTGGATTCATGTCATCGTTTATCTTCAGGCCGGACCCTCGCACCGTAGAAACCGCCGCCTCCAGCCGCGGCACAAGCTAAGCACACTCCGCCAGCGTACACACGCGTATGCCTCTTCCAACCCGTGCTCGAGTTGTCGAAACCATCTTTGGAATCAACTTGGAGATCCGTCGGACCACTTTCGTCGTGGCTGTGTTCATGACTGTCGTGGACCACCCTGACACCGCCGTCAATCGCGTCACCGCCAGGAAACATTATCTGCCCAAGGTCGAAATGGTGGTCCATGATGGAAGGTGGAGGGGGCAATAATGGTGATATTGATGGGTATGAGGACGAAGTTGATGTGTGGCCTGGATTGAGTTGTGTCGCTCTGCTTGTATCAATGACTTGTTCGGATACATACTGGGGACTCCGTATGTCCAGCGGATCCGTTGGCGGAAGGGCAGGGCTTTTGGCGTAACTTCTCTGTTTTTGAACACTTCTTGGGAGCGGACTTATACGTGTTGAGCTATCTGTCCCTAAGCCCATGTCAGAGGTGGTCTGATCCGAATGCAGGCTTTCCCCGTCAGCTAAGCTTGTGGTACCACTCCTGACAATGTCGGTGCCGGCAGGGACGGACTGGACATATTTGGGCGGTAGCCTTCGCATATCAAAAGCAGTTCGGTGAGCGAGGTGGAATGCATTCTCAGCCAGTATTGGAGACGCCAGTGGTGATGGTGAAGACGGTGACGAACTGGAAAAGTTGAGCTCGAAACGTCGCCGCCATGTTGGTACTCGGCCGATGTCTGGGATAGCAGCCGCAGCACCGCCCGCTATATCCTCTGGTTGGCCCAAGATGGGGATCATCGAGCTACTCGCGGCCATAGCTGGGCCAGGCCCTGACCGCCTCCCGAAGTAGTCATCGTCCATACTATCCCGTTCTTCCCCAGTAGAGCCTACAGATGCGCCGCCCGTAGGTCCCAAGGGCGACGTATAAGAGGTTGGCTGCTGTATCCTGACATCGTCGCTCTCCTCATCATCAGCAGCGGAGATGACCTGACAGGAGAACGGCAGACTGTTTGGATCCTGTGCGGCCTCGGAGCCCAGATGGATGCTTACTCCACGTGACCGGTCTCCTGTGGGTGTTGTGCTCTTCTCTCCATCCATCCTGCCAGGGCTGCTTCCTTCGTCAGACCCGCCCAATCCCACTGGATCTGTGCCACTGTATTCCCCTCTGCTTACGTCCCAACTAGCCTGCTTCTCGAAACGGCTTGGTCCTTCCCCAGGTGGCGTCCAGCTGCTATTTGTGAGCGGCTTGAAATCGGGCGGGAAGCCGGAGGCAGATGTCACCGTCCCGGGACGGCGTTCGGTTTTATGTTGTAGGTATCGTTTTGCAAACCAACGTAAGACAACCTGTTGAATCAAGATTGCGACTGCGATCATGACGGCAGTAGCAACGATGATTATGAAGATCTTCGATACAAATGTTCGGCGTCCATGGAGATGGCCACTGGGGTCAGAGGTATCCATGTCGCTGCCGGCCGAGGTGAGGACCGGCATCACTCCTGCAGCTTATTTGAAGCCCAAGCACGGGTTCACTGGCAGTGATTCGATGTTCGGACCAACTAACTCGGCCCGAAGGGTTTCCCACGGGATGAGCAGGCTCGGCTGCTGCTGCTGCTGCTGCTGCTGCTTTGTGATGGGTTGGGGGCCAGCGTCCACAGGGGGTAACGATGTCTCTTGCGATATGTGTGTTCTGCCGGTAGTAAGAGCAGAAAAGATGGCCGAATTGGGCTCGTCCTGCAGCTCAGGTGCAGCTTGGAGTCCGAGGAGGATCTCGCGTGTATCATGGAAGAGAAGTCCGTGTGGTACATCGAATGCGCGGGCGGTCAGCTTCAGAGACAACACAAGGAGAGGACCATCCCAGCAACCCGATAATAATAACTTGAAGATGCCATGAAGGAAAGTAGGGACAACAGTGAGGGCATGATGAAGGGACGGGCTGCCAACATATACTGCCAGATGGAGCGAGGCTTGGAAGAGCAACAACTTTGGATGTAGGGGATGGACCGACGAGGGCGCCGTACTGGCGACCTCACGAATGGAGCCGGGCCCTCGTGACGGCGAGGATTCTGGGAGTAGATCTTACTCCGTGAATGATAATGGATCGAAAAGCGGGCCATGGACAGGTCCTTCAGTCAGCCAGACCCTAGCAGGTAAAGCTCACTTGAGACATTGCTAAGTTGGATAACGTCTGACACTAGATGAGCATGAGGGCCATGAGGATGGCGCCTGGGTAAGGGTCCCATTGGTATAGACGCTCGCCGAACCACTGAGGGAGGTTGGTGAGTAAGGCATGATGTACAACAAGCCACTTGCTTGTGCGCAGGCAGGATCGAGAGAAAGTCATCGTGTGTTGCATCCCGAGTTTCTCAGCGACTGATGCAGGTCGGCTAAAGGTAGGAGTGCGGCAATATGCCATGCGCCGTCCATCCCAGCGCCATTGTGAAGTCTTGTCCCTGGGTGAATTTTTTTCAGCTGTCCATTGAACCCGCACGATCCTCAATCTTGATAATAGTGAACCGATGAGTGCCGGCTGAAAAGGACACGATATATGGGGGCCAAACGAGCCGGTCCCGGATACCTGGGGGGTACCTCCAGGTCGATGCAGAAGTTTCCATGTCCACGCAAATCTAGCGGTACTACGATTAATTCCCTCAGATCGAGTTTTGCCCATGTGACCAATGTCTCGTCCATGGGCAGTGGACATGGGCTTCATCAGCCCAGAGACACGGCCACCTGGGCCACAGAGGCGTTGAGGAACTCCATCCTTCTTTGCCCTCCGAGTTACAACGGCCCCACCGCCTCCAGTCAGTCACTCATTTGGCCACCCAGTAGGTCGGATCTAATGAGCATTTAATGAGCGGGTCCCTCGTTCAGCTGAGATGGGCCATAACGCCGAACCAGGCAGCTCGCGTCATTGGCGGTCGACTGAGGGGCCCTGGCTTGTTCTCGTATGTCTTGCCCCCATTGGCCATCGCGATGGCAAATTGTGTGGCCAAAGGTCCAAAGGTCCCAAGGTCCCAAGGTCAATCTCGAGAAGAGAGCACTGCGCTGCCTAGGCGGACTGGAACTGGATCAATTGATATCAACAATAAGCGGCACCAGCACGGCTAGACTGGGTCGGTTGACAAGGGAAGAGTGAATCCTCCACCAACTTGAATCTTGATATGCTACTGCATGCAGACAGTAGTCACGCGTCAAGCGGCTACGGTTGACGTGAGATGGATGTATCGCGTCACATCAATGCGTATGCAGCTGCAAGGTTGCCCCATCTTGGCCGGAACAGCCACTGAGAATGGCTTCTGGGGACTTATTGTGCCCCCTCTCGGCCGGGCGTACAATAGAGGACAAAAGTACTTACACAGGTATTTAGGCGGTTGGTCAAATCCGTCCCAGCCCCTTGGGCTCCAAAACCCCTTCGACGTTGTGGACAACCAATGATCACATACCGTAGTACCTACCTAGGTAGACACACTCAAGTCAGCCACTCACTCCGTACTTGGGTGGATAGCTTTTCTGTGGATCCCAACCCTTATACGATCCAGGGCTTCAGCCCTATGAGACAGACGCCCGGAACCACTGGCACCGAAACCCCTTGTTGCATGGCTGGACACAGAAAACGCGTCACGAAAGTGAAGCCAGTGAGTGCATCCTGGGACAATCATGGCATTTTCACCGCCTGCCTGCGGTGCATGGCTCGAGCTGAAACGAACCGCATGATACACTGTACCTCAGATCTGTGCCACAGGACTCGATTGCATTGCCACAGGCTTCATTAATTTATAGTACATTCTACATACGAACGCACAGCTGACAAACGACCGTATGTACACATGTAGGGAACCGCCTCAACCATCTGAAGCCTAAGTAATCCAGCCCAACAGGTATAATTGTATACATGTGATTTGAGACAGCCGTCCCAGCTCCCCGGGTCTCGCAATGAGCCATCATTGGAGGAGGCAATGGTTACTATTTGATGAGGTGAGCTCTGACAAGTCGCCGGCACCGGCCTCGGGAGCGGTGCGTGGGCGTTATGCAACCCCGACAGTGCAAGTCATGTACACGCATACAATGACCATAATCGAGTAGGTAGTACACCACTCACTACCCCTGATCTTTATCCCCAACTATCGCTTGTAGTGTATAGATAGATCCGATCGCTGGAGCCGGGCTCCCCCTGTACGTATTCAGCCTTACGAGACGGGGTCAAAGCACAAGCTGGGCCAGGTGAGAGAGCCATTGAGAGCAAGGTTGCCTCTCGATTATGCCGAGCAAAAGTCCTCTGCGCATAAAAATGCATGTTTTGGTGTCTAAATCATGCATTTTCACCGTCTTCTTCGGCCTTGTGTAATAAGAAGGTTTACAAAGTGTTCGCCCCGCAGCATCTAGGCACCCACGTGCATCGCCCCGGCATCGTGTTCTTCATGCACACGTTTTCGCCCCTGGGGCTTTTCTTTTCTTTTCTTAGCCATTCATGCGGCGCCAGCATCGCCAATGCAATTCCACGAGCCCTCGGTGGACGGTGGCGGCCGGGTTTCTTGACTCTCCGTTCGCAGGATTCCCAACTTGACCGCTTCTTTTATGTGACCCCGACGCCGTCCCCCCTGACTAATAATCTGTTCAGGTCAATTAGATTGCCTCTCGTGTGTTTTCGGGTCACAGAAGGGCATCTAGAGCTTGCTCTCACAGCCCCCAAGATCTTCTCAGCCCCAGCAGCAGTCGTCAGCACTCAGCTTCACACTTTCAAAGAACACCGCACTCTGCTTGCGATGATCATATACAGTCACATGTGGCAAGAGAATCTTGATTGGGACCTCTTACTCAACATTACTTTGAAATGGATGGCATTATCTCGTGCGTGCGGGTCCTAGATGGAAGTTCTTTGCGGCGGTCCATGTCCACGAGGCCTCTCGGCGTCTGATGCGATCCACAAGATACATGGCTCGACTGGAAGATCTGCCGCAGCAGCCCCCAGATGCAACATGGCTAATACATCGGTCACCGCAATTTGAAGCTCGAACTTTCTCCAGATGGCGGATATCAATTTGCTCGACCCCCGTGTATCTATGTGGCCAAATATCGCCTCCTAAGGTTGACGCGAGGAAACACCTGTCTCGCGGAAAATTCAGCTTGGATGACAATACAATTTTGTCCTGCCACTGGTTGGGATACGAGCCTGTATTTGCATTCCTCAGCCTATCATCCAGGAGCGATGACTACCCTGAGCCAACGAGCCATGGGACCTGGATAGTCACATAATTGTTCAGGAGTGACCTCCGCACTCCTTCTGACTGGAAATCCTCTCCTGGCACCAGAATCACTACTTAGTACCAAGTGAGTGCGAGGCAAGTGCCAGTAACCTTCCATCATACTCATACATAAAGGACTAAGGGTAAGTATCTTTCAAGTAATACTTACCCGTATGACTCATTTGGACGTTGCACCCATGGACGGCCTCGAGTGTCATGCAGGGCCAACCGATCCTGAGGCACATGTGCACAGGACTCGATCTTTGAGGATGCCACCATACGATGTCAACTACATGTGGTCCACGTTATTTGGCCTATGAAAACTCAGACTGCCCTAAAAGATGACGTCCCCACTTCCACCGCCCTAATGATCACTTTAAAGTGTGAGCATGTTGGATATATATTACCAATATTAGGCCTGGAACTTTGACAGTTCAACCTTCCGTGCGTAAATACGGTATATATAATGTAGTATAAGTAAACAGCGGCTCTGGTCTCGCCAGTGTATCTGGATCACGGAGCCTTGGTAACGTAGCTGGGAGTCCATGGAATGGCTTTCCAGCCTCAGTTTGAGAACAAAGGGGGTGCCCAGCTGAGGATGAGGTACTGAAGTCTTGAAAATCCGAAGATTCTGCCTCGGTCTAGTTGATTCTCAGCCGAAAATGTCGATATCTGCAAACGATCACGTTGATGGCTGCATGAACAACAAGTATCGGCCTACACGTCGAGATATCCTACAGATACGTTGTAGCTAGATGTCTGACCAAGATCTGATCGTAGGACAACCTCTCCCTATGCACCAGATCCGCAGATTTGGTATGACCAGGCGCATGATTCCAAACGCTGACACACAAGGTGAGCCTTATGTTAGAGCTAGTTCTGCAGTACCAATGTAGGTAGCTTGGTCTCTTGAAGCACAAGAGTCATTCCATCAAAGGCATGCGTAAGCAATTTGAAGTCTTCTCAATTGACTTCCTGAAGGTATAGTGCTCAGAGGTTCCGCTGCTACTACTACTACTACTACTGAGGGAGCTGGGAAACGGCGGTCAGTCTTGTTAGCTCAATAGGGCCTTGATTGGAGGAGAACAAAGTATAATGCGAGCTGCGGTTTGCATTGCTATTCACCGCCCCGAATAACCTCAGTCTCTGAAGAGGATATATCAGGGATCAAGGGGAGATGAAAAAAGATCAGAGTCAGACGTTCCTTGCCAATTTTCAGCATCATATAGTCTGCCGTGACCTCGAGCTTCCCTACGTTATCCGTGCCAGTAGGGACGTAAACCTTGTGACATATTTCATAGGGTACATCTGCAAATTATTGAAAGAATTCTAGTCCACATGAGATGAAAGCTCGGAAAAAAACGGAAAGAACTGCCTTGAAGTAGCAATATTGAAGGTATGCTGCTGTGTATCTTCCAACTACTCTTACGACGTCACCAGAAGCCCAAATACCATTCACACCTGTGAACCTGTGCCAAAGTGTGCATCGTTGACTTTCTGCGAAAGTGTGAGGTGTCATAACAGGATGCTAGTGATTCTACTTTTCCTTTTCTCATTTTTCTGAAAGGGGCAAAGGTCGATACATGACGAGTGGTTGGACAACAATTACATGGGAAGTCACTATTCTCGATCAAGGCCGGGCGGGTCTGTCTATATACCTACCCAGGTAAGTACCCAGACAAGTGTTAGACCTCCAGAAATTACAACATGTCGACCTTTGGCTTCAAGGTGTTTTCATATCTATAGATAGCACGTTCATCTACCAGTCGGCACTTGGCTTCCAAGGTTGCTCTCGTACATGTATCCAGGCGGAGATAACCGACTACCCACATAGTCGGGTGCTAGGCTTGAGAGCTGGAAGACATCAAGTAAGGTTTATCAGTCAAGATCATTGTACTATCGGAGCTAACCAAGCTACCCTACAAGCAGCAAGCCATAGAAGGTGACGAGCTCACTAGGCTCGACTGCACATATAGCTTGGAAACACGGGGGCGTCTTTCATGTTGTGCTGAGACTACATATATTGGCTTCCCAGGGTTATGACAAACGAAGTGATGGCATGGTATAGACTATGGTCTCATTCTCTTACCGGGGGCAATGTTGCTTCGTTATCATCCGAGTGCCCACGTTAGACACGTCAACTGAATCTTACTCCCGCGATTAGTCACTGCCTTCGACTTGATGATTCTGGCCTCCATCTTGATTTTCGTTGGTTCGTCTCTACAACTCAATCGTAATCAGATGACCCGTTTTCGTCCTCCAATACCCCCCTTCTTGATCAATATCACATTTATAATGTCACCGACCGTTGGAGGGTCCATCGAAAGAGATTCCCTTGGTTGTTCGTCTTCAAAGCTTCTTACTTTTGAGTGACCATCATCGATGTAATCATGCCTCTTGCTTATTTTTGCGAGTGTTGCACATTACCTATTAGCCAGTAAGTTCACAGCTCTATTGAGGGCAGCGTCGAACAGAGTGAGCCAATGCTATCTCCAATGTGTTTATTGTTTCAACCTGTAAGTATAATCACCCCAAGCAAGCCCAGCACCACATTCTTGTTGTTCCCGTATGTTACCTGTAAAGCCACTGTAGTGGTTGAAGCATCTCCCTCCTCTCAGACCTCTGGCACATCGGACAAATTGTTAGAAAAGCTGCTGTCGTCGTCGCTGCTAGTGATCGTATAGTCAGTGGCATGAGCGTTTGCAAGTTACAAATAAATCGACATGGAAACATCTAGTGGCTTAGTGTCAGCCCGTCGATAGTCAGTCATTCGACCTAGGTATATGCGATGCCTTCCTTGCTTGTTGAATGGTTCCCACACGGTCTTCCCAAAGACCGGACCTAGACTACTATATACTGGCCTGGAAATCTGCATCATGGTGAGGTTCAACAGTTGACATGCAATTTAAACATAATTGAGTGTGTAAGTAATTATTCAAATACTCAGGATGCTGAAATTGGGACGTTGAGATGCACAAACCAGAGATCACATGCACCGAAACCTCGTGGTCCACCCCGTTTCCCCCCGTACGGACTGCCACCCCCCCCCCAACTCTCCTCAACTGCCGCTTGGGAAACCCGAACCCTAGCCCCTTTTCGCGTCTGCAGGTATGACTTACTCGACCCGATTTTCCTTGTATACTTCGTACGTCGTTAAGACATCAAAAAGGCGGGCTGATATTACTTGCTCCTATATGCGTATCAACGTAGCGAGTGTCTGGCAACACAGACGTATTCTGTGCTTGGTACCATAGTAAGCAACATTATTTGGTGGGTCACAAATGGCAATACTTGCTTGTGAATGGAATACGCGCATATTCAATGCCTGACACACTGTCGAATGTGGAGGGCATCAACAAGAATTGCTCATATGGAGCCCACGGCTGTTCTGGTACAATCGCAATCCTACGTACGTTCGATCTAGAAATGACGCCGTCGGGGGCGACTCCGGACCAAAGTGTCCGATACCACCTGTCCGTCCAGGCCAGGCCAGGCCAGGCCGTCCGTTCATATCTGTGCCCAGGTGTACACCACTGTACACTGTATTCTGGTCCCCCGGTCACCTACCTACCTATCTTGGTGATACCATCCCTGCATCCGTGACCGCATCTGCATTGTGAATCTTGATGGATGCCCCCCAAATATACTGTACACGTGTATCCGCTCTCTCATCGGTTTACTTCTTACAGAAAGGCGACAGTCTGGACCGGCGCGCCCCCTCCCCGCGGGACCTGAAACCGTTTAAGAATGTGACGTCAACCCCGGATCATCTCCACGACCAGCCCAGCTTCAAGTGATTCGGTTTTATCTTGACGCTGACGTCGTTCTAGGTATTATGAGCACACGAGAACCGGCCGCCACCCAAATCTAGTCAGCAGCGGAGGCTTTGATAGCCCTTGGTAAAGCACAATCCCGAGTCCGTGACAGGGATCAGGTAGGCAGGTAGGCAGTTATATACATACATATATAGATATATATATATACATATGTAGTACTAGTTATTTTATCCATAGATGTGAACTACAAACAGTCTTATCCAGGCAGCATACCCTCGTCCGACCTACAAGTACTCTGCTGTATCGCCTGACTACCAACGATAACACCTCCACAGTCGGAGACTACTCACCTACTCACCGATTACTTTCTCAGTCCTGGAGTTACTCAACTAAACAAGTCACGTCAACGTAGTCTTGTTTCATAGCACAACTGGGCGGTTCCAAGATGGGCTCATCGAACTTCGCAAACCTTCACGACCAGCTCGGCGTTGGTGACAACACGCCCACCTCCAAGCAGGAGGATCGAGCGCCCGGAGAATTTGGTAACGACACCCTGGACGCACCATCAAAAGAAGAGAAATCAGCCGCCGAGAGGCGCGATAATTCCGGGGGCATAGGGTCTTCAACTATCAAACACACCGGCGAAGAAGCCAAATGGGACACGGTAGCTCGCACAGAGATCGGAGACCCGAGTGGCAGAGTCCCTACCGCCCGAGAGATCCGTCAGCAGCTGAACGTTGCCAGAAACGCCGAGCTGCCCCCGGCTGTTGACGCTTCCAGGGTTGGCCCAGCGCCCCCGAGGAGCGGTTATGGAGACGTCACCCCTGGAGGCTCGGGGACGGTGCGCGAACATCGGAACAGCAACTATGCTCCTGGGTACGAAGCGGCCGCTGCGGCCGTGCCCACTAGGTCGCATGAGGCTGCCGACCATAAACCCAGTCTATTGTCTCATGAGCCTGCTACTCCCCTGACCGAGGTGCCCCCTGACATCGAGGGCTAATTCAGCATTACACCCGGTCCGGAAAGGGCGACATTGTCCCAACCAGGCACTAGAAGTGGGGATCCTGGGCCCGACACGTATCGCAAACTCGGATAGGAAGCCAGAGGTCTCTTTGCGTAGGCACACGGGGCTGGAGAGCCAGCCCGTGGCAAGATCAATGTGGGCATTACGAAGTTGACCGATGAGGAAGGGATACAACATCATGAGGAGGAGACGGCGAAAAGGGGCCAAGGGGAGCTGATCAATCAGGAGTTTTGAGCCTTTACCGCCTGGGCCCTGGATAGTGCCTCTGAGGAAGGAGACATGGCGGGACAGATAGGGAAATCAGGGCCTTTGGCCGGGGAGTGGGATATACCTGGATCGATGGGGCAGCATAGGTTATGAAGGAGCCTGTATTGCTGGTACTGTACAGGTAGTCAGATCGTTAACAACCGGCTTTCAACTACACATACGTACTGGCTTTGTATATCGATATGAATGTGAGGAGCCACGAGTCCATGGACTATGACAATGCGACTTTTGAATAAGTTCTTTACCTCAGGGGAATCTCACCTAGATATGTCCAAATACTCAACATTTGAAGTATATATCCCTTGCACTTTATGTATCATTACTGACGCTTCTCTTACATCTTTGTCTTTGTCACTTAGGCCACTAAACAACCCGGATCTCCTTGATCATTACAGCCCTGATACGGCTTTCCGCTAAATGTGCATGCCTGCAATCGCCTCTGGGCTTCATCAGACGAGATATAGTATCTTCAGTACCGAGTCTATAGCCCTGGACACCTGGGCACTCGTGCCGTTCAACACTGTTACTATTTGAGTATACAGTCACTTGAGAAATACGTTTTGAGGAGACTCCGAGTTGGAATATATGTTATACCTCCTGCATATAACGCAGCGCTCCTAGCACCTTGCGAGTCTCTTATTAGCTTAAGGCATTGGTAAGCATATACATCGATACAGTCCTCTTTGAACGGATAGACTTGACATAATATAGCTCCAGTCGAACGTCCAAGATAGACAATAGGCATGATGCTGCATCACTACATATATATACAGATAGGAGACTGCTTATGTGTCCAGGCAACTTGCATTCACTCGCTCCAGCTGTGATAACAAACGCCAATCGGGCAGAGGAGACAGTGCCCAGATGTCGACGACATCTTCTAGAAGAATAAAGGAGCTGAACTATTATATTTCTGAGCTCGAAGAATCGAAATACTCCCAATACTTCGATCACCACCTGGGCATCTGCTGGACTCCTCGCAGGTACCATACTTCGCTAGCCAGCGCTACCTGAGTATCACAGTAAAAAGCTGTACACAATCTGAAGTCTTCGACATAGCCTTGAAGGACCTCTCGGAACCTGAGAGGCTTTCTGGGGAGAACCGATAGGTGGGAAGTGGAAGCACATGTACATCACCTCAGGGGCGGGGGAACAGGGACGGGCCGTCTGATATACCTCTGACAAGACTTTCTGGAAAGGCGACTGACAAATCGACGCGGGCCAGGTCCAGCAAGTTGAGATCTTAGACGGACAGCGTTACTCATACCTAGAGATAGCTTGGGGGCCCTTGATATCTACTTACGGGTGTATCGTTTGAACGAATACTTTTACATGCTCTGGCTTATAGAGCCGACCACTCCCGAGACCGCAAACCTGGGTCCAATACAGTAATCTATCTGAAGATGCCGGGGTCCTCAAAGTCGTCGTGACAAATGCACATATATGATACAAAGCACAGGTTGTGGACGGGCAAGTGGGAGGAGGGTTGGACTGATGTACTGTGCGAGTATCAAGGTGGCTTGGACCACACCGAACGACGGGCTGGTCACTGTAACTTAGACATACTGTGCATAGGGCTGCTAGTATAGGCAACAAGTCCAGTGAACCAAGATCGGACATTCAGACTGCTAATATCGAGACGGTGGATGGATCATATGTGCATGTGCACCAGTTGACTGAAGAGAGGAGAGTCGGCATCGTTACGGTGCAATGCGTTAGGCCGTGCATTATTGAGAACGATGACGATGGTGAGACCTGCTGAGAGGCCCGATGGTGTAAAGGGTTTGGCCGCCTCGACTGGCCTGGCCTGTGGCCTCCAGCTGGGACGGTGTTCTCGGCGTGACGTAGAAAAGGGCTTGTATCGAATCTCCGCCGAGGCCGCCAATGTCAATCATCATCTGAAATGATACCTACTCAAAAGGACATATGTACTCCGTACCTCCTTGGGTATAGGTAGGTATACAGGTAGGTATACAGGAATAATAGGTAGGCAGGTGAAGATGAATCTTGCTCTCGCTCTGACGTTCTGCTGAACGATCCGGCAAGGTAAATCAATGCACAACATAACGTCCGTTCTCAACTAGGTAGTCTGCTCACTGTCTCCTGATGATGGCTCACACCTTGGCATGTTCAGCATACACCGATCAGACCTCGGGACCGGCAGACGGGGAGCTGGTCAGGGCCGGCAGGCCGCTGCGGGTCAAGAGGAGGGTCAACTGGTGGAGAGGGGGGTGTGGATAGACAATACCCAATTAGATGTCTTAGCTTTGCAGCCGATGGATCTCCAAATGAGAGAGCGTCGATCTGTCTTCAGCCCAGAGTTTCGAAACAAGACCATCTCATGCATAAGTATCGTACTGTTACTAGTATGCGAGTGGCATGGATAAACAAAAGACACTACAGTACCTAAGGAGCAACCTTGCTTGTCGCATCAAGAGCCCCTGTCGAATCACCCACCGGCCACCCTCAGGTACAACGCCAAGAAGCCACCTATCACAACTCCTGTTGCGCTTCAGATGTTGGATGCACATGGTTCAGATGTTTTGGGGGCGGGGCGGCAAGAAATCTTGGCACATCGAAGCCAGAATGGATCTCTAAACAATCGGAACCCGCAAAGCCTTTGAAACCGCGGGGCGATTGCAGATGGGCATGGGCAAGCACAGACGTTGGGAGGGACATAAGTACATTAAGTACATACATGGGTATGCCGCCCGCAATAGGACACGATCTATTACCTCGAGGCGTTCCGTGAAGGTACGGGTCGTTCTTTGCAAAGGCCATGACGATATTTCGCGTTACGGATCCGGTGATTAGAGGTTACTTAGGTATATATCGGCCGGTACTACGGTATATCTTGCTATCATAGTACATGATAGTCATGCTGGCGGCATACCTACTTCCAGGTACCTACCTACACAGAGACACAGTACCTAACTACTGGGCCTGTGCGGGCGCAGGTGCATGGAGATCATAACGAACCTTCCGAGGGACCGGTAGGTTATAGAGATGCATCGGAATAGCATAGATTAGACCAGTGTGTCAAAGCTGCATCAACTCCAAGAATCTGGCAAATGATGTGGGCGATATATACAAACAGACACGATCATTTCATCTCGGGCATTTCCAACTGGTGTGTTACACCGGCCGCTGGCAATGGGCATGTCTGACCGGCCACGTGCTGGAGTGGAACACTAATCTAGTGTAAAACTCAAGAACCGATCCTCCCAGGGGACATCTGCCAGGGGACATCTGGGAGGAGCAGGGGAGCAGGGGAGGTACGAAACAGAATGAAGGTAGGTACCTAGGTATGTTGCTATGCAGGCGCATGCTATAATATACCTATAAATACAGTACCCAACGTGCTGAGACATCTGGAATGATGGCGGTCAGTACGTAGTCTATATACCTGAATAATCTAAGAATACCTGCCTAGATATATAATGGCTGATTTGTGTACGGAACTATGCCCAGGTGCCTCCTCTCTCTTCTCGAGTCTGGGGAGTCAACATCCAACTTGCGGTCTGTGAAATACTGCAGAATATGCGTGTGACACAGGAAGGGTATTGATTGGTCGTGAGGATGAGTCGGGACAGGGAGGCGTCTCATGCATAAGGCGTTCTTTACACTACATAGACTGACTGCATGTGGTATAGGCCAGACAGGTCAAGCCCTGGAGTGAGATTGACGCCATCTCGTGCAGATGAAGAGTTGCCGGATCAATCACACTGGCCCCATACCCGCCAACAGCGCCAACATACGATACACCTGGGCATGTTGACCTATATACCAAGCTGTACAGATATTGCCCTCTTGGTGTCTGTGACATTCGCGACACTTGGATATGTATTCCGGATGAACTGAGATGCCCAGGTGGTCTGTTGATGTGATCTGCTACAATTTGTATATGATAGCATACCTATATAGGTATATAGGTACCTAGGTAGGTACCTACCCACCCACCTAGGCAGGTAGATTATTAACCCTGCCAAGAGGTGTGCAAGAACGTGTGGGGACGCAAGGGGTAAAACCGCCCTGACTGCCCAGGTGCGTACTCTCGTCTGACCCCCTGGACCCGGTCCGGTTGCCTCCATAGGTCAGTGTACCTAGGTACCCTGTCAGGGTACGGTCCGTATCCATGGATCACCTGGCAGCCTTGGACTTCCAAGGTTTACAGGGCCTTCTAGGCTCTGCTACGGTACCTAGGTCACCTATCCCACCTGGGCAGGTCAAGCTTGGAACTGGTGCCATTGATGTCTATTGCCCAGGGGCCTGGGCACTCGCGGTACCCCGCTCCTTCCTCTGCATGTGTTCCAAGGTTTGGTGCGATGTGTACCTACCCGCGTATGTGACTTCAACCTCAGTACTTATGCAGCAGTAAGTTTTGGTGTGCGCGCGCGCGTGTGGTGCTGTGTAGCGCCTCAATTACTCTTTCCCTCCTTCTTCCATCCCATCCATCCTCTATCCTCCATCGCGACTCTTGCAGCCTTCTCCCTCCATACTTTACCCACCCCCTTTACACATTCTTTCCTTTACGACGTCGTGTTATCTCTGGCCGTGTCGCCAGCGCCGTCGCCGTGGTCATCCGTGATTCCTTTCGCATTTGAATGGGGAAAGCGGAAGATTGTCGTCTCGTCTTCCGATACCAGTCCCTATCTCAAGGCTGCTTGTGCGATTCGAACCTCTGCACCCTGGATACAAAGAAATACAGCCCAACAACAATACAAAGTTAAAATAAACAGATCCCACCATAATTACAAGGGGGCTTCAAGAAAAGAACTTCCAGCAGTCATTCCCGACCGAGAGCGCGAGCGGACATTCTTGACGAAGTCCCAGCTCCGGCCATTCCAATTCCATTTTCAACAGATTGATCAAACAATCACTGTATATTCTACCATACGCCTTGGCATCATCGAATTCTCTCTTCACCTCTACCGTTTTTGATCTACAAAATAATAATATCCCACCAACCAGTTTCAACGGAGGTCTGTGTTTCTGCTACATATATCTATCTAGCCGCGAACCGTCCCAAACGAGCGCAACCGCGAGGCACACGACTACGGCAAGAGAGGGGCTAGAACAGCAGCATCCATCTAGAAGAGGAAGACAGTGGGCTATTGGACCAGACAGTGCCCCATACCGTAACCTACCGTACCGTACCTGGTTTAGTGGCACACATACGGAGGACTCGGCCGTCGGGATCATCGAATCGTATCGTGTTGTGTCGTGTCAATCGACGGACCCGCCTTTGTTGGACTGGATTCGACCTGTCGAAAGGCTTCGCTGGACCTGAAGCTGCGGCTCTCTCTGCTGATCTGCTGCAGCTGCTGCATCTGCTCTGCTGTGCTGTTGCTGTCAGTGCTGGCTAGACCTTGCTGCAGGTCTGCAGGCACACAAAGGAAAGAAAAAGGATTCCCACCAGGCACACGCCAGTCGGGACCTCGAAAGGCTTCGACTTCCCATCTTCCCATCTTCCCGGTCTTACAGCCCTCACTCACCCTCACCCTTTCACGTTATTTCCTCTCGTCTCTTTACTTCAACCTTCCTTTCTTCCAAGGTTCTCCCTCGAGGATAGAGAAAGAGCTACGGTCCGCCATTGTTCTTCGACACGATAAAAGCACCCGGTCTTCCCGCATTCCGCACTCCAGCACCAGATATTTCGGACCGGAACCTGCCTCGTGCGCACAGTCGCCACCTTTTATTATTTTTCTTAGAGCTTGCCCACCCACTCACATCCGTCCATCCGCCGACCACTGAGATCATTCCAAGGTGCAACCAACTCTCGGGTCTTCTTGTTTCCCTGTCTACTGGCCCAGTCGCCCTTGTCGCCCACTCTCCTCTTCTTCCTACCGCCGCTGCAAATATTGCGCCTGCCGCTCCTGCACCCTGCACCCTGCACCCTGCACGTACCACGCAACCACGCAACGACGCAACCACACTAAGGCTGGTACAGCTGGTACAGCAAAGCAAAGCGAGGAGAAAAAAAAACCTACCTACCTTCATCAACCCACAAAAGGCGCCTCCCTTTCTTCTTTCCCCTGTCAACGGCCGACTGCCAACTGCTTGCTACCTGCCACCCACACCACCCTTCACTCACAACCTCTTCGTCCGGTTTTTTTCGCCCTTCACATCGCAGCTAGCTAGCTACCTACCTTCCTCTTTTTCGGATTTCCAATTTCCACGGTCCCACGGTCCCGCGTTCTACATCCCACGGGAGCAATTGAGCATCGCGACTGCTTCGTTTGCCATCATCCTTTTGGTTTACATCACTTTAATCACGGCCTGTCTTCTTGAGCTGTCCTTTGTCCTCAACATCGTCGACGAGACCGACAGATTTCTTTTGGGGAAAACAAACGGCTCTTAATACCAAACAACATCGTCATTCACCCGAGAAAAACAACAAACTGCATCACCATCTTCAGCATCCCTTCACTTCTCGGTCAAGTTTCCTTCATTGTGTCTGATCTTTTTTGGTTTTGGCCTGGAAACTACCGACACCGCATCCTTTTCTGCGACATTTTCAATCGATAGACAGCATAGAGTCTCCAGGGCTCAGGGGAAAATTTACACACATTGGATTAATCGATATCGACAATTGCCCGACAGACCGACCGACCTGGGGACTTTTATCGTTCACCAGTCATCCCTGGTTGTGAAAACCCCCAAGGCTTAGCGCCTTCGATTCACCACCTCCGGCTCTCGACCGATTGCCGAGTGGTACAGCCCTCGATCGTTCTCTCGGACACAACACTCACTCTTCCACCTGTAACAACCATTTTGCGATTCAAAGACACTGGAGGTCTTTGCTACAATCACAATGGCTCAACAAAACTTCCCCGCCCCCAACGTCTTTTCCATGCAGTCTTCAGGTCTCGCCTCGCGGCGGGGTGGACAGGCAATCAAGCCTCTTTCCGTCGAGGCGCTGAAGAATCCCATCGATGCCAAGGAGAACACTGTTCCTACCCCAAGAACGAGCCGAGGACACCTTCTCGCCGGGCTCCGTACTGCCCCCAAGTCTGCCGCAGCTTCCACCTTTGCCGCCGCTGGATCTAACACCTACTCGACGAACAAGACTAGGAACAGGAATTCCTTGTATGGTATTCAGGAGAGCATGCTGAACAATGGACCCAAGACATCCCTGCCTCAATTTGCCTCCACTGGTACGCAGGGCTACAACATGGGCTATGGGGGACAGCAGCAGCAGCAGCAGCAGCAGCAGCAGCAGCAATCGCAGCAATCGCAGCATTTCACTGCCGAACAGATCCTGGCTCCCCCTGAGATCCACATTGACGAACAGACGGCCGACAGCCAGATGGATCCCGATCTGTATGCCAGGCTGGTCCAGCAGAACCTGCAGCTTGCCCAGCAGCGCCAGATGCTGCAGCAGCAGCTCTACGACCTCACCCAGGCCCAGCAGCAGCTGAGTTCCATGAACCTGAACGGACAGCAGCAGGCCTATCAAAACCTGTACCAGCAGCAGCAACTGCAGCAGCTGCAACAGCAGGCCCTGAACATGCAGTCCATTGCTAGCCAGCAGCCTGCCATCTACACCTACATCGACCCCGCCACCGGACAGCAGGCTTATTACATCGACACCAATGCGCAGTTGAACAACCAGATCTCGGAGCAGTCGCAATCGCAGTTCAGCGGCCCTTACCACCAGAACCAGCAGCAGTCGCAGGTGAATGCGGCCCCGCGCCTACAGGTTTCGCCCCCGAGGGAAGCTGCCCTCCCCGTCTTCCGCCATTCGACCCCCCCGCGACGAAACGATTCACCTCTTGTCGAGAACCCGGCTCCTCTGCCCCCGCCCTCGGCTAATGCCTTCCGCCGTGGACATAAGAAGTCCTCCTCCCTGATGCTTTCCGGCATCAACAATGCCAATATCGGCGCTGGCCAGGAGCCCCCCAAGTCGGCTGGTCCCAAGACCGCCACCTTCCCACCCACGCCCTTGACTGGAGGCTACGGGCCCGGGCAGGCGCGCGCAGGCGAGCACCCTATCCGTCAGCCACGTGGTCCTCCTTCCATCGAGGAGCTCAAGGCCAAGCCGACGGCCAACTACGAGGGCTCCAAGAACTTCGCTGCCCGTACTCGTCGATCAGCCCTCAACAACCTGATGCGAGCTGGTATCGAGCGCCGCAAGATCACGGGCACCGCAAGCAATGGATCAATCAGTCCCATCTCGGAGACGGCCGAGGAGGCTCAGGGCCCCCTCACCGACAACGAGTCGGAGTCCGGTCGATCTGGCTCTGGCAGCCTGAACGGCGAGGAGGTGGAGCCTAGCGTGCCCAGCTCTCGGACGAGCACTGGCAGCTGGGGTGCGATAGGATCGGACCGGCCTAGCTCGCGACAGAAGGCTCGCAAGAGCGCTGACAGCGTCAGCAGTGGCTCTGGAGATGAGACCGCTAGCAATGGAAGCTTTGCCAGCATCTTCAAGCGGACTGAGAAGGCCAGCCGGGCAGGCAGCCCCGGCCAGAGGAGAACGGCCATGATGGTGCTATCGAGCGCCGAAAAGCGCAAGAGCGGCGTCATGTTCGCCTAATCCCCGGCTGATTGTACTTGATGAAAGTGCCATACTCCTCCCACCTTACCTCAGATTTTACGTAATGACGATTATGGCCTCTATGATGGCCCCCATGTCTCTCCTTTCTGGCAAAGTCAGAACAAGTTCGATTCGGCAGGAGTCGCGAGGTCGACCCAACCTGTCGAGATGCCTTGGTGCAGACAGTTCATGAAGACGAACGGGTGGACATGTATGGCAGGGACGAATATTCCTTATTTCGCTCTTTTTTCTGCTCTTTTCTTTTCCCCATCTCATTTCCGCACAGCATTCATGCACCGCACACCAAGTCTGTCCCTTGCGCGAAATCGATTTGGGGCTCGCTTGACGCGTTCTTGGTGTTTGTCTGGCCTTTTGCTTTCGGCATGGCGTCATGCCACCTCCTGATGCTTGGATGTGGCCAACTTTGATTCTGTTCTTATCAATCGTTTCTGCGTGACTTTGGGGAAGAAGGAGACAGTTGTTGATGCGGATGATATGCTCAGCAGGGTTGGACGTGGCACCTCGAGGTAGCTTGGAGTGTACATGGACTGTTCTGAGAACGTCACGTTCGGGACTAGGGGAGATGACATGCAGGCCGATATGGTGTTGGACGGTAGGCGAAGGGAGGCGGTTCAGTTCGGCAAGGAGGAAGAAAGGAGCAAGCCGGCATAATCACTTTGTTGTCCACCCCTTTGGTCGCATCGTAGGCGATGTGATGCTCACGCCCGACACCGCCTCATTTCAGCCTCATCACATCAAGAGCAATGTTATATTTAAATAGAAATACATACCCAAGGTCATTCCTTGAAGCAGATGCCCATCCCATCGCTATTGGCATGATACTATGGTGTGACTGCTATCATGGGTGAAGACAACATCCTGACCGAGCTCAGTAGGGTCTTCCCCATATTCCTTCTTCTATTCCTCATGAGGACTATGCGTATTAGCTGATAACCTGCCTCACCAGCTATATCACGTTTGGTTCTTCTGCCCGGGACTATCCAGGGTCCAACTGGTGCAGTCTCTGAGCGTAAAAAGACACAAATATGGGATGGGTATGACATATCTTTTATATTGGAGGCCCTAACCCTTGCCAGCTGTCCTGGTGGGGTTGTAGGTCCGGGTAACCGGGTGCCTGCCGTCGTCACGTCTGAGACGGCGTCTTGGGCTCCTGAGCATCGCGAGACTGATACGGCGACGAGACGACAACTTGCCTAAATTCCTTGGATCAATCTACTGCATAGACCAGCCGCAAAAATGTCGAGACGAGCGCCCAGGGGAGAGTACATCGAGACTGTATGCCTTCTCTCCCTCCTTCCGTCCACTATCCAACGCTTGCTCCCACGATGAACCTCCTAACTCCGACCACCCTATTCTTCTAGGACACGGGCAACAAGGTCGCCCGCAAAGCTACCCTCGTCGGCACTCAGAACATCATGCTTGGTGGCAAGACGGTGATCCAGCAGGAGGTCATGATCCGCGGCGACCTCGCAAGGACAGCCGTTGCAAGCAGCTCATCCGGAGGTGCGCCCGCGAACAACACCGCCGTCGCCATTGGGCGGTACAGCTTCCTCAGCAAAGGCAGCTGTCTTCGACCTCCGGGACGCATGTACAAGGGGTGCGCTTGTTTATATATATATCTTCTTCCTACTACCCATCCCCCAAACCCCATCCTCTAGCCCCCATCGCCCCCCCACTACAGCAGCACTGACGGGGTCTTATATTGCTCTTCATCTGATACAGCGTCTTCACCTACATGCCCCTCCGCATGGGCGACCACGTCTTCGTCGGCCAAAACACCGTCGTCCAGGCCGCCAGCATCGGCTCCCACGTGCACATCGGCAACAACGCCGTCATTGGCGAGTTCGCCATCGTCAAAGACTACGTCCGCATACTCGACGGGACCGTCGTGCCCCCGAACATGGTCATACCGAGCTTCAGCATCGTCGCGGGCCAGCCCGCGCGCCTCGTCGGCGAGATCCCCGAGGGCGGACACGAGCAGTTCGAGCTCAGGGAGCTTTACAAGACGGTGGGAAATAATCCGCAGCCGTTGCCTGTTTGAGGTTACGGCGGGGTAGTCTCGAGAGTAATATAAAGAAAGAAAGAGAGAGAGAGAGAGAGGGAGAGAGAGAGAGAGAGAGAGGGAGAGAGAGAGAGAGAGAGAGGGAGAGCGCTGCCGACCTAGGCCATGGATCTGTAGCGGGCCTTGCGCAGCACCTACCACTGGCCATCGTCGGCCCTATATCGTTGGAGGTGTTCCTGGGCCCAGACGCATATTCGGTGCTCACCGGAGGGCTTGGGGTCGGACTGCACTGGGGGCTGGTCCACGGTGCTGGGCCGGCGTCAGATGAGTATATGTCAGGCCATGAGGGAGCCACAACGCGACGGCCCTAAGCTCGTCCTCGCTCAGGAACTTGACTCTGGTGACTGAATCCTCAAGCATCGTCTTCATGACACTTGGTGCCGGGCCTTGGCGTGCTGCCCGGTGGAGGCACTCCAGAGGGATGACGACGCATACCTGTACGGTTCACGGGATATATTGAACCAATCGGCATCTCAGCGTCCAGATGTACCTTGGTACCTCGTGCGTCTGCTGGATACCTAGGTAACCGCAGAAGGCATCTTCCGTCTTCCAATCCGGACGTTATGCAATGGGCATAGTAGATCGCAGAGTGATGCGCCGGGGTCTGCTGGGTCAAGTAGTTGGGAGGGTGGACGCGAAATCAGAACCTACTCGTCCTTTGGTGATGGAGATGCCTACCGCACAGGCAGTAAATTCAATGTACATGATCTGGTCTGTTGTGAGGGTAATCCTCATTCGACGTTGCCCAGGACGAAAGGCAGATATGCTTCTACGATATGTTCTGTTACATCCATGATGAAGTGATGCCAACGTGAACGCCTCGGCACGAGGCTCGTCGCGTTCCAGCAAGACCGGTAGGGAACAGGGAAATGCAGAGAGTTCTTCCATTACTCAGGGTAGACCATCTTCCTCGTCACGCCTCCATCCACCACCATCTCCGTCCCCGTGACGAAGTCGGCATTGGTGAGGTACTCGACCGCAGCAAGTACATCCTCGACCTTGCCAACCCTCCCATTGAGATGCCACCTGTGATCGTCCTCCGACAGGCCCTCCTCCCAGGTGGTTCCCTTCTCATCCGCCTCCTTGCACTCGTTGGCCACGTGAATCCAGCCCGGCAGGATGGCGTTTACACGCACCCCCGCCGGCGCAAGACTAACGGCCATGCTGTGCGTCAGGCCAAGCAGACCCGCCTTGGTCGCCGTGTAGCCCTCTGTGCCCGACTCGCTCTGGTACGCACGCGTGGATGACATGTGGACGATGCTCCCGCCTCTCTCCTCGTGTCCGGGGCCAGAGCCTTTCCTGAGCAGGGGCAGGCACGCGCGGCTGAGGAGGAGCGGCGCCGTCAGGTTCGTCTCGAGGCTTGCGGCCCAGGAGGCCGTGAGCGCCTCGGTGTCGGTGTCGAGGATGCTGGCCCCGCCTACCACGGCGGCGTTGTTCACCAGGACGTCCAGGTGGCCGGAAAAGAAGTCCGATGCCGCCTTGGACGCCTCTTCGATCTCGCTCGGCTGCCGGAGGTTGCAGAGGAGGGCCTCGAAGGGCCTGGGCGAACCTGAGACATGAGCGGGGATGGACTTGGCGAGCGCGTCCCGGGTATGGAAGAGCTCGTCGGCGTTGTTGTCCACGAGGAAGACCCGGTGGCCCTTCTGGAGGAGCAGGCGTGATAGACCCCGGCCGATGCCACGGCCGGCCCCCGTGATCAGGAAGTGGAGCGGCTTATTCGAGCTTGCGGCCATTGCTGCTACTAAGGGGGGAGAGTCCTCCTCCGGTACCTATGTAAATGAGGTGTATCGTTGGACGAAAGGGCTAGATGGCAGCTGTGTGCGAGTGGGTCTTGATGAGTAACATAGGAGAGTCCGAACAAACGTCGTTGTCGACAAAGGATTGTTCAGCGCGGTGTCATATACTGTGTATAATACTGGAAATACTGGACTGTTGGCTCAATACTTTCGTCCGACCCAACTCGATGACGAACCCGCCAAACCTACAACGACGTATGTGCCATATCGGCCTCCACCAACCCGCTGCAGGTCGGTATAGAGTCCTACAGTAAATAATAAAATATGAACATCTACCTATCCTACCCTGATTTACCCCCTGAAAGAGGCTTGGGAATGGGACCCTGAACCCTCTAGATGCGTGCTCTGAGTACACCCCCCCCCCAAAAGCCTATACAGCAAACAGCCTTGCGCAAACGCCGCGATGCGCAATTGAGCACAGTCATAAACATTTTTCTTCAAGGTACAGACCAGACAGACTAGAAATAGCCTATATCTGTCTAGTTCTTCTCCAGCACTACACTAAATCCCGGGTACCTTTCATCTAACCGCTGGCTACCGTCCGAAATCTCTTATGGACATTCAAGTCCGATCCCTCTCATCTCTCATTCCTTATATCTGTAAACATCCGGCGATTCTGCGTCGTGTGCTGCCAGTGCCCAGCATCTAGCATCCGTTCCTCTTCTTCCACCCACCAGCATAAAGCATATAGGGTGATACTGCCTTGGAAAGAATCGGCATTGGCCCAGTGGTCGTTCGAGGTACAGTCTTGCAACCCAAGGCCTGAGTCATGTCCGATCGGTCTTGTCCCGGACCCGTTCCCAGGCACACCAGGGCTCTGGCTCTGGAGCCCTGAGGGGACCAAGGGACTGATGGACCGACCATCTCTTCACTTTGTTCTAGAACGACTCGCGTTTCTAGGATGGACTGATGTATAACACATGTTACTTGTTCTTCTCTTCCATGCCACCGAACTCGCAGGACCAAGCCGCCTCCCTCTCAGCCTCTCCGGATCGGCCCCGGCAGTCGCCTGCTAGCAGACATAGCTTACCAAACCTACGGCACTGCAGCGAGAAGTTCTGGGGGCGAAGATGGGACCCGGTCAAATCTAGAGCTGAGAAGTGGGTCCATAGAGGGCCCTTACTACCCATTGTCTCCAGAGATTTATATCCCATCACGTAAGTTTTACCAAAACCATACAAGATCCGCACAGGCTCCGCATCCCGCCTCACGACACACGGCACCTTTCCGCTGGTGGCCTCGAGTCGGCGTGGGCCAGCGTCTCTGGGAGAGTTGTGCCGATGGCCTCGTTAAGCCGCTGATTTCCATTCCCAGGCGCTCTCTCCAGCGACATATATAAAGATGACATTACGGAGGATCTCGTCGACCCCATGGACCTCCTGCCAGGAGTCCTAGTGCACTTCCCAAAGGGGCACTGTCGATGGCCTCACGGAGCCGCCCGACATGTAGCTCGCCCGGTAGGGCCCTCGACCGAGGCTCGACACGCCCGGGCGCCAGGCTAGTAGGCCCGAACTCAAAATGGGGCCCGGACGGAGGACGAAGAGGAGTCAGACGGTGGTTTTTTGCCATCACTCCAGCACTCCTATCATCCGATTGCGGACTTTACTTACCCAAGCTGCCAGCGTAATTCATAACCCTATATGGCCACAAGCGAAAGGGTGGCCATTTTTTCCCATAAGTCTGCAAGTCCGCCCTGACGCACTGATGATGCCCTGAATCCGACGTTTGTTTCGTTTCTCTACTTAACTGTTGAAGAACTTTTATACCTTAGTCTTGGTACCATCGATTCCGCCGGACACAGAGAGATACCCCCAGGGTCCCTTACCATTATCACAACCCAGACCTAGGAAAACTTAAAAAGGGCGGAAGAACAAATAAATAGGGCTTCAACTCTCTCAACTAAGGCCACGAAATTCAACGAGAACTCCAGAATGGGGTTCGTCACCCGAGAAAAGAAGCCGCCGGTCACCGACGTCGAGACGGGCTCAGCAGACACACCAGGACATGATGTCTCAAAGAGCGACTTGTACCCACCCGCCTACGGGGCTGAGGACAGCAGGACGGAACATAGCGTCGCCCAAGAGGAGCCCAGCGAGATCAACCTGACGCCCCTGACATGGTGGAAGGCGGGCATCGTGCTCGTGGCCGAGACCATCTCGCTCGGCATCCTGTCCCTCCCCTCGGTCATCGCCATCCTCGGCATCGTACCGGGCATCATCTGCATCGTCTTCATAGCCATCCTCTCAGGCTACTCGGGCCTCGTCTTCGGCGAGTTCTGCATGCGATACCCGGGGGTCGACTCGTTCGGCGGGGTGGGCGAGGTCATAGGGCGGGAGCTGGGCGGGCCGGCCACGGGGATCGTCTTCAAGGAGTTCCTGGGCTGGTGCCAGGTCATCTTCCAGATCTTCGTCATGGGCAGCCACCTGCTCACGTGGACCATCGCGCTCAACACGCTCTCGTCCGGGCACCAGTGCACGGTGATGTGGGCGGGCATCGGGCTGGTCATCTTCTGGCTGTGCAACACGCCGCGCAACCTCAACGTCGCGTCGTACCTGTCGGTGGTGTCGTCGCTGTCCATCTTCTCGGCCGTGATCGTGACCATCGTGGACGTGGCCATCGAGAAGCCCATCGGCAGCACGGCGCTCGACGTGGCGCGGCAGCAGGGCTTCACGAGCGCCTTCCTGGCCGTGACCAACATCGCCATCGCCTTCTGCGCGCACAGCTGCTTCTTCAGCGTCATCTCGGAGCTGCGGGTCAAGACGGACTGGATCAAGTCCCTGGTCATGCTGCAGATCATCGACACGATCCTGTACCTGGTGGCGGCGGTGGTCATCTACGTGTACGTCGGGCCGGACGTCCCGTCGCCGGCGCTGTCGGCGGCGGGGAGCGCGGTGATGAGGAAGGTCATCTGGGGCATCGCGCTGCCGACCATCGTCATTGCCGGTGTCATCTACGGGCACGTGGCGGGCAAGTACGTCTTCTCGCGCATCTTCGGGCGGACGCGACACTTTGCCAAGCGCACGCTGGTGGGCGACCTGGGCTGGGTGCTCGTGGAGCTGGCCATCTGGACGCTCGCGTTCGTCATCTCGCAGTCGATCCCCGTGTTCAACAGCCTGCTCAGTCTCATCTGCGCCCTGTTTGCGAGTTGGTTCTCGTACGGCATCCCGGGGATCATGTGGCTGTTCTTGTACCGGGGCGAGTGGCTCAGGGACTGGAAGAGGATGGTCGGGCTGGCGAGCAACATCTTCCTCGTCATCGCGGGCATCATGTTCTGCGCGCTGGGCCTGTGGAGCACGGTGGATAGCCTGAGCGAGAACAGCTCGTCGCAGCCGTGGAGCTGTGCCAGCAACGCCTAGATGGTGTTTGTATGGGCTTTTGAGGGGGTGGACTGTATATAAGTAGCACACAAATAGCACGAGGAAGTGTCTCCAATGAAAGTAATGTAATTCCGGATCATAACGACAAGATTGTCCTGGGTGTCTTGCAGCAAGTGATGGGCCTTCTTGATTGATATATGGCTACCTACCTATACCCAGGCATGGACGAGTAGTAGGTCTAGGTAGTAGGTAGGTATGGTGGAGATGACTAGAGGAAGTATGATCTTTGGAAGTGGTTGAGATTAGGAGCAACGGAGGCAGCGGAAGGCTGCTACTATCCACGGGTGTATGTCTAGGTACCTAGGTACCTACGTAGTGTACCGTAGGCCATTGATGTCAGGGTTTGAACTGAGGGTTGGCATTTTTGACAACCTTGGGGGACGTGGGGTGGGGGTGACGCTCCCAGGGTAAACAGAGTGCCCAGGCCACTATAGAAGCCACTATAAAAGCCACTATAAAACCCCCTCCCCTGCCGCTACAGGCGTCATGATAGGCTGGACCGTTCGGCTGGGACCCTTGTAGAACTCTTGAACGGGTTGGAGAGATTGCGGACTGACTGACATGTGCACATGTGATCCATCCACTTACAGTACGGTATGTAACGGGCCACCCGCCCGTTCAAGTTCCAGAATAGAACACGCTATCCAGATCTATGGACACTACTACGTAGTCCCTCGTACACGGTAATATCACGCTGAAGTTATCATAACCCGTTATTATTATCATCACCCTCCTCCTCCTCCTCAACACACTGCGCATTCCAATCATACACGCCAACTTGTATCTTATCTTATACCCCCTTGAAAAGCCACCCAACAATCGCCCTTCCCTTCTCTTCTACGACTGGACTGGTATGCTTATGGCTGCGCTGTTCTGTTGCTCTCTATCCGACCCGAGATGAATTGATCCGCAGACGACGACTACCACGATTACGACCACACTTTACCACCAAACCAAGACATTGCGATCACTTGGCCAAGCCCCCTCTACTTCAACGGTCCTACAACGCGCATACGTGCAACCGGCCAAATCGAGTCACTCTTTTCCCACGCCAGGTCACCCGACCCAAACGATAACCGGCCACCAGACCACCAGACCACCCCTCCAGTACAGACAAGCCATCCCTATGCTGAGCTGACGCTAAACCTGTCGTCTCGTCTCGTCTCTACCTTCATCCTTTCTCCTCCCTTGTCTCTTCTCCTTCGCTCGTCTGCCCGTCCGTTATACTTCGGCTTTTTGCTCCAACGCTCGTTTGTCCACAGACGGACCTCCAGACATCAAGTCCGACCCAATCCTCACTCTTTATCTCGAACCTACTTGAACCTGCTCGGAAGCGCACCACCTCGACGTCGACCCGATCTCGCGCACCCAGAAGTCCACAGCAATGGGCGATAACTGGAGGAAGCCCCTTCGGGAAGAGACCTTCTCTGGGAAGCCGCTGCTCCACAAGAATAAACACAAACACCGCGACTCGAACTTGCCCAGCCTCGACGACTTCCACCCCGACCGCGTTGACCGCGGCCGCTCCCAACACAACAGCTACGCTGGCGTTCCCGATCACTACCCCTCGCCTCTGCTCGCGACTGCAACCTCCCGTCCTGTCTCCCGACACAGTGCCCATGGCTCGGCCACCAGCCACCGCCCACACCACCCAGACTTCTCCGACCGGCGGAGTACACTACGGAGTCGCTCACCAGCCTCGCATGCACGCCTCGCCGCGAGGAAGAAGTACACATACGCTGCCATCTTCCTCGTCATCTCACTGTTCTCCTTCTGCGTCCAGACCGAGCTGGCGGCCTACGTACAGCACGAGCTAGGGTGGAACAAGGCCTACTGCATGCTCTACCTCACCCACGGCAGCTGGGCGCTGCTCTGGCCGATACAGCTTCTTATACTGCGCTTGCAGAAGCGCTCCGAGCCATGGGGCGCCTTCTGGAGACACCACTTCAGGATCTGCAGGACCACGGCCCAGATGGTAGAGAATAGGACGCTGGAGACGGACCATCTCCCCAAGAGCAGGAGCCCGGCGCGGTACATGCTCACCACCACAGCCTTCGTGACGAGCGCGCTTACCGTCGCCGGCTTGAGCTGGTACATAGCCGTCGACCTGACCACCCCGTCAGACCTGACAGCCATCTACAACTGCTCCGCCTTCTTCGCCTATGTCTTCTCCGTGCCCCTGCTGCGAGAACCACTCCGCCTCGACAAGAGCTTCGCCGTCGTCATCGCTATCATCGGCGTGCTCGTCGTCGCATATGGGGACACCGACGAGTCCCAGGGCGACGATGCGGGAGAGGCCGCCAACAGTCGCTTCGCCGGCAACGTCATCATCGGTATAGGCTCCATCTTGTACGGCCTGTACGAGGTTCTTTACAAGCGCTTCGCCTGCCCGCCCGAGGGGTGCCCCCCACACAGGGGCGTCATCTTCGCGAACCTCGTGGGCAGCCTGATTGGGTGCTTCACCCTGTTGGTCCTATGGATCCCACTGCCGATACTACACATCACTGGTATCGAGACCTTCGCCCTCCCCACCGGCGCGACGGCCTGGTGGCTCTTCCTCTCCGTCGTCATGAACGCCACCTTTGCAGGCTCCTTCCTGGTCCTCATCAGCCTGACGTCCCCCGTGCTGAGCTCTGTCGCCTCGCTGCTCACCATCTTCATCGTCGCCCTGAGCGACTGGATCTTGACCGGAAAGCCCCTTAGTTTCGCTGCCATCGTCGGCGGCACCATGATTATTGTGGCCTTTACCATGCTCTCTGTCTTTACGTGGCGGGAGATGCAGCACGAGGAACGCAAGAAGAGCGTTGAGTTTGACGAGGCCGACTTGGTTCCCGATCACGATGGAGACGAGAGCGACAAAGCGAGCCTGATAAGCAGTCATGATGATTAGAAACCGGAGTGTAAAGGGGCACTCGTAGGCATATGAGGCTGTTCCACTTGCGCCTGTGTTGGCTGCACATAAACTTGTTGGGTCGAGAGGCTTTAGATGACACGGGAATGGCATTCGTTGGTGGTTATTTTTTTTAGACGGATGAGGAGGATATATGGCATCGCCCTTGGCAAAGGTCGGACAAGACCGTGTCGCATGATTGGTTAGATATATACTTGGGACGGCTGCATTGGATCAGGTGAGCATCGGGCGTGCATGTACATGCCGGCGAGGTTCCCAAATGGCATATAGGGTAGAGGTATGGTAACTTTTGGCGTTGTAGAATCGGCGTTTTGGCGCACGGTGTTCTGGTGCGAAGCACATCACCGGGCCCTGTATTTACTATGTACTTTGCGAGATGCTAATGTTGATCTCACGTTTCATCTTATGCTTCATCTGCAAGTTCGCAACCATACCCGCGTGCTCGAAGTGATCTGACGAGACCCGCGTCCCGGGTTGTATTGTACTGTACGCGAATGAATATGAAGACCGATACATCGAGTCCTAGAGCTTCTGTATGCACACCGAGATCCATGTTACGGGTGCCACTGCTCTCGGCGGAGCAAGGCGACTTGGCCAGGGTGAGTCTTGTACGATCAAGCAGCCCATGACAATATGTTGGTGCATCTCTCACCATCTTTTCTGCGGTACAACTCACGCCATTCATACAGGTAAGCAGCCGTATACCATCATCGCACGGCAGTAAAGAAAGAGTATAGCCCCCTCTCTCCCTCACCTTACTAGTCATTCGCCACGTGTAAAATCACCACACCGCCGGTCGTTGATGGTGGATACAAGGCATTACAAGTCCCCGAACCAGACACCCTCATCAGCAGCGTCACCCGCTCCACGCCAGACCTCCCAAGGGTAAAGCGACCTGTCCATCCACTCAACCTCATCGATCGCGAGGGCGTGCAGGACGAGGACGGAGTCGACGAACTCCTCCTATGGGTGCGTGCTCTGGAGGTACAGCCACACGCTGCTGAGGGGCAGGCGGGCGACGCCGGCGAAGGCGAAGCGGCGGAGTGCGCCTCGGCTGTGGAAGGTTTAATAGTTCCTGGAGGTTAGTCGAAATTATCACTCCAAGGCAACGTCACTAGTCGGATGGAGAGAGTGGTAAGTGATTGTGTTTCTGTTTCTGTCACGCCCAGTCGATGGATAGTAAATTTGGAGTCAAGCCAGCAAATGCTTTTGTGACACAGGCGCCGATGGACTATGACCGCCCGGTGATTTGACAACTAAGAGAGTGGCACGTAACCTCGGAAAGCGGCATGTAGATGAGGTAGGGCATATATGGATATCAGACCGAGCGAGGGAGGACTTACAAAAAGATCGGACCCGGTTGTTCATCGCCGCCCTCACCTAGAACGCCTGCTTCCAGATGATCGGCATCATTATGGCCATAAACGAGCGGCGTCATCATTGGGTGGTGGCTTTCCCCGTTCGCCTCAGCAAAGTCCATATCCTCCTCATGGCCGGATTGCCTCCTGACAAAGACGCCATCCCTCTCAACCCGCCAGTCCGGGCTGAACTGATGTACGTACTCGACGGCCATGTCCCAGCTTTCCCGGTCTGCTGAGTCTCCCGACTCGAACTCTCGAAGGTGACGCCAGTTGCCTGCGGGGGATGCAGAGCTATCAAAGAGCTTGGGCATAATCTTCATATAGCTCGTGTTTCGCTCTGCCCATAAGTCGCTGGTCATTCCGGTCAGCAAGTCCCCAATCAGGAGAGCAAGTACGTGATGGCTTTACGATCTTCTGAGCATGTCACTTGAGCGTTGGGAAAGTTCGAATGGCATCTCAACATCTTGCGTGGAGAGGGATAGGCGAGGATTTCAAAGGATCAACAACGGCATGAAGGGTACCTACTCCATGTCGAGATGCTCCATCTCCCGCCTGTCATCCAATATATCATTCCGAGGCACAAGCTGCACGAACAACCTGTCGATGCGCGGGAGGTTCTGCACGAGTGTGTTGAAGTGGGACGATAAGGGAAAGATGGCAACGTAGGAGAGCTCGCGGACTGAAGGGGGGATGAGTGGCTCGTCGTTGGGAAATCCCTCGGCACCGAGGAGAGCGCCCAGCACAGACGGTGGTCGCTTGTGGAAATATTCGTAGGTCTTGTAGACACGGGTGGAGGAGCCTTCGTTAAGCAAGATGGCATCCCAGGCGCGGATGGTGAACAGGGAACATGGGACGCGCCTGGGCGGGCATGCGGTCGATGCTGAGGCTGGGAGCGTGGAGGAGAGGGCAGTCTCGGCCTCAACGGCATACCGTTTCTGTTGCGGTTCGACTCCGGCATTGGAAAGTGTAGTCGGCGTTCGACCAGATCGAGACAGGGAGAGAAGATGGTGGGATTGACTGAAACTCCACTCGTCGCCGAGGAAGAGCATCCTGGCCAGCAGTGATGCCAGCATCCGTGGCGACACCACGATGGTGAAGCGCAACGGGTCGACGACGTCAAATAGCAGGTCCCAGAGCCAATTACTATCCTCGTAATACGCCACATCCTTCTCCCCTCCAGCAAGGCTCAAAGGGCCCGCTGTCTCGGCACTGTGAGGGTAGTGGCCACTTCCCTCTCCTGGTGGGTGCAATGCCACAGCGCCATCAACGGGCCGCCCACGCGTGCTCTTGGCAACGACGAGAGTCAGGGTGTGGATATAGGGCTTCAGGTGGTTGGCTCGAACAAAGGGCAGGAGAGGTATGGCGCCGGGTTCGGCCCTCGCCTGCTCGATGCGCGCCAAGTCGAGGTTGTCCAGGTACAAGACGGCATGGCGGAAGAGGAGGGGCAGCACGGTGGCTCGCCACTGGTGGCTGACGAGGGAGAGGTTCTTGAGGTTCTGCGACGAGATGTTGGGGTTCTTGAACATGTGGGCCTTGGGCTGGTCGTGGAGGCGCAGGTCGGACGGGGCGGGCGCGTCGAGGAAGCTGAAGATGTGTGCCAGCATCTCGGTGGGTAGGGAGGAGATGGTTGCCATGGCTCCGATGGATCCGTGTTGCATGGCGGACGATATCGAGTTAGAGGTGATAGCTACTGGGTTATGCATATCGGACCCGTGAAATAGGGTTGTATCGCTTGTATTGTTTGTATTGTTTGTATCGTTTGTATCGTAGGAGGTGGTTGAGGGGAGTCTGACGACACGATCCGAGGTCGGGATGCCGTCGACTACGTAGCATGCAGGAGGTACTTGAGTATGCGCCTATGCTTAAATACATATCTAGGTACCTACGGGTACTGTTGATCTCGACGACGTCAGTGCTCTCCTTGGCAGTACCTACCTAGGTACCTTAGGTAGGTAGTCTTGGACCTTCTCTCGGGTCTTGGCTGCCCCCACTACGGCTCCTGCCGACTTCTGGAGGGGCCGGGGGAGGGGCCGAAGTGGGGTAAGGAGGGGGTTGACAGCGGCCGTGGGGCGGTTACCTAGGTACATGAGCTCCAGGGCTGCTAGCTACCTAGGTAGGTGCTCTGGTCATCGGCATACCTAGGTACCTATCTAGACAACCTTGGAAGTACGTACCTAGTTGGAAAAGGCTTACCATTTCCACCACCCTTCCTTTCCTTCCGCCTACTCTACCTATAGTCCTATACTCAGGTATCTACTTCACCATGTTGACAAGTACTTTTTTACTCACTTCTCGATGTGCGCAACGAATTCCAAGACCCGGCTGCTATGCCATCAATTGCCGACACCTCCCCGAAGTCTCTCTGGTGCAGGACTGGCTGTGTAGTATGGTGATCCGAAAACAGGAATGATCACCGAGGAATCCTGGATCGCCCTCATCTTCGAACGCCTCCCCGCATCACTGTTCTGCCGATAACCACAATAGCCATCGTACCTGGGTATAGTACGTGTACGATTGCTGTGGAACGATGTACTAGTATTGTCCCCCTCTCCACTACCCTCCCAGGTGTGAGCTCGACAGGTATGGGAGGTGGTCACCCCGACGTACAAGTGAAAGATCGGTTGGCATCATCCATGGCCTATGATGTTACCAATATCAAAACTGCTTGCCCAGTCCTAGCTGCTCAGTTCAGCCTGTGGTCGAGCAGTCCATGCCCGCTTCTCGCCTTCTGACTGACTTCTTAACCTCTTGAACCTCCTGGCTTCCTGGCTTCCTTACCTCATCTCACATACCTCGGACATGATCAATATACTTGTTCGAGGACCCACCTAGGTATTGATATCTTCAACATGGTGACAAGGAGGAACTACCAGCGCCCTCCCTTCAGGGCCGAACATCTTGGCTCACTCCTTCGTCCCAAGAACCTTGTAGACAGGCGTGTCTCTCTCGATGGCGAGAAGGCAGTCGTCATCGCCAATGATGAAGAACTTCACTCTATCGAAGATGCCGCCATCAATGATGTTGTGCGTCGCCAGATAGACTTGGGTTTCCACGCCGTCAATGATGGGGAATACCGCCGCCATCAATTCTGGGGCACCTTCTTCCCAGCCCTGGAGGGGATGGAGGAGGTTCAGGACCCGCCATTAGACATGTTCCGCCTCTATGTGCCGGACATAGCCGCCTTCAGTAGGCTACTACCTCTCCTCCCAATCCTGCCATTGCCTGTGGCTGGCCCGGAGCTGACAAGCTCTTTCAGCTGAAGCCGGCCATAAGCCAGGCGAGTCAGTCGTCTGCGTGGGAAAGATCAGGCATGTCGGAAGCACCTACGCCGACCAGTGGAACTATTTGAAGCAGCTCCTCCCACCCGAGTACGTAAAGGAGGCGAAGCTCACCTTGCCGGCACCCGAGTGGTACCACCTGCGCTACCAGACGGGAAAGGCATATCCCCAGGACGTGTATGCCAACGATGACGAGTACTTTGCCGACATTGCCAAGGCATATCAAGCCGAGCTGAAGGTCCTCTACGATGCGGGCTGTCGCAATGTCACCATCGATGATCCCAACCTTGCGTGTGGGTGCACAATCACAAGAGTTCACTTACCTACAAGCTTGTTGGAGCCAGGGCTGATGACGCATACCCAGACTTTTGCTCAGATAAGATGCTGCAAGGTTTCAGAGACGCAGGAGAGGACTCCGAGGCCCTCTTTGACAGCTACATCAGATTGTACAACGACTGTATCTCCCAACGTCCTGACGACCTGCACGTCGGACTCCACCTCTGCCGCGGCAACTTTGCCTACAGCCGTCACTTCAGCGAGGGTGGCTACGGCCGGATCGCCTCCAAGCTGTTCAACGAAATCAACGTCGACACGTATTTTCTTGAGTACGATACCGACCGTGCCGGCGGCTTCGAGCCCCTCAAAGAACTCCCGCCCTACAAGAATGTCATCTTGGGGGTCATCACGAGTAAGTTCCCAGAGTTAGAGGATCTCGAGAAGTTGCGGGAGAGGGTGTTCCAGGCAGCGGACTTTGTGGCCAGTGGGGCCGGGCAGACCAGGGATGAGGCACTTCAGAGAATTGGGGTGAGTCCGCAGTGTGGCTTTGCCAGCCATCATCTGGGAAACAGCGTCACCATGGAGGACATGTTCAACAAATTGAGCTTGGTGCGGAAGCTGGCCGACTCTATCTGGCCTGGGGAGCCGTGACATCTGGAAAGTCTCATTGCCTTCACGGGGTAAAGTGGCGGAACAACACAGTGACCAGGGCACACAAGTAAGTTAGTGTTGATATATATATATATCAGTCCGGAATATATTATTGACTTTATCAATGTGAAACACGGTCTGTGGTGACTCCATAGACGGGCTCGACTACTAAAGTGTACACTAGCAACTTATCTTTCTCATTGGGGCTGTTTGACTTGAGGTACCATTCTGGGTCCCTGAGCATTCAGTTGGTATATTTCTTGCATTGATGTCTGAAGTCGCGTAGGAGAACGAGACTGTGTTGGTGAAGTGATCTATATCAGAGTATCACTGAAGGATCTTCCGCAATACATTCTCAAGACGCCCAGGGTTCCAGTGCCACGAATCTCAGTGGCGTATTTTGATTGCCTGAGTCACTAAAAATGTTACATCTCGTTGCCCAAGTCAAGTAACCAGTGTCACTCTATTTGGTCTATGTAACTACATATTATCTCATTTTGGGGTATCCTGCAAACCTTGAACCATTCTAAGCATAAGTGACCAGCTATACAGGTGCTGCAGCCACCTGGCCGTCATAAACCCATTCCCATCCTTACATGCTCTCCGGTTTCAACCCACGAAGTCGACGCTTCTACCGCAAAGAGAAACATGTTGTGAACTTTTCGGAACCTCTTGGAACCTGCCTCACCGCCTTGGCATACATATACAGACTCGTAACTGCTCTATGCTCTCAGTAAACACTTCCCTTGCTCCACTTGTTCAACGCCCTTAACCTCTTTCCGTAAATATAGAAGATGAACGGCACCGGGATCATCAAGCTGGCAAAGCCAGCGAAGATGCTCTGGCCCGGCCCCACCCCGATGTTGTGATACAACGGGGTGATGGCCAGCGGGAAGCCCGCAGCGAACATGCTCCTGAGGAAAGTGTTGGCGGCGACGGCACTCGCAGCGTACAGCTTGAACGTGTCGACCAGGTAGTTCAAGGCCGCCTGGAAGATGGTATTGAAGCCGCATCCCATCAGGAACATGCCAATGACGGGTGCAATCCACGGCGCCTCCTCCGGCTTTGCGGTCCACGCCGTGATGAACTGCCCAGAAGCAAAGAGGAGACTGCCGAGCATCATGGGCGGCAGCCTCTTCTCCGGCACCGCCCTCTGGCCAGCTGCATCATAGGCCTTGTTGTAGGCGAACTGGTTCAACGTGTTGAGGGCGGCGCCGCAGAAGGTGCCCAGACAGATGGCCAGGAATGGCAACTCGCTCACCAGGGTGTTCCAACCCCTGATCTCGCCAAAGATGATGGGCACGGCGCCCAGCTGCATGTACAGGATGCCGTAGCAGAAGGAGGCGTATAGCGCCATGAGGAAGCAGATGGGCGTGCAGAGGAGCTGGATCGGCCGTATCAGGAACTTCCGCGCCAGCTCGGAGAAGGTAACATCCCACTCCTCGAATTTGGTGTGGAGGGCCCAGTTGCCCGTCTCGTGGCGCAGGCGCCTGGCCTTGATGATGAGCAGCTGGGGCGGGTACGTCTCGTCGACGAAGATGACGGCGACCAGCAGTATGAAGGACTGCAGTATCCCCGTCAGGTACTCGGTCCACCGCCACCCGAGATACGGCACCTGGACCACGGCCGCAGACACGATCGGGCCGACTGTAGGCCCGCCAACGACAGCCATTGCGTATCCTGCCATGGCGATACCCCTGTACGCAGGGGAGAAGAGGTCGCCGAGCACACCGCCCGTGTTCGTCACGGGTGCGGAAGCGAAGAAGGCCCCGAAGAAGCGCGTGATCATGATGGTCTGGAAGTCCTTTGCCGTGGCCGTCCCGAAGCTGAAGCATATGGCGATGAACATGGGCGTGAGGACGGCGGCCCGCCGGCCGTATACCTCGGACAGGGGTGCCCAGAGGAGGGGCCCCAGGCCGAAGCCGACAAGGAAGAGTGTTGTGCCCAAGGTGGCTACCTCTTTGCCGACGTGGTACTCGTTCGCTACCAGGTTCGTGCCTGCAGAGTAAGCCGAGGAGGCCCACGTCGCAGACATGGTAACCATCGCGTAGATGGCAACGGTGATGACCTTCTTCTTGGTTGGCCAGTTTATAGGCCGGTAGGGGTCGTCCGGGCCGTCGAAGTCGACGAGCTCGGCCTCGCTTGTCCTCTGGTGACTCAGCGGGTGAGTGAACTGCGGAACCACCGGCCTGGACCGTATGCGGGAGAGGACAGTATCTCGACGGGATAGTGTCTGGCGGAGTGACAATCCGCTGCTGTTGCCGCCGACACCGGTGTTCACACTCCCCCTTCTGCCCCTGGCAGACCGGCGTGACCAGGTCGGCCGTAGCTCCAGGTCGCAGGGGCGGTGGCCATCGTGTTGGTGGTCTTTCTCGTTGTGGTCGTCGCAGTGCTCACAATCTGTATCGTTATAGTGTTCGCTCTCGGTGTCTGAGAGACGTAGGCGTTGTCCGGATTCGATCTCCTCATCTGTCCGTGGAAGATAGTGAAAAGACTCAATAGGATTCTGCTGTTCCTGATTCTCTTCCTGTGGTTCTTCTACAGCCCTGGCCACGGGATCTATGCGGGAGGTTGTTGGGGTCTGGTAAGGCTTCTCCCCTGACGAGAAGTGGTCGTCATTGGGGTGTTTCTCCATGTTGGCTCGGACCTGATGCTCTCACTACCGTAACAGATATATGAAGCCCTGGAGGTTTGGCGAGTGCCCAGTGTGATCCCGGGTCACCAGAAGGCAGTTGGTTCGGTACGTATATATGTACGTATGTGTGTGCATGCATGCATGTACAGTGACGGTCTGTCTATCAACGAGGCGACACGAGATACATCACAGCACAACAAGGCCCTTATGAATGATTAAGGCACAGACCGGAAAGGCCCTTAATTCTTCGCCGAGAGATAGCGGTGGCCGATAAATGGAGCGACAGACCGACCCATAGAGGATCCATGGTTCCTAACGACGAGTCACGATATTTTATTCCGGAAACCCGGCAATGCACATGTTTTGGGTGACATCATCCGACTTGTTTCGTGGCTAGCAAGGCCGGCAACTGCTGAGACAAAGGCAGTTCAGCTAAGTAGTAATGCTGTCGGTCCCTGGAAATGCTCTTAACAAGTTTGATAAAAACGGCGTGTTCAAAGTGGTGCGGTGCATGTGCCGTTACATCCATCCACAATACGGGTGGTGGGGGGGAGTCCCCAGGGGGCAATGATGGCCAGTGGTCAAGGATAGGGAGTCGATATCAAGGACAGCTGCCGATCCGGCACCGACCCGTCCCCGATCCGCGCCTCCGGGGTTCCCTTATTCCCCACTTTGAGGACTGGATATTTGGGTTTCGGGGTATAAGTCACCCTAAATCGGCGCCGAGGGGCGTTCTATAACTACTGTTTTTTTCTAGGGTCCTTTCAAGGGTCCTCAGGTCCTTCTAATGGCCTTACCACACATGCCACAGTATATATCCCGTACGTCTTTCGACTTGCGTAGTGCAGGCCCCGTTTTTCTTCCTCTGTTACCTGTTACATGTGAGTATATGCGCCAAGTGTGTGCCAAGTGATAAAAAAAAACTGCGGTGAGAGGTAATCCGGTAGAGGTATTCGGTATCATAATGAAACCCCGGGTAAACGGGCCTAGACCACTCGGGCTTAAAAACTGGACTCTGCATAGGTAGGATCTCGGGACTACCGGATTACCATACTTCACCGACATGGCCCGTCCAGATGCATACCTAGGTATCCATCCATCCAACCAGCAGAGATATAATGACCGTTGACGCTCGGGACTTGGCACTTTGACACTTGGCCCTTGGCACTTGGCACTTGACGGCACGGAGGGCTATCTCCCGAGATCCATTATTCCTTCGAATCCTTGCATACGGATCTTGGCTTCATAAATCTCGAAATAGATCATAGGTGATAGGTAGTCAATAAGGTTCAGGTATGCATGAATGTGCTGGTTCCCTGTTCACTCCTCGTCAGCCCTCACGCACTCTTATCGAGGGTCGGGTCTCCAATGTATTAGGGGTCTTCAGCACATCCTCAACGTTGAATATGAATAATACCCTGGAGCACACACCAAACAACTGTATAACTACACCAACACCCCTAATTGTTGCATCGTGTCATACCGAGGTGGTAACACCCCACCACCCCCCATACCACTACTACCACACGCGGGAGGTGTCTGGAGCTGACTGTTCAGTGACAGCTGAGACAGCTGCGACAGCACCACGGCCCGTCCTCGTGTCACCATCCTGGGGCTCGACAGCGTCTTGTCTAGTAGCAAGTGGCTTTTACAGAATGCACCGCTGATTCGCTCTCGATGGCAGTCTCTTGAATCTTCAGCAGCAACTAAGCCGTCTCTGATCAAGGCTGCCTTTCCACACCCGAACACCCATGGCTGCTAGGTAGGGGTGCTTGTCGTCTTCCCCACGTTGATCTCAGGACCATGTCCTGCTATCCAGTCTCTATTCGCTGCTTGCAAGCGACAGGGGCGACCTCGGTCAACGCACATAAGCAGATCGATCGGTCTCCCTGCTGCCTGTCATGATACCCGAGATCAACGACCCTACTTGATCTGGATAAGCCGTCTGCGGAGCCGGCCGCATGGCGCAACACACCCTCTTTTCCTCATACACACCCCCCCTTGTCTGGAGGCTGGCCCGGGCATATTTCTTTGCCTGTGTCCTACATCAACCGAGTGGTGAGGGTGCCTCTACTCGCGCGCTGAGTCGTAGGGCTTTGGTCTCCACGGGGGCATAGGTATAGACCTCGAAGCCCGGGGGGTTGTGCGCACATTCTTCTCCTTCAGTACTCAAGTATCGATCATGTCTCTCGTCGAGTTCAAGGACCTCGGGGATAGTATCCTGCTGTATGAACCTCGCCACACGCTTGACGGTGGGAACCATGACTCTCAGGAGCATGCCAAGACCCGGACAGGCTCGCCGGGTCTTATCATCCTCTGCACATGGCTAGGTGGGGCAACGAGCAAGCGGATCGAAAGGTACACACAGCGATATCACAGTACCTGGCCCACATCCAGCATCCTATTGATACGAACGAACCTAAATGACTTCCTCGCTCCGAGCGGCAAGTGCCTTCGCCGAAGGTTACGCCCGGCGTATCGTGAGATCAGAAGGATCGCCCTTGGTCCATACTTGACTTCCAAGGAGCGCACCATAGATGGCGGTACACTCCTCCACATCATGTCCCAGGGCGGCGCCAACATGGCAACTCACCTTATCACCTCACTGAACAGGATCCTAAGGATTATGGGTCGCGACGTACCTCTGCCCCTGAGACAGATCGTCCTTGACAGCTGTCCCGGAGATCCAGACATCAAGAGCACTTACGCCGCGGGTGTCCACTCACTGCCAAGAGGACACCCACTACAGCCCCTGGGCTGTGCTGTGATGTATGTCATAGCTGCTAGCATTGCAGGTTTGGAAGCCACGGGGTTACGGAAACCCATGGCCAGAATCATGCGAAAACAGCTCAATGACCCGGGCATATTCTCACCGGGAGCGGCAAGGCTGTACCTGACTTCGAGGGCTGACAAGATCGTGGACTTCAGGCAGGTTGAAGCACATGCGGAGCAGGCGGCTTCCGAGGGGCTGAAGACTGAGATTGTCGTTTTCGACAAAGCAGGGCACTGTTGTCTCATGTTGGAGGATGACATCGCTTACTGGGATGCAATCGCAGCGTGTTGGGAGAGGAGTGGATCTCCCCACATGGTTGAGACTCCTCAAGGAGGCATGGTAGAGGGAGGTCACTCACACCAAGACTCTTTTCGAGTCCGTCTCAACGAAGGGCGGAGCAGGCTCTGACCCGACTCGCATAGGTCCGAGAGAGTTGAGTGCGCCAGTAGGAAAACGCTCTGGGTTTGGACGTTGAGGGTTGTGAAACAAAACATGGCAAATATCGGAAGGAAGGGATCCGAGGTGTACGTAGCATACATGCTTTCATATACCTACTTGGCAGGTAGGTATCAAAAGTTAATCCACGGTCCAGGCTGAATATGTGTTAGGGGTATTGGCTCTAATCTGCCTGGCCGGGGTTCTTTAGAAATCACACTCCGCGCCGCCAGCCGTCAGGAAGTCAAAGTCTACGCCCTCCTCCGCCTGATTCACATGCCTCTCGTATAGGCCCCTGTACCCCCTTGCTGGCTTCCTCCTCACTTCAGCCGGTCCACGACCCGCCTTGCTTCCGTCCAAATTCTCCTTCCTCTCCGCTATCCTGGCCTGTATCTCCTCATCGCTTATGTCAAGCTCTAGTTTCCTACTCTCAACATCACAAACGATAACATCACCATCCCGCACCACTCCCAACACGCTCTCAGGAAGCGCCGCCTCCGGGCTTATATGCAGCACTATACTCCCGCCTGCAGTCCCTGACATCCGACCGTCACTCAGTCTCAGCATGTCCTTGACACCCTTTTCCGCTAACTTCCGTGGTATGGGGATAAGACCCGCCTCAGGCATGCCTGGGTTAAGAAAGCCGATAGGACCGATACCCTGCAGGACTAAGACGCTATCCTCATCGACCGCCAGCTCGGGATCATCGATCCGTGCTGCTAGGTCCGCTGGCCCGGCAAATACGACCGCTCGTCCGCGATGCGAGAGGAGGTGCCGGTATTTGCTCGCGCTGGCCTTGATGACTGCGCCGTTGGGAGCCAGGTTCCCGCGTAGGACGACAACTGACGATGCTCGATAGAGTGGGTTGTCAAGTGGGCGGATGATCTGTTGGGAGAAGGGGAACGGCTTGAAGGGCGTTGAGTCCAAGACCTCGCCCAACGTCTGGCCCGTGATGGTCAATGCCTCGAGTTTCAGCAATGGCCGTAGGGTGTGAAGTAGTGCTAGCATACCACCCGCATTGTGCAGGTCAGTCATGTAATTGTCGCCGCTGGGCTTCAGGTCGACCAGCAAAGGAGTCTTTCGACCTATATCGTCGAATGTCTGCAATGTGATCTTCCCTGCCACATCCGGGTGTCGGTTTGCGATGGCGAGGAGGTGCACGAGACCGTTGGTAGAGCCCCCGATGGCTTGCAGGACGGTGATGGCATTGTGGAAGGATGCCTCGCTCAGGATGTTGACCAGACTCAGGGGCTTCTTGGACTTGTCACTGACGGACAGTGCCGCAGCGACGGCATTCTTGCCCGTCTCCTCGGCGACACGCAGCCGACCACTCGAGACGGCTGGTGCAGTCGCGCCACCCTTTGGGCTGATCAGACCCAAGCCAGACGTGATACAAGCCATGGTGGATGCGGTGCCCATGACGCCGCAGGATCCTGCCGTGGGCGCGAGCTCCTCATTCAGCTCCGAGATGTCCTCTATATTGATCTCGCGGCCCCGGTAGGCGGCCCAGTTGTTCCTGCAGTCGGTGCAGGCACCGATGCGCTGCCCCCTGAAGCTGCCGGGCATCATGGGCCCCGTGATCAGGGGCAGAACCGGTTTCCCGGAGGAGATGCCACCCATTATCTGCGCCGGGACTGTCTTGTCACAGCCTGATCACATAGTAGAATCTTGTCAGTCGATCTCCAGTGTAATTGTTTGGTTGGATAGAACGCCACGACTCTGGTGTGTCACTTTCTGTCACAACCGCAGAGGGGTCACTCACCTCCTATGACGATACACGCATCCACAGGCTGCGCCTTGATCATCTCCTCGGTATCCATACTCATCAGGTTCCTCAGGAACATACTCGTCGGTGTCGAGAAACTCTCGTGGATACTGATGGTGGGAAAGTCCAGGGCCAGCCCTCCGCTCAGCTGCACCCCCCTCTTGGCCGCCTCGATGAGCTGTGGCACATTGGCATGGCAGGGGTTGAAGGCGGAGTAGGTGTTGATGATGCCAATGATAGGGCGGGACAGAGCATCCTCGCTGTATCCGAGAGCCTTGATGAAGACCTTACGCAGAAACAGGGCGAAATGAGGGTCGCCGTAGTTGGGAAGACCTTGTCGCATGCCTCGAAGGGGTTGGATGGGGCGGTTGAGATCATAGTCGGCGAGGTGAGATGGGGTATTAGCATCATCTTCAGTTCCTATGTTGGAGCGGCCGCTGTCGCTACTGCCACCTGCCTGTCCCGTTGCATGTCTACCATTGTCCATATTTTCCACTAGGTGATTAGGGTGAAGATCTGTACCTGAGTAGGTAGAGTGTTGGTAAGTATATCTATCTACACATGTACCTAGGTAGATAACTCAGGTAGGCATCACGACATCGCCTTGGTGATGTGCGACCGAAATAGGTCGCTAGTGATTGGTCACTCATAGAGTTGACGTGCTCGAGGGTTTGCCGGATTCAATGTTTTTGGCGGTAAAACAGCCTCACCACTCTCACACATAAGTCACGGCTTCAAGCCTTCATACGGGTCAATATTTAAAGTTTCGAACAGACTGGCGGATGAGAGTTGAAAAGAATCGATGGATATGTCTATTTCTACCTAGTAAGCTCATCTGCGTTCTTCTTCTTACTCAACTACTTACTTACTTAGCTACTGACCTACTTACCTACCTACCTACCTTTCTACCTAGATACTCATCCCCTTATCTAATTGCCTACCTATTTACCTACGAGAAATATAATCTTTGTTAATGTATACCTAGGTACTTAGGTAGCCCTATAGGTCTTGGCGCCGAGACGGGATAATAGACTTGATTACGTAAAGCATAACTTGCTAGCTATAATCCTGGCACGAGCTCCCTTACCCGTCTGTTTACGTGCATATTAACAACACCTTCAGTATGGTCAATGCATTGGAGACTCTTTCTCCTGTTCATCCATCTTACACTCTAATTTATTCGTCCAGCCATTAAACCTTGGAAGTACTGGCTTCTATTAATGTTTCTTGGTTCCAGGGCTGTCTTAACGCAATTCAGAGCTTGGATGCCCAGGTGCCCAGGTGCCCAGGTGGACGATGCGACTCCTCCGTCCACCAGCGTTGCCACCGCCCGAGACCCCGCCGCCGCCGCATTCCCTCCCACGACTCGGCCCTGACGGCCGTCAGCCAGTAATCCGGATCAGACATCCAGACTACCCACCTCCTACCGATGTCTTAATTACAATCCCTGCGTTCGACCCGATACCGAGCACGTCCGAGCTGGCGGTGCGCGCTGGACGAGCGGCGGACGCCGGCCATCACGAAGATAGGCAAGAGGAGGGGCGACACCAGCTGTCGGACGTCAACCAGGAGGACAGTTTTTCCGAGACGGAGATCGAAGTGCGGGCCGGTCTTCACCATGGAACTGTTTTGACTATCTGCGGTATCATCGCCGACAACGCCTTTGATCGAGCATTCCTTTCCTATGACCGAGAAGGACGTCGCAAGATCCAAGACACTTGGCATTATGACAGCATTCTTCCGCCTGGAGAATACTGGCTGCAGGTGCCACCATTGCAAACAAATGGTCCAACTAGTGGACGTGAAGAAGATGGGATCACGAGGACACACACCGGAGGAGCTGCGGCCCCAGCAGAGGAGACTAAGAAGCCCTACCCGATTATACCGTGCTTCGCAGAGTGGCGCTTTCCGCACGGCAAACTGCCCAGTTCATGGTCAGAGAGCCACCAACCTCCGCCGGCCCCTCACGACAGATCACATCCACGAGCCATGGCAGCAAGACTCGCTGCCTTGCAGACTGTCGCAAGTTCCTGTATAATCTCTGGGCACCGCGCTGGTATTGAAATCGCACACATTATCCACTCGAAACTCGGCGCTTGGTTCACGGAGAACGAGATGTCCCAATACAACAATCCCAGTCCTTTACAGACCGCAGAGATCGACCAGCCATCTAATAAGGTCCGTATACGTGCCGACCTTCACGCTCTGTGGGACTCGGGATACCTCACCATTGTACCCAAGCCAGTCTTCGTAGAAGCGCCAACGTCTCAACCACCGCCTTCGCGTCAACCAGCAACAACGTCTCTGTCATCGGAGCCCGCGACCGCCGCACCTGCGCCAGCCCCGTCAACACAATACGCACTGGCTGTTCACGTGCTGGCTACGCCCGCTTCTCAACTCGAAATGATTCCACTTTACCACAATCTGACACTGCGCTTTCAGGAACCGGGCAACGAGTTCTCCAGGCAATACTTAGACTCCCGTGAATTCTTCTTTGCTCGCTTCGCCTGGTCGATCTTCCCTCTTTTGCAAAGCTTTCTAAACAAACAACGCTGGATTGCCGTGCGTCGTAAACAGGGACAGTATGCCGACGCGCCGACAGGGATACCTCCGGAAGGCCCCGAGTACGAATACAAATGGAGCATGCCTCCGCCAAGCAGCCGGAACAGCTCCCGAAAGAGGTCAGCGTCACAGATATCCTCTGCTCGAGATGATGCCGGATGGGACGATGATGACGCCTATATAGAGGGACTCCAGTCATTTGAAGGAGCCAATGAGGACTCGGACGAGGAGCCGAACTGGCTCGGGCATACAGCACATAAGCGGAGAAAGGCGCATATGTACGTGGCTGAGCTCGACGATAATGCTGATATACCGCGTGGGCGATTACGAAGCGCACAGCCGTACATGGCTGAGGCCGATGATGATGACTTGCAACGGGATGCACTTGATGATTCGCCATTTCGAGGTATAGATGGAAGCGGTGGAGGGGAGCAAGACGAACTGCTCCGTGGCCGCAGGAGAGATCGACAAACTGCTAGCAGCCCGCCGTGGGAACCTGCCCCTGGGTTATCCTTTTCATCACCGCCTGGGTCGAATCGGAGTAGTGTTCTATTCACGCATACGGAAGAAGAGGCTGGCAAGGGCAGCAGAAACCCTGTCTTGCTATCAGATCTTGTAGACACTAAGAGTAATCTCGGGTCTGTAGCAGAGGCAGACTGTGCACTGCACAATCATAGCATGTAGATATTAGTTCGTTATCCTGATTTCTTTCTCTTAGCCGTAGCCAGCTTATCTTATTCCTTATATCCGCAGTCCTTTAGTATAGAGCTATCATGCGTCAGCTTATAGAGTATAATATTATTGATTAGTTTATATAGCTAGCAAGGCAGGGTGGTTGAAGATACGGAGCTTGGAAGTTTGCGTGGTACAAGAATACGCGGTTATCTAGAAGGCGATGGCAGTGCCTTGTAGATCTCGTTCCATGCTTCCGAGAAGTAGTCTATCTACTTTTCTCAGTAATAGCATTACAAGCTATAGGAGTGGTCCCACGCCAGCCGCCTGTGCCTCCTCGTTCAATATTTCAATCTCAGCACTCGCATATGGGATGCCTGATATGAGCCTCTCCTCCCTTCGGAGAATTTCTAACTCTCCTGGATAGTAGATGCGGTCAACATCAGCCATCTTATCGGAGCCCACCACTCGCTCGTATAGATACTTCATCCGACTCCTGAACTCTTCAGCGCTTATGAATAGATCTGGCTTCATAGCAACAATAAAGTGTCCCACATCCGCCGGTCTCGATGGATCATACGGACCTGCCACATGACCCGCGAATGCGGATCCCGAGAAGACACCCGAGAAGACATCCATCATGATGGCGAGACCCGAGCCTTTCGGTCCTCCCATGGGCAGCATCGATCCACCATCCAGAGCCTCGGCTGGATTGGTCGTGCGGCTCCCATGCTTATCCAGCGCCCAGTCATCCGGAATAGTATCCCCCCTCCTCAGGGCCTTGTATATCTTGCCTCTAGCCGCAACCGAAGGAGCCATATCCAGGATAAAGGGGATCGGCTCCCCCGGCGCCCCGCAGGCGATCGGACTCACCCCCAGGAGCTGCTCCTTGCCTCCCCAGGCAGGCAGTGCCGGTGAGCTGTTGGTAAAGACCAGAGACATCATGCCCGCGTCAATTGCGTGTTGCACTACCCATGCCGACATACCGAAGTGGTTGCTGCGCTTGCAAGCCACCATGCCGATGCCGAACGTCCTGGCCATCTCCACCGCGGCTGTCATGGCTTTCTTGGCCACGACGGCACCGAATGCGTTGTGCCCATCTACATGGGCGACCACGGGCGTGACATGCTCTAGTGTTGGCTGGGCCTTTGGGTCCAGGACACCCTGTCGTATGCGCTTGATATAGGAGGGAAGACGATTGATGCCGTGAGAGTCGACACCGCGTAGATCTGCGGAAACGAGATTGTCGGCGACAGTAGCGGCGTCCTCGGACAAAACACCGTGGGCCGTGAGTATACGTTGTGTAAACTCAACGGCCGTGTTCTGTGGGACGTAGACAAGTTCTGACTGTTCTGACATCGGGAAAACAGTGCACAGGGCGACCTGCAGTTGGCACCGATATCAGAGACTCGAGTATCGGCGATGAAACGCGACTGACTGCCAGACTTGGCGGTCCTCCTACTTCATGCCTTTCCTGTATATGTCGTTATGCCCCCGGGACTCAATTGTTAGGTGTTCGATGACTCTGAGCCGGAACTTTGAGACCTGAGCGGTCTACGAGCGGGGATATGTATTTATTGATTTATCCAGATGCGAGGGCTCAAAGCACAAGGGGTCAAGTGACAAGGGTTAGGGTTGTCACGAGCCTGGAGGTATTGGACATCCGGATGAATGTTCAACAGCGAAGAGCTGGGAGGGGAGATAATTGGTTGTATTGTATTTGTCAACGAGATAGCAGACTTACTTGCACTACGTACGCCATCGGTAGGTGACGAGAGAGTCCGTTGACTATAGCCGCTGAAGGATAGCCGAAGCCCGAGATGACTATATTGGTTGAAAGTAATAAGACCACTAGAAATAATGAATCGCAACCCACGGCAATTGACTGAGAAGCGGAGATTCGGAGTCAATTATACCTTAATCACTAAATAAATGACTTGAAGGAGATAGAGCCACCTCGTCTCGGATGAAACAGATTCCACAGACGTCCCCAGGGTTAATATTTGAGTACATACTTACTAAGTAGGTAATTAGTAAGACTGATGATATCCAGGGGCGTTCGGTCCAGGTTACGTCACAACTAGCACACCCAAAGGTCGCATGGGGGAGGTTTATAAGCAGTCTTCACATATATCAATATGTTTACCCAGTCACTGGTTTATATATGTATTTCCAGCAACCTGCGCTTCGTCACTCAGTCTTCATCGAACATTGAAAAAGAAACAACAAATCTCAAGACCCTGGGCATCGTCTTGCTATAGAACAAGACTGGGTCCAAATATCAGCAGGAGTCACCACATCCGGAGCTTCATCACCGACAGAGCATATACACACACATACTACCTAAGTAGAAAGGCTGTTGGCGTAACCAGTCTCCCAGAGCATGTCGGACCCCAGTTCACCATATATCAAGACCCGAGATGGTCCCTCTTGGGGCCTCTACCAGCGGGAGAACTTTTGGAAACTCAATGATGGCCAAGTCCCTCCATTCAACACACGTGGGTACTCTATCTACAGCCATGTGCTGCTCGTCCCTGTCACCGTCTTCCAAGCTACTTCGGGATAGAAAGACAACAATTGCTGATTGTTTGTTTAGACCCGGCCCATCTCGAGGATATTGCCAAGCGCAAACTGACTGAAAACGGATGGTATGCTTGCTGTCGATCCGGATCATCAAAAGATTGATTGTCTAGCGATACCGATCCTGCTTCCGAGGACGATGACTGAGGTTAACACCACGGCAGGTACTACGCCTCCTCGAACGCCGGCCTCTCTCACACCCACCTTGCCAACCGTGAGGCCTTCTTCCGTCACAAGATTGTGCCCAAGCAGCTCGTCGATACCAACAACCGCTCCATGCGCACCACCATATTTGGCCACGAGATATCAGCACCGATCGGCATCGCTCCCATTGGCATCAACAAGATCTACCATCCCCAGGGCGAACTGCCTGTGGCCAAGGTCGCCGGCGAACTTGGTCTGCCCTATTGCTTGTCCACCGCGGGCTCGTTCCCCATAGAGGATGTTGCAGCATCCAACGACTCTGGACGCGAAGCTACGAAGCAAAGCACCGATTCTCAGGCGGAGAAGATCCCGCCAGGTCCGCGGTTCTTCCAGCTATACATGCCCCATGACGATGAGTTGACCATCTCACTGCTTACACGGGCCCACAAGTCCGGCTTTACGGCGTGCATCCTCACGACAGATACCTGGCAGCTCGGCTGGCGACATGACGATGTCGCGACGTCCAATTATGCTTTCTATAGGGGAATTGGTGCCGACCTGGGCCTGAGCGACCCTGTCTTCCAGAAGCGCTTGAGAGAGCGCGGCATCGATCCGAAGAAGCAGCCCGAAGAGGCAGGCGCTCTGTGGATCGACAATGTATGGCATGGACGCGCGTGGTCGTGGGAGAAGGCCGTTTGGGCGAGACAGAAGTGGCAGGAGATCAGTGGGGGCAAACCTTTCCTGATCAAGGGTATCCAGCGGGTCGAGGACGCCGAGAAGGCCGCGGACCTGGGCTTTGAGGGTATCGTGGTGAGCAACCACGCGGGAAGGCAGGTCGATGGTGCGATTGCCAGTCTGGATGCCCTGGAGAATATTGCGAAGAAGGTTGGCAATAGGGGGAACTTTGTCATTACCTTTGACAGCGGTATCAGGGGGGCTGCCGACGTTGTGAAGGCTCTTGCGCTGGGTGCACAGTTTGTCTTCATCGGAAGACTCTGGATTTGGGGGCTAAGCATCATGGGGGAGGCTGGAGTGAGGCATGTCCTGAAGGGGCTACTGGGCGACCTGGATATCTTGATGAACTGTGCGGGATTAACGAGTATCGAAGCGATTGACAGAGACCTGCTCGAGTCTCTTCCAAAGGCATACGGCCTCATTGCGGAGAAGAGCAAGCTTTAGCAATGCAATCTTCTTAAGTTTGGGAGTCGATATACTTGATCAGCATTGTGTGGACTTGCAGACTGGGAGTTCCCACTGTATTATGCGCCAACCATGGATCATGCCAGTCCACACGGCTTCGTGTCCACCAGTTGACCACTTGACTGATCATCTCCACGGGTCACACGCTGGGCTTGTCAGAATTACATATGTGGAACCTGGATCACGCTCCGGCCTGACTATTCTCAAGCTTTCAAGCGACTACATGATTCGGGGCTTGCAGCCAGATAGAACTGTTGACTATCCCTTCCTCTATTTTGAGTTCAAAATATTGGAATTCTTTCCACCTCCCCCATTCCAGCATTGTGACGCTTAAAGAGGACAAAACGGCCATGAACCTGGCAACTTCGTGACACAATCACCCCTAAGATGGAAAGATGTACGTATGTGAAGTAATTTCTTCCTTCTTATTTGTCGGGTGGGACCTTGCATTCAAGACTGATCACAGTATACTTCGACAGCCGGGCCGACGACATGCCCGACCTCCGGACTGTAGTGTAAGAAGGGCTCCGCATTGTGGCCAGACCGCCAATGGCGATTTGATACCGAAGGAATGGATGAAACCAATGGTGTGGAGCTGGTGGTGCTACGGTGTCCACAAGGCTGTCTATGATTGGCATGGACATGCAATAGATTCTGAATGGATGGACTGCCGCCGGAGGGTGTGGCATGTGAAATTTTCCGCCTCACCAGGAACTGGGTTTGGCTTTAGTGGGTTTTCTTCCTGGTGGCCAGTCGAGCCAGACCAGGATCCGATCCCGAGAGTTTGGTACTTGTATGTTGCAAGAACCAACAATCAATTGGTCCTTCCTGCGTGTGCCCCAGGGTGGCACAGCTGCGAGGAATGCAACCCTGGCGGTTACACATCAGTCTCGACAAATACAACGCCAGCACGTTGTGTTCTATTCTTAACCGAGACTTCTCATAGCGGAACCCCCTCTTGAGTTGCCCCTGGAACACATTTAGGCTCACGGGTCATTGGGCCACGTCCTTGGCCAAGTGTTGCAACGCTGCCGCCAGGGGGCTCAGGGTCGCTGTTGCGGCCGCATGCTTAGCATGTAACGGCTCCTAGCTGGGGCAATTTTGACCGCATGAAGCCATTCACAACTCGGGCCGGGTTACTTGCCCAGAAGACCTTGCTGTAGAGACAATGCGTTGTCCGCCGTGAACAATGTCATTACAGTTGGGGCGCTTTACGCGCCTTGTCCTTCTCACCGCACTTGAGGATACGGGGCTGTCAGCCCATACCATGCCACAAGCCTGATAACCATTGGCAGGTCTGAGAATCGACAGTCCTGGAGATGTTTTGTCCTCTGAATCCTGATACCCATCATGGCGCCTATCAGATGCCTTGCCATTCATTGGCAGCAGATGATGGAACAGCTCCCTTACCCTGATATTGCGTGCCTTCTGGTGCACTGTGATTCGTCGCACTCTGTGTGAGTCCTCGTCTGATTATGTCCAAAGCACGCAGTCTGATACAAGGACAATATGGCAGACGAAGTGTGCCCTCCTAGTATAAAAGCAGGAGCATGCCTCTGTCATGGAATTGAAAAGACTATATACTCCTGACATATCAACGAGGCGCTCCCTTACTGTAATGAGTATAAAATATATCTTCATCTGCAGCAGTCAATCCGCAGAATTCATACCACTAAGCACACATCAATTCCTATACCAATTCGAACCGATACCAGACTTCTATACCAAAAGATGTACCGACCTTCTCTCTTAGCTGTTGTCTTGCTCAGTATGTTCCCACAACATCTTTGCCATTGATCTACATCCTCTAACAATCCTTTAGTCACAGCATCATCTGTGGTTGTGCAAGGACAACCCCTTAACCTGTGGCATGAGATCCAGAAAGCGGGCGGTGTGTCTCCTACTACTTTGACAGAAGGCTCTCTTGCCGTCGGGGAGTCTTGTCAGGAAGACAAATACTGCGATACAAACAACTGCGTTTACAACATATGCAAATGAGGGGACAGCGTACCTCAGCAGGGGCATGTTAGAAGGAGTCTAGACTGTAAAAATAATAATCATTTCAAGCTTCATTAGAATAGGTGACAGCTATTTTTATGCTTTGCAGCTGTTTCTACTAGCACCTGGAATTCTAGGTGGGAATTGTCTGCTAATATCACAGATTCACTAAGCAAGTAGCATGCTCTTAGAAGACAACTAAGAGATAAATATATAAGTTAACTACTCTATATATAGATTAATACCTTTAATAGTCTACTATACTCTCTAGTCTATATATTATTATAGTATAATAATAGGAGAAGAAGAAAATAGAAAAAGTATTTAAGCTTTTTAGTTTATAAGAACTACTAAGCTCTATTAGTTTATAATAATTAATAAAAAATAGTATTTAAAATACAATTAATAATATACTTATAAGTATATATTTAATCTAGCTTATTAAGGCTGAATTAAATATACTTAAGCAAGAGCTATTAAATAATATATATTATAATTAAATATCTTAAAAAGTTAGCTTATAAAAGTAATTAAAATAGAAATTTACTAGTTTACTTTAATTTAACTTTATATTACTCTAACTTAAGTTATACTAATATTATTAACTCTACTCTTTAGTCTATATATTATTATACTATAATAATAAAAGGAGCAGGGGGAATATATAAGCTATTTAGTTTATAATAACTAGTAAGCTCTATTAGTCTATAATAACTAATAAAAGAAACTAGGTAAACTAAGCAAACTAAGTACTTAGGATAGAACTAGTAATATACTTATAAGTATATATCTAATCTAGCCTATTAAGGCTAAATCAGATATACTTAAGCAAGAGCTATTAAATAGAATATATTATAATGAAATATCTCTAAGGGTTAGTATAAAAAAGTAGTTAAAGTAGGAATCTGCTTGCTTAACTTAGGGTTACTTAACTTAGAGTTACTTAACCTAGGTTTACTTAACCTAGGTTTACTTAACCTAGGTTTACTTAACCTAGGTTTACTTAACCTAGGTTTACTTAACCTAGGTTTACTTAACCTAGGTTTACTTAATACCTCAAAGTCACTAATCTATTATAATAGATTAGTTACTTTTTCTTTAGAGCCCTTGATCTATTATCCTAGAAGTATAATCTAGAATAATCTATTAGCTTTACTATAGGATCTATTAGAGAAGTAATCTATTTAGTATAGATCTATTATAATAAAACTAGTCCTTTTATTATAACCTATAATCAAGGTACTAGGGATTATATAAAGGGAAATAGAGAAAAAGAACTAATATATAGTATAATATATAAGATATAATATAAGACCTACCTAAGTTATATAATAAGATTAGTTAGTAAGACTAGATGTATTAAATAAGAATATATTAGATTAGAATATATCTAATATAGCTATCGATAAAGAGCTAGATATATAATAGAATATTCCCTTAGTAGTAGATAGTATTAGTTAGCTCTTTAGCGATTAATCTAAGTATTAATCTTACTATTAATAAGAGTAATCTCTAATTAACTATAGCGACTATATTATATAGAATACTTTAAATATACTGATCACAGTAGGGGTTAACTAAAGAGTGCTTTCTACTATAGATAGGGTCTATATCAATAAAGAGGTTCAAGGTATTCTATATAATATAGTCGCTATAGTCAATTAGAGATTACTCTTATCAATAGTAAGATTAATACTTAGATTGATTACTAAAGAGCTAAGAGATATTTATCTACTACTAAGGGAATATCTTATTTATATATCTAGCTCTTTATCGATAGATTATTTAGATATATTAGTGATCTAATATATCTAGTCCTAGATATATTAGATATATTACTAATCTAATATATCTAGTCCTACTAATTAATCTATATTATATAACCTAGTAGGTTCTATATTCCCTTTTATATACTATACTATATATTAGTTCCTTTCTTCTATTTCCTTTATATAATCTCTAGTACCTTAACTATAGGTTATAATATTATCCTTTTCCTCTAATAATCTTCGCCCTAAAGATCTTGATTATTTCTATGAGTATCTCCTAACCTTTATCTATATATTTAAGCTTTCCTAATTCGTTATATCGTCTAAAGTTAAAGGTTTATATATCTCTAAACCTTTTTCCTCTATTCCTAAGAAGACTTAAGATAGAAACGATCTACTTACTTCTATCCTTATTAACTATATTGATATACCTTCTTATTCTTCTTATAAACTATAGGGTATTTTTTCTTATTAAGCTTCGCCTAAGGATTCATCTTATTATACTAAGTATATTAAGCTAGGCTTATCATCCTATAATATTCTAAGTCTTTCGCCTACTAATCTTCGTAAAATTACCTTTTAATACTAGAGGTTAGAAGAAGAGTTAGAAGCTACTAAAGAGTATTATCGCCTTATTAATACTAAGATCGAGTATCTATATAAATAGAAAAAGATATAATCTACTAAGATATACTAGGCTATCTATTATAGTCTAGATAATATAGAGAAATTAGATTATATAGAGGCTGAAGAGATATTATATATAGTGACTAAGGTTACTAGTAAGAATCCTTATCCTAATTCTCTTATTAGTAGGGGTAATTAAGATTCAGTTAGTAAAATTAACTAGAGTAGAGTAGATATAAATATAGGTGAATTTAGTCTAGACCTAGGTATTATATTTCTATAGGCTAGTATATAATAGATATTATCATTTATACTACTAGATTTCAAGTTTTATATTACTAAAGTTCTCTTCTAGTTCCTATATATTTTCTTTGTTACTATATTCTTTCTATTTAATTAGGTATTTAGTAGTACTACTATATTATTATAAGTTAAGAATCTTTTTAACTTTATATTCTTATTCATTATAATCTAGCTTAATATCTTTATCTAATCTTATATTAGTTAGTATTAGTTTAAGAAGTAAAATATAAAAGACTAGGTAAATCTTTATTCCTAGAGGTAAATTGAGTTTATAACTAATATTAGAGAGTTTTTCTATAATCTAGAATATTCTAAGTTTCTTGAAGTTAAGTTTTTCACTAGGTCGTTTTATCGAAATATTTTTATATAGTAAATAGACTTTATCTCCCCTCTTAAAGGTTAGTCCCTTTAACCTTCACTAGTTATAGTAGTTCGTTATTCGTTTATAGACGAATATAAGTTCTTTTTATATTTGCTTCTATATCTAGTAGATTTCATCTACTCTTTTACTTACTTTGATATTTTCTTATCCTATAATAGGTTCTTTATATACCTTAGAGTTATATCTAAAGTTAGTATAGAATAATAATACTTTTATTATCGATATATCTATACTATTATAGGCGAATTATATTAGTAGAAGTAGCTCTATCTAATTATTCTATTTATAATTAGTATAACTCCTAATATATTACTCGATAATCTAGTTGAGTTATTCTATTTAACTATCTATTTATAAGTAGTATACTATAGATATTTTTTATTTGATTCTAAGTTACTTTAGTATTACTTACTAAAATTTAAAAGTAAATATTATTCCTCTATCTATAATAAGTTTATCTAGTATTTTATACTAGCTTATAATATTATATAGGAATATATATATGAGTTCTTCTATATTAAAAGCTTCCTTATATAGTAAGAAGTAAGTATACTTTATAAGTCTATCTATAATAATTAGGATACTATCGTATAGTACTCCTATTATTAGTTCCTTAGATTTCAGAAGTTTGATGATAAAATCTATACTAATAGATAACTATAGTCGTTTAGCTACTAGTAATAGTTAGAGTTCTCTATAGAGTTTATATTTTATAGCCTTACTTTTATTATAGATATTATAATCTTTAATAATCTAAGTTATATTATATCGTATTTTTAGGAATTTATAGTATCTACGAACTCTCTTTATAGTTGCTATAATTCCTTAGTATCTATAAGTAGGTACTTTATACGTTTATCGAATCAACTACTCTTATAGTTCTTATAGAATATAGATCTTATCTCCTTATAGTAGGAGTCTATCCTTTTCTTCTAGGGTATTCCTAAGTTCTAGCTCTAGGGCTTACTATATTATTTATAACTGAGTTTTCTAAGTATTATTAATTCTTAGATAGAAGGTAGCTCTAGCTTATCTTAGTTCTAGGATAATATTTCTATCTATATTCTATTTTAGTATACTCTAGGTTTCTAGTAGTACTTCTTACTAGTAGTCTAGTCGTCGACTAAATATATTAGCTTAGTTATTTTCTGATCCTTTTTAATAGTAGATATTAAAGTCGAATTAAGAAAAGTATTCTACTTATCTAATCTATTACTTATTAAGTACCTTAGTACTTATAAACTGAATAAGGTTCTTATAATTTAAGTAGACTTTGATCTAGTATTTAGCTCTAATTAAGTAGGATTCTTATTCCTTGAATAAGTCTACGACTACTATTAATTCTTTATTATAAATCTAGTAGTTTAATTTAGGTCTACTGAATTTTCCTAATATAAAGGCTATAGGGTATAATTTTCCTATATCGTCTTATTATCTAAGTTATCTACCTTTAATATAATCTAAGGTATTAGTTTCTACCTTAAATAGTTTATTAGGATCTACTTCTATTAAGAAGAATTTAGAAGTAATAATTTCTTTGATCTTATCAAATATATCTTAAATATCTATAGTCTAAATAAATAGTATATCTTTTTTCGTTAAATATATTAAAGGTATTATATACTTTCTATAATCCTTGATAAATTATTAGTAAAAGTTAGTAAATCTAAGGAAGCTTTATACTTCCTTAATACTAGTAAGTATTAGCTAGTCTTTAACTACTATAATTTTAGATACTTATATCTAGATTTTTCCTAAGGTAATTATATATTCTAAGAAATCTACTTCTTTTATATAAAACTTATACTTTTCTAGTTCTACTAGGAGTTTTACTTTTTCTAGTACCTAGAGTACTTAATATATATATTTTTCGTAATCTTTTTCATTTTTAGAATAAATAAGGATATTATCTAGGTAAGCGATTACTATAATATCTAAATATTCTCTTAATATATTATTGATTATAGCTTAAAATATTACTAGGGCGTTAGTTAGCCTGAATAGTATAACTTAGTACTTGAAGAGTCTATATCTTATCTTGAATACTATTTTCTATTCTTCTCCTTCCTTTATTTAGATAAAGTTATATACTTCTTTCAAATTAAGTACTATAAAGATCTTAGCTCCTTAGAGTCTTCTATATAATTCTCGAATAAGTAGTAATAAGTAGTAGTTTTTAATAGTAATTTCGTTGAAATATCTATAGTCTATATATAGTCTTAATTTTCTATTTTTCTTAGGTATAAATAGGATCAAGTATCCTACTAGTAATATCGATAGTCTAATAAATCCTTTCGCTAGGTTTTTATCTAAGTACTCCTTAAGTACTTTGAGTTATTCCTCGTTAAGATTATAAATCTTATTAAACTATAATATCTTTTCTTTCTATAGTAGAATCTCGTAATCTTAATATAAGTATTCTAGAAGTCCTATATCTAGGGTAGCTATAAATAGCTTCTTATACTTCTAATATTCCTTTAGAATATATTCCTTAGGGTCTTTTCTAGCTTTTCTTGCTTCCTATAAGTAATTAGCGAATCACTAGATATATAGTTATACTTTCTTACTAACCTCTTATTATTATTATTTCTTCCTTTATTTTATAAGGGTATTTCTTTTTAGAGATACTATTATTCGTTAGGCTATCCTTATAGAAGCTACTACCTTATAAGCCTTTTCGTAGTTCTCGATATCTTATATAGCTCTTTCTAGTCTCTTTCTCTATTCAAGAGCTTTTATATTCTTAGGTATATTACTCTTTCTTCAGCTATAACTATAGTCTATCGTAGAGTATGCTTCTAATTACTATTGTTTATCTAATATACTTGTAGACTATTCCTTAGTCTATATAGAGGCTATATGTTTCCCTAAGTTATTCTTAGCTATCTTCCTAAGGGTAACTAGGATCTCGTTTAAGCGCTCTTCTCTTAGGTTATCTCTAGGGACTAAGTCTATTTCTATTACTATATTAGCTATCTTATCTATTAGGGTATTCCTCTAGTAGATCTAACTAGTAGTCTAGTTAATATCTAGGTTTTACTTCCTTAACTATAGTATTTCTAAAATAATTTTATATTCTAAAGTATTAAAGATATCGAACTATAATTCTACTATATAGCCTATAATTATAGTAAGTAAGTAATTAGTCTCTCTATAGATAGTACTATTATTATATTCGATAAGATTTACTAAGATCGTTCCTAAGGTATATACTTATTCTTTATATTATTATAGAAGTTGCTTCTTATTTACTAAATCAAGTAAAATAAAGTTGCTTTATACTCTATTATCTATAAGAGTATAGGCTTAATACCTTAAAGTCATTGATCTATTATAATAGATTAGTTACTTTTTCTATAGGGCCCTTGATCTATTGTCCTAGAGGTATAATCTAGAACGATCTATTAGCTTTAGTATATGATCTATTAGGCAAGTAATCCGTTTAGTATAGATCTATTATAATAAGACTAGTCCCCTCTTCTTCGTTAGCCTTAGCTTTATTATTCTAGATTATAGTCTAGATTGATCTATTAGGTTAACTATAGGATCTATTAGGGTAGTAATCTAGTCTACTATTATCCTTATTAGATCAATTAGATTAAGAGGGATAGTTATATATTTTCCTTACTATAGCGAATATAACCTATAGTCTAGACTTATTTTCTAACCTACTTAGTCTAATTAATCTAAGAGGGATAGCTTAGTCTATAGTCGATAATATAATTGTTTCTATTATACTTTATTATTAAGATATATAGGTATATCTCTTTATAGAATAGCTAAGCTATTCTACTTACTCTTACTATAGCTTGAATAGAGTTCCTTCTATTCAGTAGTAAACGCTTATCTATCCTACCTACTATATTTAGACTATCTATTGATTCCTTATATATAGCTACTATATAGTTAAGTCATTATACTAATATATATAATAACTACTATACTATTATATACCTATCGCTATATAGTTCCCCCCTCTTTATCTTATTTAATGAAATATTAGCTATTGATCACTCGATATAAGCTATACTTAGGGTTTAGGGTTTAGGGTTTAGGGTTAGGGTTTAGGGTTTAGGGTTTAGGGTTTAGGGTTTAGGGTTTAGGGTTTAGGGTTTAGGGTTTAGGGTTTAGGGTTTAGGGTTTAGGGTTAGGGTTTAGGGTTTAGGGTT